>QEPC01006664.1:1311800-1329953 GCA_003113815.1 Sphenodon punctatus | reverse complement strand
GCTACGGGCTTGGGGGACAGGCAGGATGGTGACTCCATCAATAGTTATTGACAGTGAGGAAGGAGAGGAAGGATGAGGGGGGAAGATAAGGAGTTCAGTTTTAGCCATGTTGAGTTTGAGTTGACGTTGAGACATCCAGGTAGAGATGTCAGCGAGACAGCTGGTGAGACGAGCTTGAACAGAGGGAGAGAGAGAGGGAGTAGAGAGATAGAGCTGAGTGTCATCAATGTAGAGGTGGCTCCCATGGCTTCCAACGTATTGGAAGCCATGGGAGGCAATGAGTTTGCTAGAGATAGAGAAGAGGAGAGGGGCAGAGGGCCAAGGACAGAGCCTTGGGGGAACCCTGACCAAGCGGGGAAGGGAGGAAGAGGTGGAGTTGGCAAGAGACACAGTGAAATATATTTATATTTTTACAGTTCAAGACTGGAAGTGCACAGGGGGACACTTTATGACTAAAATTGTTATTGACTTGGGTGGTAGCCTAGAGATCAGGTTTAATTCCCTGAGTCACCATGACTTCCCATGTGAACACAGGGCAAGGTTTCTAGTTTTCCTATGACTACCTGTATAATAATTACTTCCCTAGAGGGCAGAGGTGTTAGGAAGATAAATGCATTAAAAGACAGAGTAAGGTGCTGAGCTGTTCTATAGACAGTTGCCATTGCCTGCAGGTGGTAGTGTGCCTGTCTGAATCGGTTAGGCCCTAGTTGCACACATGCCATCTTGACCTAGACCCTTCCAACTGACTGACACCTGCATGCTTCCCACTCAGTATCATCTCACTGCATTGACCTCCACAACTGGCGACTCCAGAGCAGAAACAAGCCCCATACCTCCCAACAGTACCTACCTACTCAGGAGAGAAGAGTAGGTGCCAAATCCCCTGTCCCTCTTTCAGGTGATACAATTCTCCCTTTCAAAAGAGAGAGTCAAAATGACCAGTATTCAAGCCTCAGACACCTCTTTGCTGGCTGTCTTCCACAAAAAGCCCCTGAGTGGACAATGGGGAGATGAAGGACAATGGGGAGATGAAGGAAGGACAAGAAACTAAGTGGCATGAGAAGCCAAAGAGCTTCTATCTCTCTTTATGCCCTGGGAATGTTGGGAAGCATAGGTGTGTGTGCACATGCATTTGTGCAAGGAGTGGAGCTTATTTGCTGAGGGGTGGAGCTTCTTGGCGGAGGGAGCAGGGAATGTTCCTCTTTCACTGTGGGAAATGGAAGTATGAAGCCCTGTCTTCTGAGATCCCTCCACAGCTGGGTGACTGCCTACTAACTGAGCATCTGCATGAATAAAGGAGAGAGCTTTATCAAATGGGAGAACTAGTTACCAGCTGGCTCAACTGGTCGTCTCTTGAGTAACACGGAGTGGTAACCAGAAGTCAGTAACCAGCTAGTCTAGCTGTGGGATGCGGTCTCTAGTAATAAACTAAAACAACACTTGCCTGATCTTGATCACCTTATGGGCACAGTAGTTTCTTGGCTATTATCTTGGTCAATTAGAGCAAGATATCAGAGAGTTAGGAAGGACCTCTGGGGAGTGAAGCAACTTTTGCGGAACAGAGGTTACGCTTATTCACATCCCTGAAAACTAAGTGCCCATTAAAGAAGCAGGGCTGCTCAGTTTCCCCAGCTAAATTGATTTTACTGTAGTTTAAGCGGAGCAGCACAGAACAACTTTGGACTTTTAATGTATAGAGAGATTTTCAGTACTTGCCCAACCCAGTTTAAAATACTCACTGTCCTGAGAATTTGGCTGTTTCCGTAGATACGTTATTGGATAAATAGCTACCATAAATTGAAATTAGTTTCCTGGAAACGTCTGTTGTGGAAAAGTTAAATGTGAGCTGCAGACGTAAACTATTTGGCCTGTATGGCAGGAAAATATTGCTTCACACTCTCCCATTATATCAGGTGCACAGGCAAAGCGGTCATGGGCAATGTTCAGTAACAATGCATATTATCGTCATCATAATGAATTTACAATATCATCAATAGCTCGCCTTGAATCAGAGGCCCTTTTCACACAGACCCTCTAACAATGACAAAATGGCTGTTACATTTTATTATACGTGTTGCAGGGCTGCAGGTGTGCTCTATGGGTGCCCTGCAACATGTATAATAAAATGTAACACCCATTTTATCAGTGTTAGAAGGTCTGTGTGAAAAGGGCCAGAGTCTATGGGCACCACTCAGGATCAGCTGCAAAGTCTGGATTTGTTCGTGAATCTGATCAGATCTTTTCCCAAGGTTCAGGCTGATGGTTCCAGTTCGGACCCATTAAAGGGATACATTGGAAAGGTCAAATCCAGATTTTGCAGTATTTAAGAGAAAGGGGCAGTATCCAGAGTCTACAAGAAGTGGCAGCAGGACACTAAGCATTGGTGCCTTATGCAGCCCTGGAACATGCATAAGAAATGTTAGAGCAGAGTTAGCGTTATGGCTGTTTCCACCCTGAATGTTTGCATGGCAGGGAGACTGTGGCAAACACCTAGGAGGTGAAGGAAATCTATCAAATAGTCACAACAACATTGTGGGATGTTGGGAACTACCCAGTAGGAGAGAGGAAGTATAAATCTCTTAGGGAGACAAGCCCAGCCCGGGACGTGCATTAGCAAAGGGCAGTCAGCTCTGACAGCTTTGTTTTGCAAGACTTAATTACTAATTGCATGAGATGATGCCATCCAGGGAGTGAGTCATATTTTTATGCCTCCCACACATTAAAATGAATGGACATGTAGCAAACCCTTGGTGTCTCAGGCCGCTTTTAGACGAGACAAATTTGTGCATGATTGGTGAATAATGCGCATGTTTTAATGCTCGTTGAAACACCTAAACCATTTTAAATGCGCATTTGCCATGATAGTGTAAAAGCCAAAAGCGTTTTGAATGTGTTTTTTAAATAATGCACATTTTTAAAAACCGGTTTTGAGCCCCTTTGATGATCGGGGGATACCAAAACTGGTTTTAAAACATGCGCATTATTTTAAAACCACATTTAAAACGGTTTTGGCTTTTACACGATCATGGCGAATGCGCATTTAAAACGGTTTCGGTGTTTAAACGAGCATTAAAACACGCGCATTTTTCACCAAACATGCACAAATTTGTCTCGTCTAAAAGCGGCCTCAGAATCTGACTGAATCTTTATTCAGAGTTTGAAAAGCAATGGCCAGGGGTGGAACTAATTTCAAAATGGCAATTGAATCAAGACTTTAGACATGTTGAGAGCGAGCTCTTTTGAAAATATAGTCCCAGTTAGGCAGGGCTGCCATACCTCCCCTTTAACAGAGGATGCTTCTGAAAAATTCATGTTGCAGGGTGGCGCTGGAACCAGTGTAGCCCTGCAACATGTATTTTTTCATAAGTGTCCCCTGTTAAAGGGGAGGTGTGGCCTTTTCGGTTTCCACATGTGAAACACAAATACTAGAGCCTGTGTATTTCGGTTCCAAAATTTCTTGGGAAAATGTGGTATCTGAGGTCTCAAACTGGACCCCAGAAACTGCCGCACCAGAGCCTGGCTCTTCTCTGACTGCTTGGGGAGCCTGTAGTGAGCCCTCTCCACCTGCAGGGGGTGCCTCTGTCTCAGAACTGGAGTCTCCAGCACTGCAGCCAGGCCCCGCCCAGTCAGGGAGAAATGATGAGTCAGTCCCCAGAAGCTTCATTGTCCCCTTTCGCAATCAGCGATCCCCCTGAGTCAGACCCATGCCCCATTTCTCTCTCCCCAAGCCAGCTACCCCCCCCACCAGAGCCAAATCCATGCCCCATTCCACCATCTTTACACTAACAACTTTCCCACCAAGTCAGCCATATTTCCTGTCCTCCCCCCAAACCAGGGCCCCCCCTTTTTTTAATTGGTTGCACACTTAGCAGCAGCAGTTTGAACTGCATATTCCTTTCGTTATAGGTCCGTCAGTCTGGCAGAGCCTCACTGCAATTCTGTGACAAAATAATCCCTACACAGCAGTTTTTACCGGTAATGACGAGTAAAATGTTCTCCCAAGACGAGAAAACTCGTACTATGTTTTCTACATTGGCAACAATGGTGAAAAATGCAGTCAACGCGGGCAAAGTCACCAACACAAATAAACACAAATACTAAAACACAAATGCCGATACAAATATTTGGTCCTGTATGCAGCCCTCATCCCAGTTGTAACAATTGTAAAGGGGCTGTGACCTCTTTTGCAAAGTTGGCTCATTATGGATTAAAATCATAGGTAAACCAGTAGGTGTATTTTCATTATCATGAAGATTTAAGAATGGACCAGAAAGGGTATGTTTTATACATCCCATACATTTTACATCTTTGTACGATTTCCCCCCCAAATGTTACCCAGAACAAAGCATTGCATTCAATGTTCAAGCTTTACAGCACAGCTAAAGCATAAGCCAGTCCAATATCAAGGTGCGGTGTGAGAACTGAAGGGGCCAGACTGACTAGTTCCTACACTTGACATGGGTTAAGCAAAGGTCATGCTGGCTCCTTAAACTGAATGTAAAAGAAATTACGTGTTCTGTGGGTGTGATCCAACCTAAATGTGAAAGACGCTTTACAAAAAGATCATTAGAGGAATCAGTTCCAAGGTTGAATTTAATTTCATTAAGCTGCAACCAGCTCAGCTCCCTGGGCTGGAGGTTTGGGAATGAACAAAGTCTATTCTGAACCATTTATTTGCTTTTTAAGTGTGCTGGTGTTTTGAACGGTACTTGGCTTCAGGTCTGGTGAAAGAGGCCAGGTTTACTGCGATGCAGGGGCACAAGCAGCAGCAGTCTGGCTAGTTTCTCCACAACGTGCTGTCTCTGTGCCTCTGAGCCTCACCAAACAGGCCTATCTCTAGACCAGAGGTCCCCAAACTAGGGTGCCTGACCCCCCAAATGGGGCGGCTTCATCTGCAGTTGGGGCCCCCGAGGGATCTGAGCAGCAGCAACAGTTTCAGACCTCGCATCTTCATGAATGTTAGACCCCTTGTCTCTCCCTCTGTTCCCCTTCCTATGTCTCTCCCCCAGCTCCTGTCTCTCAGATTGTAAGCCCTAGGGGCAGGGACCTTGTCTATTTTATTACTTTGTAAAGTGCCAGGTACACTGCTGGCACTATATAAATGTTTGTTAATAATAATAATAATAATAAATACACGTTGCAGGGCCTGCATTGGCACCTATGGCACCAATGCCGGCCCTGCAACATGTATGTTTCATAAGTAGCCTGGGAATATATGCATAGCTGGCAAACCCTACTTCCCCAGGGCCCCACTTGGCCTCACTCCTGCCCATTCTTCTCCCGCTCCAGCTCAGCACCTAAAAATGCAGCAATGCTGCGTCTGCTGCCACGCTAGGCGCTAATGGTGCACAGGACTCTGCTGCTGGAATTGGAATTTGCCTGAAGAGTTAGAGTTGCTCTTTGAAAGGAGCATCCCATATTTCAGAACCTCACAGCTCCACGGGGTGGGGGGGTGTCCTTATTTTTGAAATTTTTCACCTGGCAATCTTCCTTAGTGACCCCGCTTGGACCAGAAATCCCAGTTCAAGCCTGAGCATATTTATTTTATTTATTTATTTTCACTATTTCTATACCGCTCCCCTCCTGCCTAAGCAGCTCGTGGCGGTGAATGATACATAAAAACACTATATAAAAATACAAAATACAATAAATAAAATATCTGTAAAAATCACACAGCAATCAAGGAACCTAAAAGAACCCCATTATCCCCCAAAACAACATACCCCCCCCACCCATTACCCATCCCCCTCAGCAGAAACCCGGTGAAACAGCCAGGTTTTACACTGTCTGCGGAAGGAGGGGAGATCGGAGAGAGGGGTGAATCTCTACTGGGATGGAGTTTCATAGCTGTGGTGCGCCCACCGAGAACGCCCGCTGGAACATCGTCACCTGGGAAACCTGGGGGACCTCTTAGCAAGTGCCCCTGGCTGACCACAGGGTCGATCCAGGACGCAAGCCGGGTGAGGGATGATATTGGACAGCGGACTCAAACTTATTGCATCTGCGCTCTCCATCCAGCCACATGCCACCTTGGGTGTCCAGCCTCCTACAGAGGGCTGTAATTGGAGAAGCCATTTCAGAAATAGGGATGTATGGGGGCGGAGGGGTCAGGTGGTAATTTTGTATTTCTGATTTTTATTCCGGTTTCAGTGCCAGTTTTTGTGGGAGGTGGTTGTGTGTGTGTTTTGGGTCTCAAACTTTTAGGGCTGTTTTAAGGGGAACAACGTGGTAGCTGCTCTAGTAGAAGCTTTAGTAGAAGAGTACTAGCACTTCCTAGTAGAAGGATGCAAATGGAGGTGGAGCTGGGGTAGAGGGGGGAGGACAGATTCTGTGTGTAGCGTGTGTGTGTGCAGACGTGCGCAGGTGGTGACCCTACAATAAACAGCAAAGGACCTTGAGATCAGCGAGCTCCAGAGGGCCAGGCAAGGAGATCTCATGCCCTTGCCCCATTCCATCCAGCTCTCTGCCCAGAGATTGGCCACCAGCTGCCAGTGGAAACAGGCCAAGCCCCTGAACCGTAAAGCATCCAAACATAAAAAGTGAATCTAAATCAAAATACAGTCTATTCCTGTAGATTACCATTATTGGGGCGAAATTTCCCCTTGACCAGCACGACAGCCCATAAAACCTGAAAGATGCTCAAACTGCTGGACCAACGATTAAAAACATCAAATTAGAAATGGAAATTGAGAAGCACAAAGCACACTAATCCATGTCCAAAGAATCCTTCCCTCCCCCCCCAAAAAAATCCAGGCGAATGTCTTTGGTTCAGACATGGAATCCTAAAGGGGCCTTTTTAATGTTTATTTGTGTTTTTATCCAAACCCGAATGCGCAGCCCTCGTCAGAAAGGGTTGAGGCAGTGGCACAGCACAGCCCCTCCTCTTTCTGATGTAGTCCTGCCCCTCTAAAACAGGACAGTCCCCACAAGCAATGTCAAGAGAGACCCCACTCCTGACGATACAAGTCTTGGGAATCTGCCAAGAGATGCATGGCTCATTGTTCACTGCTTAGCTAGGTGACCAGGGGGCGGTTATTTGCAGCCAACACATCCAAAGTTTACCCCAAAGGGAAAATGAAGAGAGATTGACATTTCAGCCACACCAGAACTCCTCCAGAAACTTGGAATTTGTCCCCAGGAGGAAGAATTGCTACTTTCCGTGTGTGTTCAATCTTGACATAGAACCGTTGTCTAGGAGCCATCTGTGCATCTCCTGCTGCGGCCTGAAAGAGGAAGGGAAAGCAAGCTGTTCTTGCAGTCAGGCAGCGATGCTGCCTTGTTTGCATACATTCATGAAAAAGCTGTTGCCTGACAGAAGTGGGTCATTTCTTGCAAAGGAGATGAAGGCAGGTCCTCCAGGACTGGAAGAAAAGGTGCCAAGAGGCTGAGATGCTTTTGCACAAATAATACTTGGTCAAGTAGTTCAACAATGCAGGAATATACTCCAGGTGGCACACTCCAGCTGCAGTTCTTGATGAAGAGCGCTCAGCCGAGTAAATGGAGCTTGATTAAGGTGGATGGGGCTTCCTTGGAATTCAGCAGTCATAAAATAAACAGTAGAGCTACAGCTTTCTGCACCAGTTCTGCTTGGAGTAATAAGTAAAATAAAGCTAAGAGATACAAATCTACTGCAGATTCTTAAAGGTAGATGAGGCTCCTGGGGCCAGAAACCCTTCATAAAGATTCAGCCATTGTGACTGTCTGTCTGTCTGTCGCCAAAGAGGAGAGTGACTGAGAATTTACAGGCCTTCTCTGATGGGAACCCTAACCTCTCACCTTTCGAGTTAGGTTGAAATACAGCATGGAATGTTAGCCGAGCTCTTCCATCTCTTCTTTTGAAGCAGTGACATAGCAAGGCTGTGGTGAACCCGGGCCCGTGTTCCAGTTATGGGCCGCGATTCTCCGGCAGATAATATGCACATGCTAGCAATCAGACTAAGGGCAAGAGGCCATAGGGTCGCCACCTATGCAATTTTTAAAGGAACACTTATGAAAAATACACGTTGCAGGCCCTGTATGGACCTCGCATGCATCACGGAGACCTGGCTGGATGATCTGGCCGGTCCAACTTTGGCGGATCTGGTTCCAGCTGGGTATGCCGTGCAGCATCAGCCCCGCATGAGCGGCCGGGGAGGAGGCGTAGCTATTGTTTTTAGGGAAGACTGGCCTGTTAGGAGGTATCCAGTGCCGGAGATTGTGGGTGTAGAGGCTCTGCACGTGGTGATCGATTTGGCTGGGGGCAAGCTAGGGGTGCTGCTGGTGTACCGGGCCCCTTCATGCCCGGCGGCATCCCTTACCGCTCTAGCGGAGCTGGCCTCGGAGGTGGTGTTGGGCTCCCCCAGGACTTTGGTTCTGGGGGACTTCAACGTCCACGCCGATGCCGGCCTTGTTGGGGCGGAGCGGGAGTTCATGGCCGCCATGGCAACTATGAACTTGTCCCAGGAGGTGATCTGCCCGACCCACGTGGGGGGACATATCCTCGACCTGATCTTCGGCTCTGGCCTTGAGGCGGGGGGTCCGGTTGTGGGGGAGGTGACAGCGGTGCCCTTGTCGTGGACGGACCATTACCTCCTTCAGGCCGGTCTTTTAGCGCGCCCCCTCCAGAAGGGGAAGGGACCAGTTAGGATGGTCCGCCCTCGGAGGCTGATGGAACCCCAGCGGTTCCAGGAGGTCCTGAGGGAGCTTACCCTGGATGTGGACGGTCACTCTGTGGATGAGCTGGTCCGGCATTGGAACATCTTGCTGGAGGAGGCCATTGACAGGGTGGCTCCGAGGCGCCTTCTGCCTCGGTCTCGTCACCGCAGGACCCCTTGGTTTACTGAGGGGCTGCGGTGTATGAAGCGTGTGGGCAGGAGGCTAGAGCGACGCTGGCGTCGGACTCGGTCTGTCTCCGATCGTCTTCTCCATAGGGCCCATTTGCGGTCCTATGTGGAGGCTGTGAGGACGGCGAGGAAGGAATTCCTCGCCGTCCTCATAGCGTCTGCGAAGTCGCGTCCAGCGGAGCTGTTTCGGGTGGTGCGGGGGCTGGTTAGTCCGGCCTCCCTCCGCCTGGATGGGGACTTGTCCCGGGCCCGCTGTGAGGAGTTTGTCATCTACTTCGCAGACAAGATCGCTCGGATTCAGGCCGATTTCGACGCTGGGTTGATAGCAGTAGGGGAAGAGCGCGGGGGGGCGGAGGGTCCGTCTGGTCCATCTTTATGGGGTGAGTTTCAGGAAGTGACGCCGGCCGATGTGGTGGATGTCCTGGGGTCTGTGAGGGCCACGTGTTGTCAACTAGATCCGTGCCCGTCCTGGTTAATAAAAGCTTCCGGGGAGACGTTGGGGACGGTGCTGGCGAGGGTGGTGAATGCGTCCCTTCGGCAGGGGAGGTTGTCGCCTTGCTTAAAAGAGGCTGTGGTGCGCCCCCTGCTGAAAAAACCATCGTTGGACGTGGACGCGCTCGCCAGCTACCGACCTGTCTCTAACCTTCCCTTTTTAGGGAAGGTTATTGAGCGGGCAGTGGCGCTCCAGCTCCAGGGTCATCTAGATAATATCGGGCTCCTTGACCCGTTTCAATCTGGGTTCCGCCCCGGCTATGGCACCGAGACGGCGTTGGTGGCCTTGGTGGACGACCTCCGCCGGGAGATGGATGCGGGATGTTCGACATTTCTCATCCTGCTCGATCTCTCGGCCGCTTTTGACACCGTGGACCATGGGCTGCTGTTGAGACGACTGCGTGACCGGGGGGGTCTGGACGGAACTGTTCTTGAATGGTTCCGTTCATTCCTCTCGGGGAGGAGCCAACGGGTGGTGTTGGGGGAAGAAACATCGAGCCCCCGCGCCTTACCGTGTGGCGTTCCGCAGGGATCGATCTTGTCTCCATTATTATTTAACATCTATATGCAGCCCTTGGGGGAGGTCGTGAGAGGGTTCGGGGTGCGATGTCACCAGTATGCTGATGATACTCAGCTGTACCTCTCGTTTTCTACCGACCCAGACCCTGCTGTCTCGGTGCTATCCCAATGTTTGGAGGCCGTGGCGGATTGGATGCGACAGAGCAGACTGAAACTCAACCCAGATAAGACGGAGGTAATGGTGGTGGGGAGGGCGAAGGGGGTGGTGGCCCCCCTGATTGGGGGGGTTTGCCCCCCTGTAGCTCAGCAGGTCCGGAGTCTGGGGGTCATTTTGGACGCAGGCCTGCGGCTGGAGCAGCAGGTGGAGGCAGCCGCGAAGGCTGCCTTCCGCCAGCTTTATCTGGTACGTAGGCTGCGTCCGTATGTCTCTGGCCCGGACCTGGCCTCCCTCATCCATGCCTTCGTCACCTCGCGACTCGACTACTGTAACGCGCTCTACGTGGGGCTTCCCTTGTTCCTGGCCCGGAGGCTGCAGCTGGTGCAGAATGCGGCGGCCCGTCTTCTTACGGGGACGGGTCGCCGGGAGCACATTACACCGGTGCTCCGAGCGCTGCACTGGCTGCCGATAGTGTGCCGGGCCAGGTTCAAGGTCCTAGTAATGATCTATAAAGCCCTATACGGCCTTGGCCCCTCTTACCTTAGGGACCGCCTCGCCCTTCGCGCCCCGGAACGACTCCTGCGGTCTGCCGGGGGTGCCCTCCTGGAGGTCCCCCGTGTTAAGCGGGGGGCCACGATGGAGCGGGCATTCTCGGTGGTAGGGCCGCGGCTGTGGAACTCCCTTCCGGAGGAAGCTCGCCTGGCCCCAAGCCTTTTGACCTTTCGGCGGAACTGTAAGACCTGGCTGTTTGCCCAGGCCTTTGGGAGGGGGGGGGGGGGTGATTTTTAATCCCCCACCTGTCTATTTATTTTTATATACCACCAGCTTATTGATATGTCTTATGGTTGTATTTTAAATGTTTTTAAAATGTTTTTTATTGTTGTAAACCGCCCCGAGCTGCTGTGCAGGATGGGGCGGTATAGAAATCTAATAAATGAATGAATGAATGAATGATGTATTGGCGCCTAAGGCACCACTAGGAAATTTTCAGAAAGGGTAGGGGCCGAGTGTTGGCCCTGCACCCGCTCTTTCCCCTTCCCACTGGGAACATTGCTGACTGACCCTCAGCCAGCTTGCAGAGGACTCGTGTTACAGTCCAGAGCCAGGGCTCAACTGAACTCCCTTCCTCCAAGGTCATGACATCCCTGTTTTTAAGGCAGTCTTTTAAAGGCAGCTTATTCATTTTGTGCAAAGTGAGTCAGAGATCAGGAGACAATTTCACCATTTCTTAAGATTAACTTCTACCGCTCTCTGCAAAGCCTTGCTTACAGACATCCCTCGCACACGCATAGCCCACGTGGATCTCCCTTCCCACCCAACATCACTAAAATGTAAATTCACCATGTAGACTTCACAACTGAGTTAACTTCTCCAGATGAGAAGAAATGCCACACAAAAAAACCCATTAAAAAATCAAGCAAAAATACTTTCCAGGATCACTTATGAGTCATGATGCACCAACCACGGCAGACCCAGTTGGAAACCCCATTACAGCAGACAGTTTGCAACTTAAATCCTAGCACTGAACACCTAGGTACTTTGGGGAAATGGGTCTGGATTTCCATCTGAATTTTGTGGCCAGCTCCCAACTCTTCCTCAAAGGCCCTTTTTACATGGGCCGCTCAGGGTGAGGTGGGGCCATGTTTGTGCCGGTGCATGTGCAATGGTTGGGGGGGAAGGGTTTAGCTGGGCTCACACGCGTCCCCCACCCATCAACACCCACGGAGCAACTGCAGTTTTTGCTGGTTGCTCCATGCGTGTTGATGGATGGGGATGCGTGTTTGGCAGTAGCGCACATGCACACCCACCCACCATGTGCGCACCTGCCACGTCTTTTACACGGGACTCACCCACGCATGAACTTGAACACCCAGATTTCTGGGTTTTCATCCGTTGGGTGTGTCTTGTATAAAAACGGCCAAAATGTGGCAGGTCACTGTGAAGTGGACACCACCAGCTGCAATTCATAAGGAATGGCTGTGTTAAATAAACAGTGAGTGCTTCCATAAACAGTGTTTCTATATAATACAAGTATCCAACCTATTTAATTTAATTAGATTTCTAACCCACCCTATCGCGTAGGCTCAGGGCCGGTAACAACATATAAAACAAAGAAAATAAATCCTTAAAAAATACATATTATATAAAATTCCCTGCCTGCTAAACACCTCGCCAGATAAATAGGTTTAGATTGTAAGCCACAGGCAGGGACCGCATCTATTTCTATGTTCTGTACAGCGCCAGGCACATGGCTGGCGCTATCTAAATGTTTATAATAATAATAATAATAAAGAACATAAGCAGTGCCATACTGGACCAGACCAATGGTCCATCAGGCCCAGCATCTGTCCCCGACAGTGGCCACTCTCAGTTGCTTTGGAGAAGTACCCAACAGATTATAATGGAGTAATCCATTCTGGAACATGCTCAGGTAAGGGAGTTTTAGAGCTGCGAGCAGCCATCGAGAATGCCTCTCTGCGTGGCTTTAGAAAGATGCGAGGCCGCCTGCCCTGGGGGTGCACCCTTGCGTCCGCATGCTCCCAGTCCTGCCGGGCCTGCCTCAGACAGGGCTTGATACTTTGGGGGAAATGTTTATTACCCTGTTGAGATAATCTTGCAGCGGCTTCGTTGAGCTATAAGGAAGCAACAAGGGTCTGGTCAATTGGATGGGAATTTTTAGCCCTGGTTGATTTTATTTGGCTTTTACATAGGGCTATGACCTTTGGCTGTATTAAATAAATATTAATTTGTTATTACTATGTTTAGTCATTTAGAGAGAACTATCCTAATACTCCTTTGGCTGACTTAGAATTAAATTGTATTATTGTAGTGTTTAATTTTTGGTTTATCCATATATATATATATATATATATTCTATTGCTGACCAAGCATTGTTTGTTTTAATCTATTGGCCACTTGTGGTTTGCCAATAAGAACTGAGATTTATGGTTCTCACTGAATATGTGGATGGTCTGTTTTTATTGTTTATGTATATTTTGTAGTCTAAATCTTGTATTGTTTGGCAATGACCTTTGGTCACGCTGTAATAAATTAATTGACTGATTGACAGACCAGGCAGTTGCACATGGCCCATCTGCGTGGCCTCTCCCCACACCATAGAGTTGGCATAGCCTCCCCCCACGCCCAACACTCTAGGCTGGCACCTGCAACTTTATAGTGTTGTCCAGGGCAACGGCCAGCTGGAAACACAGCTACAGCATGGGTCTGCCCATCAGATGGACAGCAGCTCTGCCCCGGGTTTGGCTGGCCCACTCCACTGGCGGGGCTCTGGGATGCTCCAGCACCACCGGCGGGGCTGCCTACCTGTTCTGCCTGCACATCTGGTGGGGCCGCCTTTAGACAGATGGGCCACCTGGGAGTGAAGCGAGGGGACAGCCCGTTCGTCTAAAAACATCCATTGTGTGCCCTTGCCATACAGACCTGATGCACTGATGGAGCTAAACACCCTTTGAAGGCAAGACACAATTCCCTGTGCTCCAGGAAAATCTTTGGTGCAATAAACTGGTGTAATGAACATCTAATCTGAACAACTTTGTCTCTAGTCTTTGTCATCCTTATCGTTATGTAAGTCGGTGGTCTCCATTAAGGTCAAGTGGCCTTGGAGAATGAAGGCCCTGAAAAAGGTGAACAAGCTAGTTTCAGAATAAAAATGGATCCAAATTTTGCATCACAAACCTGAATGATCCACATTTTTGCATGTTAATGACAAGAAAAATAGCAATTTCATCAACACTCTGAATAAAGCAAACTTTGAGGGGTTAGCAAATCCAAAGGCTGATTCACATAATGCTCATTTAGAGTGGAGAGCCTCACTCCCAGTTCTCTTTGATGATGCTTTGTGCCCTGATGTCTAATGCAAGGAGTGGGCCGTTCAGATGCAGATGCTGTGTGAATTGCTGCTACTGTTGAAGGCAAACACAGTTTAAGGAACATGGGGTGAATTTGCAAGGAGGAATTTTTTATTCATTTAATTTAAATGTATATGCTGCCTGTAACAGGGTGAAGGGTACCTGGCATTGAGTTCTCGCAGGGTGCCGCCCAGTATGTTACTCGCAGTGGCCCTGATCCCATGGTCTGCAGATCCCATGTGGAGCAGCACATGCGCACAGCCGCGTGGGATCCATGCGCAATGCGCATCCACATTGGCGGCACATTGTGTAAATGAGCCCAGAGAATTGTAGATCTGGGAGGGATTTCAAGAGGTCACCTAGCCGGATGGTGAGGCAGGATGATTCTATCCACTGACTCAGCATCCCTGACTCATGTTTACCCAGTTACAAATTTCCTATACTAAGGATATCGCAACTTCCCTTGGTAACTTGTACTATTGCCCAACTATATTTATTAGTTAGCTGTTTTTTCTAAATGTTCCTTTGTCAGCAGGCTGGTCTCTGTTCTAGTGTTCAGCGGTCGGTTGTGTAAGAGATCTGGCCGTTGAGATGAATGTTTGAGAACCCAAGACTAGAGCAGGGGTGGGGAACCTCAGGCCCGGGGGCCACATGAAGCCCACAGCTAGATTTTATGGGGCCGCCCTTTCCAGTTCCTGGCTTGTCGCCTAGATTCAGTTCCTCTATCCTCAGACACTAAAAAAGTGAGCTCGAGGTAAGGGTCTAGAGAGAGAATGTGGCTGCTGTGTTGGTTCCCAAAGTAATAGATGGAGACAGAGTAATTCAGGTGATCTCTTTTATTAGACCAACTCCTGTTAGTGAGGGTATGCAAGCTTTTGGGCCACACGAGACTTTTCATCTGACTTGCCTATCACCTGATGAATCCTGTGCGGCTCAAAAGCTTGCATACCCTCATGTACAGAAGTTGGTCCAATCAAGATATCATCTGAACTAGTCTGTCTCCATCTCAGGGTAAGGGCAACAAAAATGATAAGGGGTATGGAACCGCTCCCCTACGAAGAGAGGCTGGATAGGTTGGGGCTCTTCAGCTTGACGAGGCTGAGGCCGTTTTCACATGACGCTGCTGGGTGGGGGGATAGGTGTGTGCCGGCGGTGGGTGGAGATGGATGCACTCCGTTTCCCACGGGTACACACCCATCTCCACCCACAGTCTCCTCTGGTTTGTCGGATGGCTCCATGAATGGGTGATGGGTGGACACGGGTGTGCACTGGGAGCGCTCATGCCACCCCCCACCCACCGTGTTTCTATGGGCAGACACCCATCCCCCCCAGCCACCGCCACGGTGTGCGCATGGAGCCCCCGCCCACACACCCCGTTGGTGGGTGGCATCCATGCAAAAACAGCCTGAGAGGAGATAGGATAGAAGTTTATAAAATCTTGAGTGGTTTGGAACACGTTAATATTGAACAGTTGTTTACCCTCTCAAATAGTACTAGAACTAGGGGACACCCCATGCAACTAATAGGTAGCAGATTTAAGGCAAAGTATTTTTTTCACACAACACAATTAAGGTGTGGAATTTGTTTCCTTGAACATGTGGTCAAGGCCAGTAGTAGAGCTTGATTTAAGAAAGGATTGGACAGGTTGCTGGAGGATCGGTCCATTAGCAGCTATTAGCCAGGTAGGTTTGGGGAATGTAACCTCTTACTGTCGGGAACCGGCAGTGAACAACAGGCAATGGATCGCCCCGTTGTGATGTGTTGGGTACTTCTTCCAAGCGGCTAAGATTGGCCACTGTTGGAGACAAGTTCTGGGCTCGATGGACCATTGGCCTGACCCAGTATAGCACTACTTATGTTCTTATTTTCTTAGATAATGGGTGAAAACAGACATAATGCAACAGCAAAGGAGGGAATATCACTCTAAAGGGGTTTTGCTGAGGAGAGGGTTTGAAGAACTGACATTGGCTTAAAGCATTTTTCTGTTCAAGAAAGGAGTGAGGTTTCTTGTAAGGTGTCCTGCTGGGAGGTTAGGATGCATTGTTTTGAGCCTAAACATGCCAGGCAGCAGTAGAAGATCGTCTGGAAGTTTTGGTTAGGGCTAATTAGGTTTCTCTGTGCTAAAATGCAGGTCACACACAGCTGTCGTACATCAGATGCACGTGATCATTCAAGTAGCAGGCACGACTGGCGTTTCTGCATGGCCTTCCCTATGCTATCTATAGAACCTGAGCTGGGGAGTTGGATGAGCTGGGATTTTTTCCATTCAAAAGGAGGCGCTTATTAAATTGTAAATTCCCAGCTGGAAAGCTGCGGCACTTACATTTTTCTCTGACCTTTTCCAAAACATGGAGCAAATGTCAACATCACCCCTTCTGCTGAAGCACAGAAAATTCTGGGCCTGGCAGTTCATTGGAGGAAGAAGTAACCTGGTTGTTTTTTTTCTGAGTATAAGTTGTTCATATCACACCATGTGCACCTGTCTTTGCACAGAGGTTGTAACATACTGCACATAATGTCACCACCTAACAGCAATGCCCAGTGCTTCAGACTCTGCCCCAAGGACTGATTCTAGCAGACAGCTATTGTTCTTGCTTATTGCAGCTGCTTCCCCAAAGAAACTGCATCACAAAAATATTAGGGCTGAAACTACGTCTCAATATTTTCTCGATTCTTACCAAGAATCAGTTTTTTCATCAAGGATTGAGATAATAAAAATGAGAACCAGGAAGGTAAAAAATGTTGATGTCTAGTTGAGATTTTTTTTCTTAATTTTTTGTAAAGAAACCATTCCACATGTGGAAAATGGCCACCGGGGATGTTCTGCACATGTGCAGCCCTTTCCCAAAATGGCGCAGATGCCGCCTGCACCATCTTGGAAAAGGACCGTGCATGTGCAGAATGATCCCCAGTGGCCATTTTCCACATGCAAAGTGAAAACAAATTTTCAGCGAGCGTCTCACAAGCTTCTCGAAACCTTTTGCAAGATCATTCCGAGATCTGGCTAGGGTTTCTCAATTCTTGAGAGAATCAGATGGATTCTTGTTTTAGCCCGAAAAATGATAAACCCAGCATCTCTGCCAAAATCTGGATTCTGCTTTTTGTCTAGGAAGAAGTAAAGTTACCACTCCTCCAGGTTCGACGTGGAGACTCAGGGTGTTTTCAGACTGACAAACGATCCCGGAATTATTAGAATAATCTCCAGTGATTATTATCCCGGGATAACAGAGCGGTACATGTTTATACGGACATTTCAATCCTGGGATAACTTAATTCTGGGATAGTCCATGTGAACAGCACATTGTGATTAGAGTCTCTGGGATGAATTAAAAATCCCGCGGTGCTTTTCTGTCGACTTCAGCACAATGTTTTCTGGGACTCAAACATCATGTCATTTCTCTGCAACGTCACGTCCTCTGTGCAGCTGAGCATTTCTGAGCACATACCTTGCTGTTAGACTCTGTGGTGCTGATCACCGGGATAGCTGACTATCCCAGGATATGTCGTTCACTTGGACATTAACCCTGGATAGTTTAACAACTGGTTGTTATAAATTCCAGCGATTGGGGATTTATAACATACTGATATTTTTGTTATACCGGGATAATCATCACTGTTGACAGCGTTTAGATGGACAAACTATCCCAGTGATAATGCTCTTATCCCGGGATAAGTGTCCATCTGAAAACGTCCTCAGAGCTCTGACCCGTCATCTGTGTGAAGTTCCTATTTCCCTAGGCCTTACTTTTCAGGAGGGTGAAGCCACACTGGAAAAGGATGGGAGAAAGAGGCTGTCCTGCTCCCTTTCCGATGCACCCCCCTGCCCCTGGGAGCTGTAATGACATCACAATGCTCTGCCGGCCTGTGGCCATGTTGAGGGGGGAGGGTGACAGACTCTTTGCCCGGAAAGACCCCGTTTGGTGAGGCCCTGCATCTTGTTGGGGCCAAATGCTTCTGGGAAGGTAGCAACTCTAGGAATAAGTACTTCTAAGACTGAAAAAAAATCACACCACAATGCTGCTCCCCCCCGCCCCCTGAGGTGGTATGATGGACCTGTCCCTTGCTCTCCAAACAAAAGAACACTTAGGGCCCAATCCATGGGAGTTTAGCGGTTAGTTTCAGTGGGGTCTGAATTCAGGGCCGGCCCGAGGCATGTGCCACCAGTGCCCAGGCACATAGCCCCACGGGGGGAGGGGTCCCGCGCCACCACAGGCTAGAGACTGACAGACGCCTCTGGTTTTTGCTTTTCCCCCACCGGGCATCTCCGAGTCAGTCCTCATGGGGGGGGGGGGGG
>QEPC01006664.1:1236729-1299806 GCA_003113815.1 Sphenodon punctatus | reverse complement strand
GTTGCGGCTGCATGTTGTATGGGGGTGGGATGACCGCCCCCGTGACCTCCAGCCAGGTCAGGTTGGGGGACAAAACCAAACATTTCCCCGGACTGACGCAACCGGAGAGGGGGGGCAGAGAGCGATGCATGGCCGGCTGCTTCACCCCGCACCATGACTGCCATGGCAACCCCCCACACCAGGCCCGGATGGTCCGCACAGCTCTGGTCCAAATTGGACAATGGGCCCAGTTTGTTCCGGGCCCACATTTCTGGCCCAGCCAACTCTGCTGGGATCTGAACTGGGCCCACATCTGGCGGGCACGGAACAGATACGCAGGTTCGGTGCTGGCCCAGGTGGGCCAGAGCTGGGTGAACCAGGCTAGTATCTCATTTGTTAACACCCAATGTCTTCAAAAGATTTTACATGTGGATTTTATGTTTTTCAAAATGTAGCTTGTCCAGTGAGATTGTGCTACTAGGCCATATTAACCCTTACCTTCTGTAATGGGGTCAAACTTACCCCAGCGAGCACAAAAAACATTAAAAAGGTTAATTAGTAGCTCTTCAAGTTTGAACTTTTAGGACATTGTCACCGGCACCTCTGGGCATAACATACTAAAATTTCAGCCTAATACCTCTTACCGTTTGTCTTCTATAAACAAAAAAGTGGCATTTTTCAAACGGACCCCAGGTTTCCATTGAGTTTGCCTATTGGGGTCAAATTGACCGTAAACCAATGCATTTCAATTGGGGTCAAATTGATCCCAGCTTAAAATAAACCAAAATAAACAGTTTTAAAGGACCATTCAGATAACAAGGGGACATGGAAGTCAAGGCCACTTCATACTGGCAGCAGCAATGAAAATTAACCCCTTCACTGCCATTGTTTTGTGCCTTTGTATCGTGGCTGAAAAAAACCATGAAAATATGCTAAGTATTGGGTCTACAACTTTGAGCTTGGAGCACATTGTCACTGGTACCCCTGGCCACAACATACTCAAATTTCAGCCAGATGTTTCTTATCGTTTGTCTCCAATGACCAAATAAGTGCACACAAGATGTCAATGGAGTTTTCCTATTTGGTTTTACACAAACCTTTGCTGTGTCATTCCTCAGTTGTTCAGGTAATGTTATGTTTCATTTCTCCAGGCTAATTTTAAGTTTCCCTTCTGGGGTAAGTTTGTGGAGACAAGAAGTCTTTCATTTCTTCAGGCAAGTATTATGTTTACCTTCTGGGGTCAGTTTGTGGAGATAAGAATCTTAGGCAAACAAAGAAATGCAAACAAGCCCTGAAGCATCCTAGGCAACAAAAGAAATGCAAATAGCAGGCTATAAAGGTGCTAAGTGTACTTAACTGTGCTTAGTAAAGTTTGACTATAAGGCACAGCCAGTAATTTGCATGAATTTGCCTTTGGAGCGAATTTAGGGAATTAAAAACAATCCCCATAAAACAGACTCTTTCATGTGTTTCTCTGTGTGTGTGTGTGTGTGTGTGTGCTCCCAGGGCTTTGTTTGAAGGTTTGGGGCCACAGACTATAGTTGGGGGATAAATAGACCCCACCTATAATGGGTTTTTCCCATTGGGGTCATATTGACCCCAAGATGCGGTGAGTGCAATTTTTTTAAAGTCAGAAGCCACTGACTATAACATATGTAGATGTAATCATTAATAATCTGATGCCCCTTATATGCAATCATGTCCACTGAAGAGAGGTATTTTCCCAACTGCCTTACCTTAGTCATAACTAAGATGAGAATGAACTGCTACTTAGCACTAGTCAAGTAGCTAAGAGAGAAAATGGGTAATTGAGAAATAATATAAAAACCTTTTGCTAGAAGCCTTGATGATTAGTAAAATCTAATCAGGAACACATATTTTAAACAGTTGTGTGGAGCGGGGAAAGATGAGTACAGATTTTTGGTTTTCCTAATATATATAAGGATGGTAAATATTATATTTTCTGTGGGTGTGGAAACTTTTTCCTCCCAGGGGCCACTTTGAAAAATTGCAGAGTCTCCGAGGGCCACATGCAAGTTGGGAGTGCCATGGATCTGTCCCCTATCCTTGTGTGTATCTCTGTAGCCTTACTCTGAGCTTAGTCTTTCAGTGTTTGGGGGTAGGAACTGATCCATTGGCCAGATGCAGGAACCAGAAAGGGGCAAATAAAAATTAGCCATGAGCCGTATTTGGCCCCCAGGCCTGAGAAGCTAGACACTCACCTTTCCTGCCTCCTCCATGCACCAGTGGGGGCCACCTAGCACTGCTGCCACCACTGCTGCAAACACGCAGCCCCGGCCGGCCCGCATTAGCACCCAGAACTAAGCCATGCATGTGAATTGCGGGAGCCACATGGACACCGGGACTCCAGGCAGCCATTCCTTCTGAGAGCTGCAGTAGAGGTACCGTGGAGTTGCATACCCTCCTCTGTTATACCTAAATATTTACATCAGAAATAGCAAATTCTCTTTGCCTTCCACCATGATACCTCACCCTGAGCAAATCTCAGCCACACAAGAGCATCCAAAGTCAGAGGATGGAATGAGGAAGGGCAGGAAGAGAAAGCAAGTGAGGAATACACACTGCTGTTTCTCCTTCCCAAGTATCAAAGCTGTGGTGTACATTTGTGCCTGCACCACCCATATGAACAGACAGAGACATGCTCTGTGTCACCGGGGGGGGGGGGGAGGAGAACTCAGAGACAACCACTTGCACTCTCCAGGCACGCGGTACTGTCGGGGAAAGGCTCTCTCGGTTACACGGAAAGTGGGGGACGACTATGCCCGTCAGGATAGAGTTGTTGGCCTTCACCTCTAATCAAAGAGAACAGGCCTCTATCATCATTGGGCGCCCTGATCCAAAGAGGCCGGGAAGTACCCCCCCACACCCTAACACACACACTCAGAGGGAAATGATGGGGCAGGGAAAATCCGTTCGGAGAGGTGTGGTGAAGGAAGGGAATCACCTTGGACTGAGAGGGGGGAGGCGGGGCCATTCACGCTCTTGTGCTACCTCAGGAAGGGAAGGGCCCTGCTTGGGGGGGGGGGAAGAGAGACTCGCCCACACACCCTCTCACTCACCACTCACTCCTCCACTCACTCAGGGTTCTCTCCAAGGGGTTACAAGAAGAAAGGTCCACACACACTGTCTCAGGTCAAGCTCCAACTTATCAGCCACGGAGGAGTCAAAGGGGAGCAAACGCAAGGGGGCCTGTTTCTCTGCAATCACCAGCGCTGCTCTGAATGCGGCGCCGGTGTTTCTGTGGAAAGCCCCACCCCCGTACGTGCCCGCAGACGCTCCGAGTGGTGTGGCAACGTCGGGGGCGTGGTCCGGGGCAGCTCCGGGGAGGAAGGCGAAGTTCTAAGGTTTGGGCTTGCTGGGGGGTGGCCGAGGGCCCTGCGGCGTTCGCCGGCATCATTGTTGGGGGTGCTGATGTGATGGTTCCCTGCCTACTGGGCTCATTGGTGTTCAGCAGCCACGTGACCCTTGGGGCCTTCCATCCGGGTTCTGCTTCCTGGAGCCCCCTAGAGTGCCAACTCCCAGATGAGGGTTGGCAGATGCTGACAATACCCCCCCCGTCGAGGCCACCGGTACCCGGAGCTGGGCTTCAAGGGGTGTCGTAGGTGGAAGATCCGAATGAGGCAAGGGGCGGAGACATTGCTGACAGGTTCCCAAGAACTGTCAGCAGGGCCAAATCCAGCCCAGTCAATGAGATAGTGTAGGTGGCCTTGGAGGAACTTGGAGTCCAAAATTGCCTTTACCTCATACTCGGAACCGGCGGCCGATTGCATGATGGGGTCTGGGGGTGGTAACGCGACACAGGCCAATGTGTCCTGGCGTGGCATTGCTTTCTTTAGGAGGGACACATGGAAGGTGGTATGAATACGTGACTGGGGAGGTGGTTGTACGGTGTAGGTTACGTCGTTTATTTGTCGCAGGACGGGGTAGGGTCCTATTTATCGGTGGTCTAGTTTTGGGGATGGATGAGCTGATGGGTAGCAGCGTCGGTCAACCCATACTAGATCTCCTGGCCTGAGGGGCTCTCCAAGTCGTCTATGACGGTCTGCCTGTTCCTTGTACTTTTGTCGTGCTTGAAGCAGCACGCGACAAGCTAGCATTTGGGCATGGCGAATTTGTTGCACTAGTGCCCCTGCTGCAGGAACCATTGAAGCAAGAGATTCAATGGCTCCACCTTGTGGGTGGATCCCGTATGCGACGTAAAATGGGGAGGTTCCTAAGGAGGCATTGGGCACGTTATTATACACGAATTCTGCGAATGGGAGCCATGTGTGCCAATCATCCTGTACGTAGTTTATGTAATATCAGAGTTATTGCTCCATTTCTTGGTGGACTCTTTCCACTTGTCCGTTGGCTTGCGGATGATACGCGGTGGTGGGCTTGAGGGTTACTTGTAATGTGTGAAAGAGGGCTTTCAAAAAGCATGAGGTGAACTGTGTTCCCCGATTGCTGATAATTTCCTGGGGACAGCTCTGAAGTTTCAGCACGTGACGGATGAAGAGAAGTGCTGTCCTTTTCACTGATGGCAATCCTTTACACGCAATGAAGTGAGCGAGTTTTGTGAAGTGATCCACCACCACCAGCACTGTGGTATACTGCCTGGAGGGGGGCAGGTCTACTACAAAATCAAGACCAACGTGTTGCCAGGGTCCTAACGGTATTGGGGTCAACTGAAGCAGTCCTGTCAGGGCCTGATGGGACGTTTCTGTTCGGGCGCAAGTGGCACAACTTGTTACATACTGGGCCACGTCTTGTCGTAAGTTGGGCCACCAAAAGGAGCGGTGGATGAGTTGCATTGTTCGTTCAATCCCCGGGTGTCCTGCCATGGAGGCATCATGGTGGGCCCACAATACTTCCTCTGACAAGATGGAGGCACCATTACTGGTTGGGGTTGGTTCGGTAACCCTAGTTGTTTGAGGATTTGGGGTTCTGTTGTCTCGGGGAACTCCTTCGCTGCCGCAGCTTGAATCTCGCGCAGGGTAGTGTAGGCGCCGGCAAAGGTGCGGGGCTGCAGAATAGCTTCTGGGATTGCGAATATTTCTGAATGATGTTCATGGTATCGAGACAGAGCGTCTGCTAGTACATGCAGCTTTCCAGGCCGGTAGTGAATATGGAAGGTAAACGTCGCAAAGAACAAGGCCCAATGGGCATGGCGGGCATTAGAAATGTGCATTTGGAGAAAGGTTAGGTTTCGGTGATCTGTTACCACAGTTACCGGGTGTCGGGCGCCCTCTAGGCAATGGCGCCAGACTTCAAAGGCGACCTTAATTGCAAGGAGTTCTCGGTCTAAGATACTATAGTTACTCTCTGCTGGTGTCAATTGTCTGGAGTAGTAGGCGCAAGGGAGTAAAGGTTCCAGTTTATCATGTTCTTGTAACAGAACCGCACCTATGGCTTTCCCTGACGCATCGGCTTCCACAA
The DNA here is from genome assembly GCA_003113815.1 of Sphenodon punctatus. NCBI lineage: Eukaryota > Metazoa > Chordata > Lepidosauria > Sphenodontia > Sphenodontidae > Sphenodon > Sphenodon punctatus. The sequence continues at coordinate 1,294,388 of QEPC01006664.1, read as the reverse complement.
AGAAGGGCTTGGTGGGGTCCGGGTGTTGTAATAGGGGTGCTGTCACGAAGGCCTCCTTTAAATAGGCGAAACTGTAACATTGTTTTGGGCCTCAGTCGTAGGGTTGGTTTTTCTTCAGAAGTAAGGTTGGGGGGCAGTAATTTCAGCATAGTTTGGGATGTACAGCCTGTAGTAGTTGGTACTACTGAGGAAACGTTGCAACCATTTTACTGCCTTAGGGGCCGGCCACCTTCTCAGGGCTTCGACCTTTTGGGGATCCATTTGGATTCCACTAGGACTTATGATAAACCCCCAAAAGCTAAGAGAGCGAAGGTGAAAAGAGCATTTTCCCCCTTTACAGTATAGTTTATTTGCCCTCAGTCGTTTGAGTACTTCTCGGATGTGTTGGACATGGTCTTCCAGGTTTAGGGAGTAGATCAAAATGTCGTCTAGGTATGCGATGACATACACGTCGAGAATGTCTCGAAATACATCATTAATAAGGTGTTGGAAGGCGGCTGGAGCATTCGCAAGGCCAAAAGGTATTATGAGGTATTCGAATAACCCATAGCGTGTACGGAAAACGGTCTTCCATTCATCTCCTGGACGCATGCCGAGCAAGTTGTAGGCCCCCCGGAGATCCAACTTCGTAAACACTTGGGCTCCTTGTAGGCGGTCTAAGAGTTCGGGGATGAGGGGGAGTGGGTAACGATTTTTTTACAGTAATGCTGTTCAACCCCGTATAGTCCACACAGGGTCGGAGACCCCCATCCTTTTTGGGTACAAAGAATATGGGGGCCCCAGCTGGGGAGGTGGAGGGTCGAATGAAGCCTTGCTGGAGATTTTCCTCTAAGTATTGCCAGAGTACTTGGAGTTTGGGTTCAGCTAAGGCATAGATACGTCCAAATGGGGGGTCCTTTCTGGGTACTAGATCAATGGGGCAATCATACGGCCGATGGGGTAATTCAGTGGCGCGGACCTTACCAAACACATCCTGGTAGTCTAGGTAGGCCTCCGGGAGGGAGGAGTTCGCTGGGCTTGATGGGGGGCTGTAGGTAGCTCTAATAGCTTGCAGGTGATTAGGGAGTTGACACTCCTGGCTGCAGCGGGGCGAAAGAAAGCGCATCTGCTTGTGGGACCATGTAATCATGGGGTTGTGTTGACAAAGCCATGGGCTTCCCAGGACGATTTGAAAAAGGGGGGTACAGACCAGATCAAAAAGGATTTTCTCTCTATGGTTTCCTATCATGCATCCCAGTGGTGGGGTGCAAGTGGTAATAGGCCCAGACACCAGGGGGGAACCGTGGATGGTGTGGATGGGTTCGGGAATCTCTTTCCGTCGGGTAGGGAGTTGCCAGGTTCTTACTAGAGCACTATCAATAAAGTTACCAGATGCCCCTGAATCAATGAGGGCCCAACAAACCATGGACCGGGTTGGGGTAATTGTTAAGGTCACGGGAATCAGTAAGTGTGAGCCCGGAGGATTCTTACTAAGGGGCTTCGGGGAGGATGTTAAGACCGAGACGGCCCCTGCCCACCTCGGCCTCTGGCATTTCCCGCATTTCGGCGGCAGGTCAGGGCAATCCCCGATGAAACGGGATGGGTCCCCACAGTAGAAGCACGAACGTGACACTCGATGCCATTCGCGTTCTTCCTTAGACAGGGGTCCGCAGGAAGCGCCTACTTGCATGGGTTCGGGTTCTGGTAGTCTGGGAGGGCCAGAGGGGAATACAGGGTTTACCTGGAAGGGTCGTACTTCTTGGCGACGCTCTCTTTTCCGCTCTGCCAAATGGTCTTCAATCTGTAGGACCAAGTTCGTGAGAGCTTCCCACGTCGCTGGGAGTTCTACTAATGACAACTGGTCCTTAACCTCTTCACATAATCCTTTCCTAAACATTACAAGGAGTACATCATTTGGCCACTGGAGTTCCAATGCCAATTGCTGGAATTACATGATGTATTCCAGTGCGGGGCTTCGCCCCTGTCAGAGGCCCATAATTGTAGTCTGGGCATCTCGAACTCGGTGGGGGTTATTGAACAGAAAGGTGAATTCTTTAAGGAAGTTTGCATAGTTTGACAATAGGGGACTATTGCTTCGTAGCAGGGTAGTGGCCCACTCGAGGGCTGTACCCCTTAAGTTACCAATAATGAATGCTACCTTGAGGGCGTCAGTTGTATAGGTATGGGGTTGAAGGGTAAAGGTGAGGCGATGTAAGGCAAGAAAGGCTTGAAAACCCCATCGGTCCCCTACACATTTTTCCAACTTGGGTCCCTTGGGTTCACGTGCCCCTGCTGCGAGTGGAGGTACCACTGGAGCAGCGGCTGCCCTTGGGGCAGAGGGGCCTGGTGCTGCTGCCATGGCTCCCTGGAGTTTTTTGTCACTGGGGAGGGGGAACTCAGAGACAACCACTTGCATTCTCCAGGCACGCGGTACTGTCGGGGAAAGGCTCTCTCGGTTACACGGAAAGTGGGGGACAACTATGCCCGTCAGGATAGAGTGTTGGCCTCCACCTCTAATCAAAGAGAACAGGCCTCTATCATCATTGGGTGCCCTGATCCAAAGAGGCCGGGAAGTACCCCCCACACCCTAACACACACACTCAGAGGGAAATGATGGGGCAGGGAAAATCCGTGCGGAGAGGTGCGGTGAAGGAAGGGAATCACCTTGGACTGAGAAGGGGGAGGCGGGGCCATGCACGCTCTTGTGCTACCCCAAGAAGGGAAGGGCCCTGCCGGGGGGGGGGAAGGGAGACTCGCCCACACACCCTCTCACTCACCACTCGCTCCTCCACTCACTCAGGGTTCTCTCCATGGGGTTACAAGAAGAAAGGTCCACACACACGTGGTCTCAGGTCAAGCTTAGCAGCCACGGAGGAGTCAAAGGGGAGCAAACGCAAGGGGGCCGGTTTCTCTGCAATTACGCTCTGAATGTGGCGCCGGTGTTTCTGTGGAAAGCCCCGCCCCCGTATGTGTCCACAGGCGCTCCGAGCGTCTTGGCAGCGTCGGGGGCGTGGTCCAGAAGCAGGCGAAGTTCTAAGGTTTGGGCTTGCTGGGGCGTGGCCGAGGGCCCTGCGGCATTCGCCAGCATCATTGTCAGGGTTGGAACCCGGATAGTTCCCTGCTTGCTGGGCTCATTGGTGTTCGGCGGCCACGTGACCCTCGGGGCCTTCCATCCGGGTTCTACTTCCTGGAGCCCCCTAGAGTGCCGGCTCCCCGATGAGGGTCGGCGGATGCTGACACTCTGGGGTAAAAGGCCTTGGCTGCAACTTTATTACAACATAACTTACACATATGACAAATACAACCATAGTAAACAACCTGTGTGCATAATAGTGGGGAGGAACCATGCTACAAAAAGCAGGCCAAGGGGGTTTGAGCTAAATCTCATCCTCCCTGCCCGGGTGAATCGACCCTTCGAATTCACCCTCCCCTTGGGTCCGGGTGGGTTATCAGCCCCAAACCAGCCGTTCCGAGCCTGGGCTGGGGCCCGGCTTTACGACCCCCCCGCGCCCCAAGTGGTAATGGGTACAAGTGCGACCCCTCAGCCCATAGGAAGCCTTAACACAGCACAGTTCCTACCCCGCTAACCGCCATGAAAAGGGGGGAGGCAACGCTACTCCACCCCTTTCCCCCACACAGGTACCCCAAAATGCACATGTATGGCAGCCCGCAAGTCTTCCAACCAGAAAGTGTTCCCCTGAACCGATAAATGTACGCCGTCGCGTAGGAAGAGGTCAGCATGCTGGCTCACAGTCCTTTCATGATGCACCACCTTGCCCCCCAAACGCCTTATGAACGCCCACATGGCCCTGTTGATTTTGCGTTTGGCGCGCTCAATCTTGCCTGGCTCGTTGGCATACTGCCAAACCCTACGGGCAAGCAAATCAGACCACCAAATTAGTGCTCATGGTCACTGAACTGCCAGTCCGGAGATGTCAAACTTCATTGCGCCCGTGAGGTCCCATGCGCTGTGCAAACCGAGATTATTTTTCCCCCAGATGGATGATCAGGATGGCGGACGGCCCGAATCGATCGGCCCTGCAGAGGAGCAAAGGTATCAACTGCTCCCAGCGCATACCGTTGCGCCCGAACCAATAGAGGCGAGCGTGCAGCCCACAACCGAGTTGGGTACCAAAGTCAGAGTTTGCCGCATGGCATTTGTCCCATGGCACAATGCTATGCCTGCAGATCCACACACTTGGTAACCGGTCAGTGCCTGCAGATAACAAAAACAATAGCAATATTATAAACATGTCGGGACGACTGCGGGGGGGGCCGAAACGCCTCACATAAGTGCGATAAGCTTCGGACCGCTACCGGCCTATAGCCATGATCTGTGATGATGCCAGGCCCCCTGCCGCTGCCATGGAAGCCACTCCGATCCTGAAAGAGTGTGACCTGTAATCAGCAGGCGACATTCCCAGTGCTGCCAATCCTGTCCTAAAAACGGCCTGAAATTGGAATTTTGTCAACCTTGCCCCACCAGAATGAATGAAGAGAGTGCCCTCTAATGGCGGACAAACATGCAAATATTCCCCCATTGCCACCACTGGGCACACTAGCCTTACCGTGGCTCGGTGCAGCGTCAAGTGCTGGCCCCTCCCCCCTTGGGGGCCAAGTTACGTCCCTGATCTCAAGGGCCACATCCCTATGATCGCCCTGTGATGAGGGCACCAGTTCACTGATGCGCAATGTCCTGAAAAATACTATCAAAAAGGCAGCTCTGAAAAGTAACCCCTCATATGGGGATGAGCAAATGCAGGGCAGTGCTGCCGACAAACGAGCTAGTGTGTCAACCAAAACTGGTGAGTATCCCTCTGTGAGCCCCGCTCCCTGGCTCAACCATCGACGGCCCTGCGAAGCCGATAGCTTGCACACGGGCCGGCAGCCCCTTGAGCCTTGCTGAAAAAGGCAATGGCCGCCAAGCGACACCGAATGGTGCGAGGTGCCAACCCACAGCCACTCAAGTGTGCCGCAAGCCACTCCACTTGACAGGTTTGGATGGGCCAAGACTCCTGCAACCCGTGGGTTGAGAGGAAGCTGTGGAATTCCTGAAAAGCAGACACATAGGCTCGCCACATAGAGTTCGAAACGGCGGCTCTAACACCCTCGTCTATCCTTCGCTCCCAAGACTCCACAAAGCCTCCGGCATCGCTTCTAGGTCAATGTTGGTGCTGGGTGCCAGGGAACGGAATTGCTCCATCTGAAAACGAGATAGGGAATCAGCAATCTCATTGTGAACACCAGGTACATATTTTACCGAAAAATACATATTAATGGAGAGGCACTTCAGCACAAACCAGCGGACCAAGACCATAACTCTGCTGGATTTACTGGACTGGCGGTTGATCACTTGCACCACCGCCTGGTTATTGGACCAGAAGCATATGTGAGAGTCCCTGAAGCGATGGCCCCAGAGTTCCAACGCTACCAGGAGTGGGAAGAGCTCTAGGAATGTTATGTCCCTGATAAGGTCGCTGGCCGCCCAGTCCAGCGGCCAGCGTTGGGCGCACCAGGTACCTTGAAAGAACACCCTGAAGCCAATCCCACCGGCAGCGTTGGATACCACCTGCATGTCGGCTTCAAGTAGCCATAACTCCCGCCACAAGGAAATCCCATTGTAGTTCTGAAGGAATGTAAACCATACCAGGAGGTCTGCCCTGATCCCCTTAGTTATGCGTACGCGATGGTGGAGCGGCCCCGGGATTGAAGAGAGGAAGAGGCACCTGGCTGCCGCAGGTAAATATACCCGTCTACGCCCCCAACCCAAGGTGCCCCTCCTCTCTTCCCTATTGAACTACTGGTGCCGTCGCTCAATAGGCACGCGGGGGAGGACAAAAGGAAACCTTTGCCCCCTCCCCGCCCGGCACCCTGTTCGGGGGAGGGCAGCCACAAACTCCCCCCCCCCCCCGCTTAGGGCTAGGGAGGTGTCCCTTCCTCCACCACACGCCTCCAGGGGGAGCGGTGTCTTGGTTTTGCATTTCAGAATCCCTTATGATACAAAATTTCTGGAAAGACATAGTGAGCTGGCCAGAAGGTATGGATGAAACAGGGATCTATTTCTATGGAAACAGAATTTCCTGCTAAAAATGTCCGTTTTTATTAGATACTGCTACACAGTTCCAGCGCACTAGGAGTCGCGCTTAAGTCCCCCGAGGGTATTACACTTCCATGCAGTGCGGGTTGGTCCTGCAGCTCTCAAGCTTCCAGACTGCCTTTTCTTGAGAACCTCTGTAATGCTAGACAGCAGCTTCTTTCCCTCTCCCTCTCTCTCTACCACAGCAGTTCCTTCCAGGGATCTGTTAATGCCAAAGTTTAACTGTTCTAATGGAGCACGACATTATTGTGTTTGGAGAACCATTCACTATTGCTTCCCACCCCTGGTCCTCGGACGTACCGCAACTTGCAGTGAAGAAGTTTGAACTCAGGACAAAATTGTGATTGTATGTAATGCTGTGGTGCCTTGGGACAGGCTTTCTGAAACTCGGTCTGCCTTGGTCAAACCAGGATGTTTAGTAGATTCATTTATGGCACTGGGAGTAGAGGTGGCAGGAAGCCTGGCATTGTGACTCAGATGAAGTGCGACCAGCCAAAGGGTAGAATCTCCCCTCTTGTTTAACGAGTGTCTGTTCCCATGGCAGGACTTGCAGAGTAATTAGGCCATAACACAATTGAGGCTGATCCCAAAGATTATTGGAAATAGGGAGGAGAGGGCTTACGAGTCTGAATGCTCTCTAAAGCTTCAAAGTCAGAGAGTAGGCTGGGCTTGAGAATGCCCTTTTCCTTGTTTTATTCGAGAGGCTGGTTATACGGCTTATCTTTGCTCCTAAAGCTTGTGGTGCAGAAGGCAATTATTAGGCATTCTTTACCTATAGATAAAGGGAACGCCTATGGGGAGATTGTGTGTCTCTGTGCCCCCATGTGTCATGAGTGACATCACGCCCATTGAGACACGGCCTGGCAGGGACTAAACACTAACGCCCCTGGTCATGGGGCAATGGTTGCAAGGTCAGTAATGGTTGCATCTGTACAGCAGGAGGAGAGGGGGCGACCGGTAGGGAGGGGGAAAGGCCAGGGATTGGGGAGCTGTTAAGAACGCCTATGCTTTGCATGTATGGATGCCCTGGGCATGCATCTTTCCTCATTTGTTTTGGTGCTGGACTTTGGCTAAGGAGACTTTGAGTATTGTTGTTGGTTTCTTGTGTGGCAGCTGATCAGGTGGCACACACGTGGAATAAAGCATAGCAGCTGGTCTGCATGTGGAATACAACATGGCAGCTGGTCTGCGTGTGGAATACAACATGGCAGCTGGTCCATGGGAAGGTGTGGAACATAGCATGATAGTCTGCTGCTCAGTTTCTCATAAACAACAAGAGTCCCCGTCTAGGTCATGCTCTCATTTTATTCACTTCATATAAAAATCTCTTAAGAATGCATCTGAACACAATATAGAATACTATAACATACATTGTGTGAAACTTTTGAAAACAATAAAATAACCACCTGGAACAATGCAGTGTTCAACAGACATACAAACCCATTGATCATGCACAACTGTGCTATTCTCATCAACTATTAGTTACAAGTTGGACCGAAAGCTTGAAACATATTTTACAAACTGAGATCGACACCATTAGCGATGCCTAACAAGCTTTGTCAGAAGTAGTTTCACAGCACAATTATTACATCAGTTCACATTTTGTCATAGAAATTCACATTGGGTTGTTCAGAAAGTGGAACATGACATAGAATATTTGGTGGCATATACAGGGGGTTTCCTTTTCAGTGCATAAGTCATTTCAAGCCATTCAGATTGCTAGGCCTGTTTCCTTTCCAATCATAAGAAAAAAGTTCCTCCCAACTGACAATGAAAACGAACCCGCTGTGAGCTAACCCCACCCGAATGCCCTCTGTGTTCCATATGTCTCTCTTAAGCTATGCTCAGGTTTATTTATTTTATGCAATACAAAAGGTTACAAGAAAAAAGGCAACTCTTATCCAGAGTTTTCTACACAATTAACACCACCGTTGACAGGCAATGTTAATTTATATAAATTAATAACTTACAAAACATTATATTATATACATTAATAAATACACTGTTATAAACAGTAATGGACACGTTAGAGCTCAAGGCAGTGCAGAGAAGGATGGTGTAACTAAACCAAGTAAACGTGAACTACAGGTGAGAGAGAACACAAAGGTCCGAGCGTGCAACTTCCACCGAGTATAGGAACCGCTAGGGGAGAAACACGTCACACACTGCCTTCTTACACTGAATTGTATAGGTACTGCGTTGTGCTATAGAAACAGAAGCTACATTTTTATCCTGTGCACAACAGAAGTGAAAAACAGTTAAGGAGAAAATACTATTTTCTGTAGGCAAGCAAACTGAGGTGGTGTATGATGGTGTGAAACTGCTGTAGTGGCAGAAGGTGCAGAGGTGCGAACTGGAGTGTGCACCCAAATGGAGTCTGCTGCGACTGTAAAAGTGACTAACTGCAATAAAGTGACAGGTATTGCCCATGAGAGAAGGAAGACTAGTTCTTTTAAACAGGAAGAATAAAAAAAGTATACATCAATTTCCAAAACACTTGGTGTGGATTTTATACTAAACGTGTATTTAATAGGCTTCTGAAAAGACATGAAAGTGTTTACAAAAAAGGCACACAGGTCCGCAGACAGGTGGACAGGTTTTAAATGCAGAGTTACTAATCAAGAGTTTCTAGTAGTCTGGTATAAATTCCAAAGTATTAAGAGTATAAAATCTCTCAGTTGTGTGTCATTCACTTTCAAGCTGTTCAAGTAACAATTTAAGCTGGCTCCAGACCACCACAATGCCTCCTCTGACAAATCTTAAAACCACAAATAAATCATCTGTTAATTTCCTGAGCAACCATTCACTACACGATCGTTCACCCTGACTCCAATCTCAAGTAGCTGGGAACGTCTTTTAGCCAATGTTAGACACAGGCCTAAGACCTAGATCGCAGGCTTGTCCTACAAGACAGCTTGCATGCTCATGAAGTGTTTACAAGGGTTCTCCTACGTCAATACATGACATTATGTGTCAACAGGAGACGTATCTTCTGTCACAATTTCTATTTGAGCCTCTCGCTGGGAATCCCTTTTTCCTGGGTCAATCACGCAGAGTGTCTTCGTACTGCTGAAATAGCTGATACCATCACCTTCTCTTTCAGGCCCATCTGAATCCTCCTCTTCGAGAGTCAGTTCAAACTGGAACTTCTCCATTAAGCCCTGGCAGTCTCTATTTTGCTCATCGAGGGGAGGGGAGGGGCTCTGAGGAATCATACTCTGGTACCAGTTTCTATTGTCTTCCAGAGTATCCAGGATGTCTTGTGCATCAGGCTGCACTAGGTCTGCCCATGTCTCCCAAAGAGGATGGACGATGTAATCAATGAACCCAACCTGAGGAGCACAACGTAAGACACTCAGTACACAAGTGGCAGGCAGATTTTAGAAACAAACATTCAGCTTCAACTAAGGACTTGATTTTGAAAATCAGTCATCACCTTGGGCTGCAACTATCCACACTAAAATTTGACACCCCTCTTGACTGTAGGCCTGTGAAGGAGTCTGCAGACCAGCCTAGCCTTGCTGACATTGAAACTCTAGCAAAGTACTTGCTTCTGCATACAAAAGTGAAAGCTGTGTTGAGCCCTTCGTCAAAACTGGGTCCTGGACAGAGGACTCAAGGAAACACATGGATCTTCACAGATAAGGTTACCAATGCCACCCCCATAATATGCACCTGACTGCTGCTATTTTTGGTTAAGTTTCACATAAGCAATTCTGATGTAGTTGGTGAAAACTTAGGTTAAGCAAACTATTTGGAGAAAGAAGATGCATAAAGAGTGGTTTCTATTAGTCACTTATCAAGAGTTAACTGTGGCTGCATTCACAACTGTGGCGGAGAGACCCGCGAGTGGGGAGGAGCCGGAGAGCAGAAGAAGAGCCAGTGCGAACGGGGATGTGCCGTGGCTTCCCTCGCGCATGTCAGGGTGCAAAATTCTGCCCTGACATGCACAAGAGAAGCCGCAAGAGAAGCCCTTGCGGGTCTCGCCACCGCAGTTGTCAATGCGGCCATACAGTGGCATCTGAAATATCGCAGTCTCTCGAAGCCCAGAAGAAAACTGCAGTACTTCAGATAATGCACTGAGAAGTGTGGACTCTGGGTGTTTTTGCACGTAACGGTGCATGGCGCCGCCACGCTTTGATGCTGCCCGGGGTGAGGGTCCTTGCCTCGGGCAGGATCCGGTCCAGCCATCAAACAGATGTGCCAGTGGCCGGGGGTGGGGCGACGTGCAGATATAGTTCACACGCCCCACCCCACACTGCTCAGTGTGACCCGCCCAGAAAAGCCCTGGCCCCGGACCGGAGTCAGGAACAGCGGGCCATCGCATGTGACAGCCCGCTCTACCCCAGTCTGTGGCAGGGTTTAGTTTGCGTCCAACTAACAGTGCGAGCTAAACCCTGCCTCAGTCCGAGGAAACCCCATATCCCACCCACGGAAACATCTGGCAGGCGGGATTAGACATGAAGGTACCACAGGTGGCCACGTGAGTTAAAGCGTAGCCATCTGTGGTACCATCAGGTCTAAAAACTCTTGATTTTTTTTTTTTTAAAGTGTTGATGGCAACCACTGTACAACTCCCCTAAATCATTCATTTGCCTGGAAGTTTTGAAAATGCCAGTTTTCACTGGCTGAGTAAAAGTTAAGCCTGAATGTCATTGCTTTTTATGAACTTCGGTTTGATCTTTAAAGATATTTTAATTATTATATGCAGCTTGTGTCTTTTATGACTTGTTTTCTATGTACTGTACATTTTAAAGGGAAGGGAAAGAATTCCATTTTTGTTCAGCTGCAGCCCGAGACAATTAATCCCCCCCCCTCCCATTTTCTTTGCCTTATAAAAAGAAACGAAGCTTCCACCTCCTAAAATCACCCTCCAGCCCCAGGGCTAGTTATAACTCTCTCTCCAAACGTCTTTGGAAATGAGGCATCGTTTGTGGAAAGAATGAAAGCGCTGACAATTACCGATGAGTAAACTCTGAACTGGATAACTTCTCAAAAGTCTGGCAAACAGGAAGTAGAGGACCGAGAAAACGGAATGGCCATAAAGAGAATTGAAATTCTTCCGTCTTGGCAGGGTATGTTATTTTACAGACTGCTGGACAACATTTCAGCTGAGGAGGAAAGCAGCTCTCAAAGGAGCCAGACTCAGTGCTCGGATGTTTGGTTTGGAAGTTGCTCATGCCTCCTTCAGACACAACAGGATGTCAATAGAGCCATTAGGATTCTACTGTAACATGCCAGCCAGGCAGCTTAAACACAAAGGTGGCAAAAATGTCTTGCAGCATATGATAGGAGACACTTTACATGAAATAACCCCTGCTGGGTTATTGGAAGGTGAAGCTCTGTGACCTTCTATAAGATCCCAATATTCTGACTGCCTAGCAGAATATGAGATTTAAATGACTAATCAGTGTCAAGGACATTGCTCATGTTATATAAATATGGAACAATTTATATTTTAAATGGATTTATGCTATATTTTTATGTTGTACAACGCCCTGAGTGTCGTCTGGCAGTGAGGCACTATAGAAATAAAAGTTACTATTATTATTAGACATTCTCTATTATTTTTCACTTTTAAAAAAATGTCCTAACACACAATTCTGCTCCTGCCATTTAAATGCATCATGGTATTTTTTTCTTTTCATGAAACTTTTTCCTTAAACAGTTGTCTTTGTTCAATCACTGGTCTCTGTTCAAAAGCAAAGGAAAATGCACTTTTAAAACCTGTATGAAGTGGGATTCTGGAGCACCTGAAATAGACTTACAAAGTGCATTTTACTCACTGCAATAATCCCACTATGGTGGAACAAATAATTTTGAAAGACAACTCAGCACAAGAGGACATTTGGAAATAACAGTAATCAATAGAGGTGTGCAATTCATTTTCGTTATTATGATAACGAAAACAAAAATTTACATTTTATTGTTCGTTATTGTAATAACAAAAACAACAAATAATAATAACAAAAACAAATTTTAGTTTTTGAAATAATGGGGAAAAACTGAAAAACCTATGTCCAGCTATAATTTTTGTTTCTTATTCAATTCCTATTAAGCTTGGGGTGGGTGGTGGATTGTACCCCCAATGGAGGGCACTACGTGTACCAAATATCAGAAAGATTGGATAAAGGGAACCGATTTTATAAGCAATTGAATTTGTGATTTTAGGAAAAGCTGCATACACCTTCCTGGCTACAACATCTTTATATTCCACACAATTTGCATGAAACGGTGTATGGGTATGTTCCTTCCCATAATTACCGACCCTGCCAAATTTCAGAAAGATTGGACAAAGGATCCTGATGTTATGAGACATTAACTTGAACATGCATTTCCAGGAGTAACATTTTTATATTCCATCCTGTTTACAAGACATTTGGCAGGAATGTATCCCACACCTCCCCTGTCATCTTTGCCAAACTACAGGACAATTTGATAAAGGGCCCCAATTTTATAAGCAACTGAAGTTGTCCACTTGAAGACCATTATTCAGATAAATAGCAAGTCACCTGGCATGGCAGGGGGGAAGGAGGCTGTAGGAGGGAGGACGGGGAGCAACCCAATAGACTGACAGACGCATACACTGGCCAATTACGGCATGCTTCCAGATTTACAGGACCAATTGGTGGTGGCTCCAACGTGGGTATAGGGGGCAGCCCTGAGGCGAGCATAGAAGGGACATAACTGGGACTTTGGGGATAGTATCCCAGCAATCAGGAGACATGGTTTACACATCCAGGCTGGCCAATTATCATCACAATCACATCCTGCTGTACTGTGACAGAGGACATAGGAGAATCTCTATTGGCTCTTTCCTAAACAGATGCTTCCAACTTCCCAGTAACAAGTGGGCGAGAGATGTTGGGATGGTCACAGCACAGAATGAGGATATTTGGTTAACATTTCTGCTGGCCAATTGGCATCACAAACAGATCTTATACCACAGTGACGTAAGAGAAGCCCTGGCATAGGCTCATTTTCTGAATTCTCTGCATATGCTGTCAGGCTTATAAAACTGGGACCCGTTATCATATCTTTCCGATATTTGGCAAAGATGCTACTGAAGGTGTGAGATACAGCCCTGACACATTTCATGTACGCTGGTTGGAGTACAAAGACGTTCAAGTCAGACCTACGTTTATAAGTTAATTACTTATACCACCAGGACCCTTTATCTAATCCTTCTGAAATTTGGCATAGTTAGTGCACATGGGAAGGGGTATAACATTACCAAGTTTAATCCACATTAGATAGGAGACAAAGAAGTTACAACCAGGAATGTATGTGCAGATTTTTGCAAAACAACATAATTCAACTGTTTATAAAATCAGATTCCTTTAACCAATCGTTCTGAAATTTGGTACATATAATGTCTTCCATTGAAGGTACAATGCCTCCAAATACAATGAAAAACAAAAATGTTACAGCCAAAAATGTGTTTTCCATTGAAACCAATGGAAATAGAAAAAGGAGAGCAAAAACAAAAACAAAATTTCAATATTTACAAAAACGAAAGATTTAAATAACAAAAATGAAAAATGAAAACAACTAAAAACCTGGGTTCCTGGTGCACACCTCTAGTAAACAACTCTGTGAATTATCTGGAGCCCAAAATTTATGCTTCCTTTAAGCAGCCATTCAAACAAACAGCTAGGGCACCAACATGTTAAAGGCATCAACACAAATTAGGGATGGGCAAATTAGTTCTGAAAAGTTACTTCAGTCATTAAGAAGTCCATGTGTTTTTAAAAGGTCCATATTGTTTGGGATACACATACTCCTCCCACAGGGCTTCATTGTTTCTAGACAAATCATAAGGTCTGGGCTGATACGGCAGTTTACGCAGCATCATAGCGTCCCTTTCAATTCCTTTCAAGGGTTTTTGGGGTGAACTTTGTCTCTGGGGAGCCCACAGTCTATGCCAAGTTTACAGACACAAAAGAGTAAATAGAGCAGTGATTCTCAAACATTTTTTGAACCTCGTCCACTTGTCTGTTGTAGTTGATGTCCCTCCAACCCCAACCCCTTGTTCCCTCTCTTCCTCTCCCCCTCCTATTGCTTCCCTTTGCTCCTCCCTTTGTTCTCTGACTCTCCCTCCACCTTGCTACACCATTAAGTTTAGAGATTCCTGCTAGCTCAGTGCGAGTCTGGAGCTAGGTGTTTTTCCACTTGAGATCCTTCTCATCCGCCCCGCCCCCCGAGCACACCTTCTGTGCCCTCCAATTTGAGAACCTAGGAAGTAGAGAAAGTTGAAATTGGCTATGAACTGGCAAGAGATTGGCAAAACACCAAACTCATTATTAGTGTAACTGCACTGGCTTGCCTAGGGATTAGACTGGTGTCATCAGAGATGAGCTTGGCTTATTCAGTTCAAAACTGTCAATGGAAATAATGGAAAGGACAATTACCTGTGACTTCTCTACGGATGCTGTGTGCTTGTCACACATGGGGCTAATTTCCATTCCCCTTTCTCGCTCTTTGTCTCCCTGCTGGAAAAATTCCCCCATGATCCTGTCTGTCCACTGCCGATACAGTTCCAGGGATTTTGTGGGATTACTCAAATCTGCACAATGAACCATATTTCGGAGAACCTGTAATTACAAAAGAGATAATAATATGAAAGTTAATAAAATCAATTGGATCAGGAGAACATACCATTCTGTGCCTTCTAGCCTCTTTAGTACCATGTTCATTTATTCGAGAACATTTTGGTCACAAAAGTCCTTTTATTATGCAACATCCTAGGGAAAAAAATACTATAATAAAAAGCCCTTTTAACCAAGTCACTCTACAAAATCAGCTGCTAAAGTCTGTTGTGACAGCAAAAAGGAAGCCATATGGCAAATGAGTTAGCTCTGTGGATAGGCAGGATGTTGCTACAATCTAATTGGGGTTTCTACATTACATAGGTTGGTTCCTGAATGCAGGTGTTTCCCACCATTCTCTTCAGAATGTGTTTTTCAAATACAGCCACACTCCTTTTATGGTGGGCCCTAGGCTCTGCCTGTGGGCACTGAGCAAAGATATTATTTCCGTGGTCCTTTGGTCTGCGCTGGAAGCAGGGAGATGCTACCTTAACTCTAGCTGGGGCAGATCGGATTGCCCAGCTGTGAAGCAGGTGATGAAATGCTTCCTTGGGTAGACTATAAAAGCCTTTGTAAGGGGGAGACCATGATGGGAGTAAGGAAGCCAAGTTTTTTTTTTCTTCAGAGAAGCTGACTGAGAACTTCCTGCTTAGAAGCAGGTGGCAGTTTGGCCTGAAGAGATGCTCCAGAAGCTGTCTGCATCTGGGAAGGATGGGCAAGACCCTGTCGTAAAGCAGAGGGCCTAGAAATTTTCTAGAAATTGCTCAGCCGCCCTGGCATGACCCATCATTTCAGCTCAAAAACATACATAGAAAATGCACAATCTACCCTTGCACTGAGCTATTAAACTGGCTGAAAGTTTTTATGGTCAATTATGAAGTGGTCTGTGCTTGGTGACTATAGGCCAAATTTTCTCTGGGCCGGATGGGAGTATTCAAGATTTTTCTACCCACAGAAGCTCAACCATGCAGAATGGATATTTACTAGATGGGATCCAGAAGAAATGGAGCATGCTAGGGAAAACTATGCTGTCGCCCATCATCAGAGAATTTAGTGACCACTTTACACCTCGCTGCTGCTTATCTATGGGGCAGTACAGAAGAGAATGTGAAAATTATAAGGCTTTGATTGATTCCTAAAAAAGAAGTCAGCACTGATTTTAACAACAAACACTAAATGTACGATACAGAATAAAAGCAGGGGATATAGTCTCTTCAAGCAATTGCCAAGTAATGGAAACTCCCATCACATACCTGTATTCTGTCTGTGTAGTTATCCAGAAGGAGGACGCCTGAACTTGTCACTTTCTTAGTTTCCACCATAGTCTTGAGATCTGCCAGAAGGCTCATGTGCTTGGACATATCGGTTGCCAACACCTTCAATAAAGCAAGAAAGACTTTTACGGGAATGCAACCACACCGGAAATTAGCTTTCTGATTAACTGCAGCAGCATGTCTTGCCAAATACAGCTGTACAGAATTCCTACCATGTCTATGACCATTTTCCTGAGAGTCTGACGCTGTTTCTTGGTAAGGTTCTGGAAGATGTCGCAGTGTTCTTCTTGCAGCAATTTGAAACCCACAGCAAGATGGTGGTTCTCCAAGACAGACTCATCATTGTACATCAGAGCTAGTTCTGAATCTGGCAAGAAGTGAAAAAAGAAACTGGGAAGTCAAATACATGAATTCAAACAGGGGATTCTTCTGCTGTGCACTAAAGCTTTCATACTCATTTAAGTAAATCAGGAGAAATTAGGCATGGTGTGTTCTACTGGCTGTCTTCTATTTGGTTCATTTTGATCAACAGATTGGGGCTTCCTAATAAACCTACACAAACATCACTTAGTTTAAGCTAGCCTGTTTGTTAGGATTGTAGAGTTGGAAAGGGCCTGGAGAGTCATCTACTTGGATGTTATTCTATTTAGCTAGTTGATCACTTTAGAGAGGATAATAGTTGGGATCTTTCCTCAATGACTACAGGTAGGTGAATAAACTTTTCAGAACAGAACAACAAGAGATGTCTAACAGTCAATACATGAGTTTAGCACGTTGCAGAGTGGAACATGGTCTAAATGTGGTATTCACACTATCCACAACAACAGAAAACATCATAGAATTATTTGATTGTTCATATTATCTAAAGTACGGCCCAAGTTCACATTTATGATCAGGAGCCTGTGGTCAGTGTGTTTTCCCCATTGCTGCCAATTGGGAAAATGTAGTGAGCATGGGTCCCTGTCTCATTGAGAAACTCATCCTGAAACAGTGAATAAAGAACAAAAGTATGAACGTTAAAGAAAGGAGATTGTGCGTATTCTAACCATCGACTTATTCTAAATTTCATCAACTGTCACTAGAATGCAGTGACGTATGTTGTACAAGAAATAAAACTTTCAAACTAATTATTTGAGACTTTGCTCTGCTAGTAAATCCTTGCTAAGAAAGCTGAGAGCAAAGTTAGGATTGTAGATTAGTGATGATCTGCTGTATTTAGATATAGAACTCACTTGTATTAATAAGAAACTGATTGGAGACACCGGGATGATCCACATCATGAATTGCAGCTGCAAAAATTTCTGCAAGGATTTCCAAATCTGTGAAGACAGCCTAGGGCAAAAATGAACAAGAGTCTGTGACTACAGTACTTATAAGTAGTATTACTATTACAAGCTCTTGAAATCTTTGTATGGAAAGTTGTGCAAAACAAGTAGTCACTGTTCATTACAATTCAGTTTCCTAGTCAGGAGAATGTTCTTTAGAAGATGTATGAACATGCATGAAGAATTAAACTTACTGAAAAATACTTAATGTAGTTTTGCACTGAAATGAACTGAAGGTCTGAAAAAAGCTTTCTCTACAAGTACCCAAGCAGACTAGAGCAGATCGAATGCTCAGGTGGGTATTTTAGATACTGATTTTAGACAATTTCAGGAGAAATTGTGTGACAGAAACAAAATTGCAGTGAAAAAGGTTTACTAGTGAGGTGTTGAAAGTGGACAGAATCCTCCTGTACAAACTACATGTAAACATATACACAGAGACCTGCGTTCACTGCATAGTAGTGAATATGGATCCCTGCATATACAATACATAGAACTGGAACGCACCAACTGTGTGATTACACAGTTTTCATCACCTGGGCTTTTTGTTGCCTTCCAACATTAGGTATCAGAGCCATCAAATACTGAACATAAATTTTAATTAAATCAAGTGGCTAGATTAATTGCATAGTGAAATGTTAGTTCAAATATGCTCCTTTAAAATATTAGAATTATCCAACCTAATGTCACAGTGCAGATCCTTTTGCTTGAGTAAAGAACAACTTACATCCAACGCCGGGGTAGAGAGAAGGACATGTGTTGACTGGGCAACATCAGCAGCATGGAGGCTGTTGTGGTATGCTACCTCAGAATGGTAGTGGTCTTCTAGAGTCATCATGTAAGTTATAAGGGTATCCGATGAGATTTTGAAGGTCTTCAGTAGATCTCTCTCCTGTTTAAGAATATGTGTGCATATATAAGTGGTGAAAAGGCATAACCATAAGGGAGTAATCAAAACTTAGAATAATCAGACTGAGAAGAACACAAATGTATGTTGGATCACCGACCTGGAATATGGCGTACATAATACAGGTGAGGGGTCTATTGTGTGAATATCTTGCAACGTTAAATATGTTAAGACCCCATTTATTCAGATCCTCCAGCTCCTACAGAAAAACAAAACCAGGAAAAGAGAATAGTTACAATGCCTGAACAGAGTGTCACAGCATGCACAGTAAATTACTGTATCTGTCAGTTTAATTAACTTATCTTTAGCATTTTCTGAATGTTTAAAAAGATGATAATTAATGTTAACTATGGTAATTATGAAAAGTACATGACATGCTAAGAAACAATGGAGAATCCATGTCAGGTCATTTATAAGTGGAGAACATTTCATTGTGTGATAAGAGAATTATTTACAGCACTGCATGTCCCATCATGCAGGAAGCAGAAACTTGAAGGAGGAGGCAAACATCCAATGAGAGAACCCTGATCATTCTTATTATGTTTATCATTGCTCGAGATTGCATCATCCAGGATGAATTACTCACATCACCTTTTCCCACATTTTGTAAATATTTTTAGTTGATTTTAACCTGTAGCGGATAACAAAATTTGGTCCTCTTGCAGGTTTCAAACAACTGGATTAGATTTCAGTGGGAGACCAAAAACTATGCTTTAGAGGCTAATTCAACTCCCACTAAAAACATCAGTTAAGACTAGGGTGGCCAGATAGGCACATTTTAGAGGATACTTATGAGAAATACAGGTTGCAGAGCTGCATTGGCTCTAATGCAGCCCTGCAACCTGTATTTCTCATAAGTGTCCTCTAAAATTTGTATATTTTATTTATTTTTCCATTTTTACCTCACCCCTCTCGCGAAAGCGACTCGGGGCAGCTTACAACTGTATAGATATAAAACAATCAAAATATATAAATACAAAAATATATAAAAACAACCACATAAACACTAGCCAATCAAATCCGACCTGTGCATAAAACCCCTCCCTGCAACCCATCTAACCCATCCCTCCCCCCCCCGCCAAACGCCTGGTGGGAGAGCCAGGTCTTACAATTTCTTTGGAAGGCAAGAAGATCCGGGATGAGGTGAACCTCCACCAGAAGGGAATTCCAGAGCGACAGTGCAGCTGCCGAGAATGCCCTCCTGTTAGTCTGAAACCGCCAATAGTGCGGGACATCCAGGAGAGTGTCCCCAGAAGACTGCAGGGGCCGCCCAGGGGGTGAGGCGATCACTCAGGTAAGCAGGGCCCAGGCTGTGAAGTGCTTTTAAAGGTCAACATTAGCACCTTGAATCGGGCCCAGATGACAATAGTCAGTCAGTGTAGTGCTTGGAGCACGCGTGCTGTGTGCTCCCTTGGGCCCGTCCCGGTAAGGAGGCGGTCTGATGCATTCTGCACTAGCTGCAGCTTCTGAACCGTAACCATGGGCATCCCCACGTAGAGCGCATTGCAACAGTCTAGCCTCGAGGTGATGAATGCATAAGGCCACCTGACTCTCAAATCCCTGTGAATTGGCATTATTCTTATTTTTAAAAAGAGGCCAGGAGGCTAGCTTAAGTGATCTCCTCAAGTTTGAAACACCAAAGACAAGAATGGAGGAGTCCTGGATCAAAGTTGAGTTTCATGCTCAAGTAACTAAACAGCACCTCCCTGTCCTCTGTTTCCATCTTCTTAGAACAGAAAGAACATTACAGTTGCATTGTAGCAATATTTACATTAAAAAACCAAGCACACCTTGGCTAGATGGTCTTCTTTTTCTGTTTTCACACCGAACCGTGAAATACTGGTATTATTTAAGCTTGAACTGTGCATCAATTTTTTCACTCCACTGATCTGTGTCATAAGCTGTTGCTTTTTCTTCTTCTCTCTGTCTTTCTGTGTAGGAGAGGGAATCTCCACATCATTCTGCTTGTCTGTGTAAGAAAAAGGTGAAATAAATTGACTAGACTGATAGCATACAGGTAGGTCAGGGCTGAGTAATCAATCAAATATTTCTGATATGCTTCCTCCGTATTCATTTTATGCACAGGACTGTAAATGTTAGGACTTTGCAACATGTTTTGCACAATCAATGCTGTTAATTTAGAAGAGTACATTAACCTATCTATAAAATGAAAACCAGTGTGGTACTACATTCAAACAAGCAATCACTGGCCCTTTTTACACAGACACTCTTAACACCGATAAAATAGGTGTTACATTTTATTATACATGTTACAGGGCACTCACAGGGCAACACTGCAGCCCTGCAACATGGACCCTTTTCACACGAGATGCCTCCACCCAGTTTTGGAGGTGTCTGTGTGAACACCGCAGGCAGTGGGTGGGGTGCATTTTGCTGGGTGGAGGTGTCTGTGTGAACACCGCAGGCAGTGGGTGGGGTGCATTTTGCTGGGTGGAGATGGGTGGAGGTGTCTGTGTGAACACCGCGGGCAGTGGGTGGGGTGCATTTTGCTGGGTGGAGATGGGTGGAGGTGTCTGTGTGAACACCGCGGGCGGTGGGTGGGGTGCATTTTGCTGGGTGGAGATGGGTGGCGGTGTCTGTGTGAACACCGCGGGCGGTGGGCGGGGTGCATTTTGCTGGGTGGAGATGGGTGGAGGTGTCTGTGTGAACACCGCGGGTGGTGGGTGTAGGTGCGCGCATGCTCCCACGTAACACCCATCTCCACCTACTGGGAGCACGCATGCACCTACACCCACTGCTCGCAGTCTTCACACAGACACCTCTACCCATCTTCAGCCAGCAATGTGCACTCCACCCACGGCGTTCACACAGACGCTTCCACCCAGTGAAACTAGGTGGAGGCATCTTGTGTGAAAAGGGCCCATGTTGTAGGGCTGCAGTGTTGCCCTGTGGGTGCCCTGTAACATGTATAATAAAATGTAACACCCATTTTATCGGTGTTAGAGTGTCTGTGTGAAAAGGGCCATTATTATAAGTTGAGACATTAATAACCATTAGCACTGTCTTTAATTAATTAACTAATTAATATGCTTTGCTTTTTATCCCATCTATTTCTTAGGCTCAGGGTGACTTATAATTCTTTAACATATTAACTGTAACCTTAACTAATTAACTCAACTATTAATCATTATTAACATAACAATTAATAACAAAAGAATGACATCACCATCATTTCCAGCGAAGACTTTATAGTGGTGGAAAGGATGGTAGCAGTCTTAAGGAAGGACAGTGGTATCTCTGCTGTGTGTAACTATGTGGTATGCCCACAGAGACTTTGGCTCAAGAAACACAACCACCGATGACTATAATGGGTGTTTTCACACACACACACACACACACACACACACACACACACACGGGTTTTCAACTCCTGCGTCTGCCTCCTTGTATCCCTGCCTAGATCTGTTTTAAATGGACCTGGCAGCTGCTGCAGTGCATGATCCACCTGTGCGGCATCCCTACACCATAGAGTTGCGGTTTGCCTGCAATTCTATGGTGTTGCTGCGGCAACCCCATGCCGAACGTCGGGCTGTAGCGGCCATCCACCGAGTAGACAGACAGCAGCCCTGCCTCCAGCCAGTGCCCCAGGGTTGGGCTGCCTGCTCTGCTGACGGTGCTTCGGATGTTCTGGAGCACCACTGGCGGGGCTGTCCCGGAGCGGGGACAGCCTACCCCACCTGCACATCTCACGGGCAGCCGGATGGCTCTCCCAGGGGTGAGGCGGGGCAGCTGTCCATGTGAAGACACCCAGTGTGCTACCATAAAGCAATCAAGCTCCATCTGAAAGCAGGGTTGCCAATGAATGAAGCCAAATCATCATTGATACAGTGGTTTTAAGCACCTGTGAGAATTCATTGGTGACCTGGTGTACTTTAAAGTTTGTGCCTACTGAAAGGGACCCAGTGCAGAGAAGCACACGGCTCTTCTGCCTGGGCTTTGCTGCAGACTGATACATCATGTCCTTCTCCTTTGTAACTCCTGCCACCAGCTTTGCTTAGCTTGGGCCATAGTCTATCAATTGGTGTAAAATATCTGCTCTTCATAATATTCCCATTGATGTCCAAGGAGACATTCACAATGGTAGGCCAAATTCTGACTGCTGGCTTCAATAGGAATTAGGCACACACAAGTATGCAGGGAATTTGGATCACTGTAATTTTATTTGTTCTTTGAAAAATAATTGTGCATTCAATGTAGCACAAATAATATATTGACTGGATTAAAATGAATAAACAATCACACAGAAATTTCATGGGAGACATTTTTTATGCTTTTTAAAGGAAGTTGTTCGGATCTCTTGTGTTTCCGCAGACCTGAACATCTCCAGAAGGAAAAAGGCATTACCTGCTTTTCTTTTCTTTGCTTCGTTACAAATCTTTGCAAAAGAACACAGAATTATGACTGGGGGAAAAGTCACTATTCCCAAGGGCTTCTATCTAGGCACCAATGGATGTTTCCTTTATTTGTAAATGAACACCAGAAGTTATTACTCTTTAAAATTTTGTATGAGCTTAAAGATATGTAAATGGCTTTGCTCCCAGTGCTGTGCCCCCCAGCATGACAGGCAACTATGGTGGCCAATGAAGGACAGCCATGCTGGGTTGGCCGCATGGGAACAGACATGCCAGTCCGCTGTGGCCTGGTCAGGCAGGCCTTAGCCCAGGCTGTAACCTCGGAGATTTTCTGAGGTCACAACCTGAGCTAGCCACCAACAAGGCCTGAGGCAATCCTGGGCCAACACCTGGCAGTGCCGTGTGCGGTGGACGCCCATGAGAACACCGCCTGCAGCGGATAGGGGATGGGTGGCTGCCCATGAGAACACCACGGGCGGTGAGTGGACATGGCGTGCACGCCCCCGTGCTCCACCCACCTCCACCCATCACCCACACACAGAGCAATGGGCTCCAATGCCCGATGCTCCGTGCATGGAGATGGGTGGAAGTGAGTGGAGATGGGTGTACGCCTGTGGGAACGGGCACTCACCCACTTCCACCCACCGCAGGCACACCCCCATCTCCCCCACCCACCGCGGCCTGTTTGAAAAGGGCCAAAATGTGTCACAGCGGGTCAAGGTCACGTGTTTTTACCCACTGCAGTGGATTTTGATGAAAATCACATTCTATACTGAGTATCCATTTAGAACTGTTTGTATACAAAAATAGCCCAGAAATAGATGCTGCAAGTTCTAAGAGGCCATAATTCTCTGATGAGATGAGAAATAAGGAAGCAGACAATGTGTCACTATAGAATACAGTACTTTAAAGGTTTAGAAGAAAATCTTCTCTCTGCCCCCCTTCACAGTTTGACAAGGTCAAGACAGGAAGGGGAAGAGGTACCACCACACCAAATTCAGCACTGACATAAATCCCGATATAGCAGTTCTTATGAAGGCAAGGACAAAACCTCCATTGGTTAAGGACTTCATCACTGGGCCCACTGTATTATATAATAAAGCAAAGAATGTCTTCATATCATAGGGTGTTTTCACACGTGATGGTGCTGAACACTGCCATGCTTTAATTCTGGACGGAGAGAGAGCTCTCACTCTGGGGAGGTTTTGGCCTGGCCGCTAAACAAATGTGACGGGGGTCGGGGAGAGGGAGGGGTGACACGCGTCCGCATGGCCCCACCCTGGTTAAACCAGTCCACCCACTCCCTGACAGGCAGTCACAGCAGCCTATGAAGCCACCACATGGGCTGCCCAGAAGCGTCACACACCATCAGATGTGATGGCACACTTTATCTCGGTCCGGCATCCATTGCACAGGCTGCGGTGGTGTTTAGCCTGGCCTGTTCCTTGGGGATCCTGAGGAACAGCCTGGGCTAAGTGCCACCACAGCCTGTGCTACCATCCAGGCCAACATCTGGTGGCCATTTCAGACATGGATTTCCATGCATGGCAAAGCATGGAATCCGTGCTATTGTCATGTTTGTAAACACCCATAGAAAATTATCATGTAATGCAAGAGAGTCTTGCGCGGAGAGTCTGAGTGCAGGTCACAAGTGGCATAAGCTAGCACAATGGGGTTGCAGCTGCTTGGGTTACCAGTGATTTGGCCCTTTGATTATTAAAAGTCATATATATCATCTCTCTCATTCCTCATTCACAGCACGAGCTATTCATAACGCTACTGGCTTCGCCGTACATTCTGAGCAATTTATGACATTTAACTCTGTTTATCTTAGGAAATTCAAGAGACTGAATAATTCCAAGAGGCTATGGTTTTGTTTAAGCAGGTTTCCAAATCAATCCCTGCCTCGTACGCACTGTCATCCTATTAAATAGGTAACCTAAATATGCACACAACTCTTTCCTGCTTGTTTTCTTCAGCTGTACCTCCACGTGAGGGGCTCTGCATTAATTTTTTAAAAATACATTTTGGAAAAATGCAAAATACTAAAAATGTTAATGTATGAAAGAGAGAAGGGAGGCTGGAGCTCTGCCTGGCCTTAGACCGCCCCGCTTTCCATAGACAGTATAAGATCTGGCTGTTCCGCCGGGCCTTTGATGAGGGAGATGGGTGATTGGGGCAGGATTGGATTATTTTAATGTTTTATATTTTGGGATTTTATGTGTTTTTATGATGTTGTTAACCGCCTCGAGAGCTGTAAGCAGGAGGGGGTGACATAAAAATGTGAATGAATAAATTAATAAATAAAAACTAGTAATATTAATTTATTTTTAATACTAGTGATAATCCAGCACAGCAGCCTGGACAGGACCCCCCACTGAACTAGGTCTGCTATGTTTAAGTTATTAATGCTTAATAAGTTAATGCTTAAGTTATTTAAGTTATTAATGCTTAATAACCTTGTATGAACTGCAGTTTCAGAATTATTTCCCCTCTTAAAACACAGTAAGTAGCAACACCTGAAGCAAGAGATATTAGGGAGCTGTACTCTCCCAGTGATGAAAACTGATGAGCAGAAAAATACGCCCTTGAAAAATATGCAGCAGAAAGAGCTGTAAATGCCATGGATGGTGAGGAGCCCCAGTGTGATACATCTTGGGATAAGACACACTGGTACATGCTCTGCTCTTCCAATGGAAAACTACTGCTATTCATCTTAATAGACCGGCTTCACTTGTGGCATAAATACTAATAAGAGAAACACCTTGAGTGTCTTGAATAGAACGCTTGATAAAACAAAGCCAATCGATTTATTTAACATTTAAAGTGAATAAGAATATTAATGTACTATGTCTAGTTCCACGTTTGGTTATTTAATTGATTCATGGGATCATTTCATGTTCTAAAAGTGAATATATTCACTTATGGTGAAATTCATCCTCGTAAGGTCCTACAGACGGTCCCAGATATCATTTAAGCTTTACCTAAGTGGGATATGAGTGGTGTACAGGCTTGTGGCTAGTTCTCTTCCCTTCAAGAGCAAATATAAATCATAAGATTAAATGTGAAATATAATTACAACAAATTGCGTTCTGCATAATAAACATAATGCAGAACAACAAGGGTTCAAATGCAGGTAAATTTGCCAAGGTCAGTAATACCGATAATTTAACAGAACAACTAATGTGAGAAAAAGTTGCTCTTTCGTGTAAATGTTTTCAGGATTTCCTGCATTAGCAGTGTAAATAAACCCCTGAAAAGACAACAAGGCTGAGCTGAGGCTGCTTGCTATCTGATGTGGCAAAAGTGCAGCACTACTTTAGAAATACTCATCCAAACCTTATGCCATTTTGTCTTATCCATTTGGAATCCTGGTCCCTTGCCCTCCAAGGAAAACTTTGTGACATGCTGTATACATAAATACCAGTGTACATACGATGGCTGATTGGTTTTTCACAAATCCCAATACTATAGGAAATAAAGACTCAATACTGAACATCTTACCTAGGAAAGTGTTTGAAATGTATTCAGACACCTGGTTTCCTGATCTGCTCATCTCCGAGAGGTGTGTCAGTTCCCGGTTCAACATTCTCTTGAACTGTTGGCAAATAATAAAAAAAAATGTTTCTGAATAGTGTAAACATTTTTCTGAATAGTGCATGTACATTTTTCCGAACAGTGTATAATGAAATTATTTTGGTTTTAAATTTACTAAATGCATATCCACAAAGAAAGTCTAAGGAGATAAACTAGGTAGCTACTTGGAGTACTGTTTGCTGTACAGAGCTGAATTTAGATAATATTCAGAACTATCATAATTAGCTTTTTTTCTGTCATATTACACTTTTAAAAAATATGGAGTATCCACTAGAAAGTAAAGATTAGATTACCAAATGGAGATGAATGTGTGGTAGTTCATTCTGCAAAAGGTATGAATGCTAGACTGATTTTTCAGTTCTTTAATTTAGTCCTAAATTCTAAAATATAAATTTAGTCTATTGTTTAGCAACATGCAAAGTAAAGGCAACTGCAACTGTAGAAATGCATATCAGAGGGTAAACAGAATAAAAATATAAAGAATAAAACATATGTTTGGATTATCACATTATGATTTAAGATTTAAAGATGGTCTGTCTTGTGCTAATATATAGAAAATGATGTTCCTAGATTCTCTGTCAATCTAGTTTTATGCAAATATTATTCTGTTCTGCTACATATACCTTTATAGTATGCACAGAAATCTTAATTCTTGCTATACACAAATTATATACACATCCACACACATTTAAATAGCATATACTTTATATATGACAAATGTAATATAATACTCATTTTAAAATTGTCTTTATTTTAACCCACCTTGATGTAACCCCAAGATACAGAAAACAAGTAGTTTGCCTCAGGCATTTTGGAAAACTGGACACCACAAAGACAAATCTCTTATGAAGAATTCACAGGTCAGATAGAGGAATTCCACAAGAACCAGGATGCCCCAGTTTTCCAGTCAACAAAGATTAATATTAATAAAAAACAACGATTAAAAAAAATCACGGTATTACTAATCCAAGACAAAGCCAAGCTTTTCATTCCATCTTTGCTATGTTAGTTTATTTGCTGGCAGAACAGAATAATGAAATCAGGGATTGCACCATGAAGCAAGCTAGTCCAAACGTAGTCTGCAAGCTGCCTTGAAGCACTTATGAATTATGAATAGTCTTGGTTGCTTATCTTAGCTGACTGAAGGAGTCCCCCACATCAGATTAGTCTTGCTCAGCTGAACTATGCCAGGAACAAATGATGATTGCCTTTTGAGGGGGTTGCCAACCTTAGTAATACAGCCATATTTTTGAAAAAGAAGAATAAAAATGGAGTCAGCCTTCTGCATAAATTTAAACAACAGTCAGAAGCAGGAAGCTTCCTCATCTCAATTCCAGCATTTTTAAAAATCCTCATCATTTGAGAGAAATGATTTCCAATGCAAATGTTCAACTTGCATAGTTTCAAAAATAGTAATTAACTCCTTCCACAGTGAAACTAATTTTGTTTTTCTTTACGTCAGACCTCTCGCTAAATAGAGGGAGAATGTATTCTAGCTAACACAGCTCAAAGTGGAAATGTTCTTAGATGATAATCAGTACCTAGCAATTTTTACATACATTACTACAGTAAGCACAACAATAATGTTAACATTGACATATGCTGCTTATTGTATGTCTTTAAAGCAAAACTTAAAATTTCAATGAATTGCCTTGCATTGTTTCTGACAAGAGTCCATTCAGAATTTCATTTTATGGATGCAGGCATATTTTTGCATTTGCATTTTAGGCTGCAATGCAACAAGCTTATAAGTAGTAATGTAATCTCTCCTGTCAATATGAGAATTTATTGGAAAATCACTGTTTACGGTGCACTGGACGTAAACCAGATTAAGGAATCACTGGTGATTAAGATTCATACTGCTTATATTTTCTTGTTTTCTACACGATGGATGCCTCCACATAAGCTGGGGTGAAACCGATCCTCCACATGCCCTATGGCGGTGGGCAAGCACAGCCACCACACTTTGGGCTGGCGGGGACAGCTGGCAACAGAGTCCACTCTTCTCTGGCCATCATCAGCTCCTCCACGCCCCAGGGCGGGCTGAGGAGCCGGTCACACAGAATGCTCTGATTCCTGCTCGACTAGGACCGCTGCTGTTAGGCAGCTGTTGGGGGGGGGAGCGGAGGAGGAGTGCACACACTTCTCCCCCACCTAACAGCTGATAGCAGGGGAAGGGAGCCTGGGAAAAGCATCTCCCCCCCCATTCAGCTGTTGGGCGGATCGGAGGAACACATGCCCCTCCCCTGATCCACCCACCCAACAGCTGATCGGTGGGGAAGGGAGCTGGGAAGGGGGTGCACGCTTCTCCCAGGCCCCCCACCCCCGATCCACCTGCCGAACAGCTGCTGTGGGGGAGAAGGGGTCCAGGATGTGCACCCGTCTCCCCACCCCAACAGCTGATTAGGGGAGATGGGGGGGAAGAGGAGTGCACGTTCACCCCTCTCCCCAACATGACAAACAGCTGATTGGAGGAGATCAGAGTGGGGTGAGAGGTGCACATGCGCACCTCTGGGTCCCCTTCCCTGATCTCCCCCAATCAGCTGTTTGTTTGGGTGGGGAGCATGGTTCAAATGCACTCAGGGCCCCTCTTCCCCACAATCAGCTGTTTGGCAGGTAGATCAGGGAAAGGGGGGCCTGGGAGAAGCACGCACCCCTTCCCAGCCTCAGTCCCCACCCATCAGCTGTTGGACGGGTGGATTGAGGAGGGAGGTCTGGGAAGTAGGTGTGTGTTCCTTCCACCTGCCAAACAGCTGACTGGAGGGAGGGGCATCTGGGAAGAGCACCCCCCCTCCTTCACAGGTCCCCTGTCCTGATTAGCTGTTCATCAGCAGTGGGAAGAGGATGTGCGCTCTACCCAGGCTCTGCTCCCCTGCAATCAGCTATTAGGCGGGAGGGCACACTCCTCCGGGCCTGATCGTCAGGGCTCCATGGCCCAGTCACATGGGAGGCAAGCCCTTCAACCCACTTTGGGAAGGCTTATCCCACTTTGGGCAACCTTACTAAGCGCTACATCCCTGGCCTTTGTTCGAGAATGCATTGTGTAGTTGCTGGCTGCCTGCCCTGCCATGAGGCGGGGTGAACATCTGGTGGCCGCCGGGCATATGAGCCACTGCATCGCGTGGTAATGTTGCCGAAATTGAGATAAGGCTGCCCAAAGTGGGACAGCGTCTCATGTGGCTGCACCCCATGTCACACTACATCCACTCAGAATTTTAAAAATAAAAGTAGAATGTTGTGTTTAAAATGATTTCTACTTTCTGACTGGATAAGCGTTGTTGCTTAATGAGGTCACATGATTTCTCTACATTTGTTAGGGGGCATACATGAATGGTAAGCCTAGTGTTGTAATGTAAATCCTCCCCCCACAACCCACAAGAGTCCACAGCAAGTCTAAAGACTGTCACAGTATCATGGCAACAGAACCACATGCCTGACAATCAGCCTGCTTTACTGTAAGACTTCTCTTCAGATTACAGTCAGGCATCAGTAATGCAAGAAGTCTAACACTGCTTAAAGCAAAATTGGAGCTTTTTCCTAAAATGTTAGAACACAGGCTTCCAAAGGTAGCGTAACATAATAAAGTGCTCTTCTCTGCTGACAGATAAGCTAGCATAGTGCTCACTGGTACAAAGAATCAAGATATGCACTCCCTCCAGGAAACTAGTCTTAGGCCGCTTTTAGACGAACGCCGCTCCAGTTCACGTCGGCGGTGCGCATATTTTGAAACTTCCGCCTGGTCTAATTAGACGAGACGGAAGCGGCTTAATATGCGCATATTACGGCGGAGGCGCATTTTTAAGTACGTGAATTAAATACCTCGATTATGAGGTATTTAATTCGCGCACTTAAAAAATGCGCCTCCGCCGTAATATGCGCATATTAAGCCGCTTCCGTCTCGTCTAATTAGACCAGGCGGAAGTTTCAAAATATGCGCACCGCCGATGTGAACTGGAGCGCCGCTCGTCTAAAAGCGGCCTTTGTCACCCACCTCTCCAATACTAAACAGTGTTTTTGATTATGGAAATATTCAAACATTTTTTCACTTTGAGGAGAGCTATCCCTAAGTTCCAAGTGGTCATTTACAAGAGAGATCTGTGGCAATGACAAAAATGTTGTTTTTAAAAAATCTAATAGATTTCCTATGGAAAGACTATCCAGAAAGGGTATTAGTTTATGATCAGGACAATCCAAAAAATAGATGCAGCTCCCTCCGCCCCCCCCAACAAACTGAGGCAGATCGATACGTCAGTGTGGTGTTTACTTCTAATATGTCATCATAAGCATGAAATCTGAAAGTAATTTGTGCTGCTGACAGATCTGAGATGGTACCTGTGAAGTCAGGGCATATCACCTCTTTCTCACAAGTCTATCAGAGGTCCCCCTTTATTAAACATTTTAAATAGGAAATCTGCTGTTAATCACCTATTTACTGTATGCCTAGTTACGTGTGTACTTGCACACTAGGATAAGACTCAACCATTTTAGAAAACGGTTGCGGCAGCATTGCCGCCATTTTGGAAAAGGGCAGCCAGTCTGCACATGCTCAGTGTTGCCATTTTGTGCTGTTCCTCCTGGTTAAACAACCTCTTATCACCGTACTATCCGTATAGTAACATCTGATGGGACTATCCATATGGTCCCTGCGAATCTGTGCTTTTGTACCGTTCCGATGGCCTGAGTAATCAGTCATACATCTTTATGTATTCAGCAGTTTACTGCTCTAAGCCATGTGCATGCCTAGCTAAATTAATTGTACAGGAACCACTCTCTTAATGGTATTTCTCTCAACTCCTCCCATAAACCCCTATGACAAATCAACAGCAGCAAAGAATTAAACCCAAGCACAGTCAAGCAGAACTCAACAATTGTGTTAAAAGCGTAAGTAAAAGCAAAGAGGACGGATCAGCTGGCTTGCCACCCACCGCCAGCTTGCAGGTAGAAAAAAGATCAACCACTGCAGAGTCTAGTGTCTGCAAATGCCTTTTAGCAAGAGCCACATGCATTTTTCACTTTAAGAATGACTGGCTGCAGGCACACTGTCACACGGCCTCCGTCAGCTTTTCCTGGTGCGTCAGTGTCACTCTTCTCTTGGCACATGATCGTTTCACTTAGGAATATGTCATAAGATATGGGCAAGGGGATGTGCGAATGATGCCTGATGTGAAGGTCAGGAATCCCAGTGCCGTGGGCACACTGAGGAATGACTTTCAGCTCCCAAATCTCATTTAGAATTCATGTCAACTGACTGGTGTGAAAGTGGCTTTGACCATAAACCAAGGGACAAAAAATAGCTGAGTAAGATATTAGCATTATGTAAAAAGCCTAAACTCTGCTTTTGAGAATGATAACCAGGGACCCGTGTTCACTGTATTTTCCCCATTGCCACCAATAGAGAGAATGTCCTGATTATAACCAAAAATACAGTCTAGTGTGCACGCTTGCTGCCTGCACTATCACGCTGAAAAGCAAATTTCTGATAACCGACGGAACAAGTTCTGACGGTATTAATACTTGGCAGGGCTTCATTCACATTAGCTGTGATCCAGAAAAGCAGCTAAGGATATGCTTAATTTTAAATATGCAAGTCCCCAACAACCTCAACAACTGTAACCGGTTGACTTTTCTGGGAATTCTTCCCTGCTTAAAATTAAGCTCATTCAAGTTTCTGTCAATACAAGAGAATAACCACCATCAGATGACTGTCAAAATAATTTTCAATTAAAAGTGTCAACTGCTGTTTAGAATAATACATTATACATATCCAGCTTAGTTCTTTTCAGCTGAAAGGCCTAAGGCACTTAAAATTAGCGTCATGCTGCCATCATAAACTAGAGGAGTACAGATATTATTATCCCAATTTTATAAATAGGAAAACTGAAACATGGCATGATTAAGTGACTAGTCCAAGGTCACCCAGGATATCTGTGATAGTGATGACGATAGACTCCATTTTTGTTCAACAACTTTTGTGTGTTGCAGGACTGCTCCCTTAATGGAAATTAGGAACAGGACCTATTGTAGTAGCTACTAGCAAATATTGCTAGTATGTTTTCCATGATGTTATTGAAATGAATCTTCTGGTCAGAAGGGCTGATGATAGAATTTTTTCAGTCATTAAAAAATTACAGCCCACTAGGTGCTGTGATACAATTATGTTTGATTTAATCAATTTCAGATGCAATTGCTGTACATGTAAACTGCTTGTTTTAGTGTGCCTCGATTTATCTGTAGCTTCAGTTGATGTCAGATGCTCTACAGAAACACTGTTTCTCTCCTCCTCACCCCTTTCTGGCATTTGTCTGCCAGGCCTGGAGGGTGAGTGCATGTTGCTCTTGCTGCACAGATCAATGAATGATGCTATCTGCAGAGCTCTGTAACCATCTCTTCTACCTAAATAAAGCTGACAGCAAAGGATAAAACAAATACACTGTACACAAGCAATGAGAAAATATCAACCCCTTTGCTATTACACTTACAGCATTATCCATTTTAGTGCAGTGTAACACATCCAACAGAATTTATGAACTGAGAGTTAATGCTGCATTCCTATAATTAGCATTACTTAAAATAAAATAGTGACTGTCATCTGAGCATATCAAAAACTCTACAAAAAGGGTGAGAGGCACAAAAAAAGAAGTGGCTTGTGCAAGATCACACAGGAAATCATCAGTGCCAAAGTCAGCAATAGAATTTGGGATTTCCGACAACTCCCATACTCAGGGCTGTAAAATAATCCACTAGCCAGGCATAAACAGACTGTCTTGTAGTGGGGAAGAGGGATCAGGGCTTTGAAAATCCACTTGCCAGCAGCTCAAGAAGCCTGCCTGCCAGAGGCAAGTCGTTGCTGTGTGGAGTTTTACTGCTCTGCCTATGACCTATACCAGACTTATACCAGGGACAAGGAGCCTTTTCCCTCCTCTGGGCAACTCTGAAAATGAGTACAAGCTCTGGGGGCCACACAGAAGTTGGGAGAGGGAGCTGTTGAAGAGGTGAACTCAGGAAGAGAAGGGCCTAGATCATGGATCTGCTCACTGTCCTTGTGTACACGCCCTCATCTCTGGCCGTTTTTAGACGAGCGCGGCGGCGCCCGCGCTTGTTTTCAAAAAAGCCGGCAGCCCGTTCCACACGAGACGCTGCCGCCGAATACGCGCATGTGCGGCCGACGCGCATCCATTTCNCGTGGCCGGAAATGGATGCGCGTCGGCCGCGCATGCGCGTATTCGGCGGCAGCGTCTCGTGTAGAACGGGCTGCCGGCTTTTTTAAGAAACAAGCGCGGGCGCCGCCGCGCTCGTCTGAAAACGGCCTCTGCTACCTCACCCTCACCTCACTCTTTCAGTGCTTGGGGAAAGGAACTAGATCTAGAGGCCAGATCCAGGAACTTTAAAAAAAATTATTTATTCATTCATTTGCCCAGTCATCACGCCATTGCAAAAACATAAAATACATAAGTAGAATATAGAACTTTCCTCCTAATTCACAAATTAAAAAAAGAAAAATAATAAAATTATACTAAAACATAACAAAATTGTACAAATATAAAACCAATTTACATAAAACCAGCAATACTTGTTGCTGCTTCCTCTTGGCTGAAGTGAGAGACAGCTGAGAAACTGACCTGGAGATGTCCTAATGAGAGGAAAGTAGGCCCCAAGTCCTTTAGTCTCTTAGGGATCGTGCATCGTTCATCGTGGTTTTTAAACAGATGTCTTAATTTTCTGCTTTTCAATATATACTCTCCAGAGATATTCTACCACTTCTGTTGTAATAACAGAAGAGCGATCACCCAATAAGTAATTCAGATAGAAATCAGCTTGTCTTCCCGGGAAGGGGAGCAACAAGGGGGGAAATAAACTTTTTACGAGCCTCGTCAAATAAAGGACAATACAGCAAAATATGTTCTAATGTATCGACTTGCTGTAACTGGCAATGACATTTGTGTTCTGCCAATTTGTGTTCTGTACCTCCCATCCACCAGGTTCGAGGGAAAAGAATTTATTCTTACTAACATAAATAGCCTCCTCTTTTTTTGAATTTTAATTGTAACCAAGTAAGACATAGGAGATCGTGAATTGTTAGCAATCAGAAGATAGTAGCAAATGTGTCCTGCCACGTAATATCCAACTATCTGTCCATCAAAATCTTCTTTGCCCCTTTATATCCTAAAGGAATTAGGGACTCAGGAGAAAATCCTAAATGGTTCACTTTATTTGTAACCCTCTTAATCCACATATTTGTGGTTTTGTCTTCAAAAACCAACTGCGATAATGGGGCAGCCATACTGAAAAGGAGGCGAAGCCAGTAACTAATTGCACACACTCTGATCCAGGAACTAGAAAAAGGCAAAATAAAAACTAGCCATGGGCTATGTTTGGTCCCCTGACCCAAGGGTCCCCACCCCTGGTTTATACATTAAACCATGCTATTTAAGCATGAGGACTACAAAAGAAAAGCAACTCATCTTAATTGACACAGGGTATTTTCAAACATGATACCACCGCCTGTGGCCAGCGTGGTCACCGGCGGTGGTGTCACATGTGCTCCCGCCCACCAGATGTTAACCACAGGTGGGAGCAGAGTACACCCTGGACCATAGCCGGCTAAACCTGGGATTTGTGCTGGGCTTCCTGCCAGCGCACATCCCAGGTTTAGCCCTGCTATGGTCTGGGGAAACCTACCCTGGACCAAGGTAAAGCGGGCCATCATGTCTGATGGCCTGTTCTACCTAACCTGGGCCGGTGGCCGGAGCAGTTCTGGGTGGGTACGGCAGCCCTACAGACCGCCGCACCCGCCCATTAGGGAGGACCCGGGGCTGCGCTGAGCAGTGTGAGGGGTGGGGCCGTGCGGACCCACACCCTATTCTGGCCGGCGGAACGTTTGTTCGTCGGGTGGCAGGATTTAAGCGTGGCGGCTGAAAAGCCGTCATGTGTGAAAATACCCATAATGTCCTGCTTAAAACCTATTAGCACTAAATAAACCTACTGAATATACCTGACTTTCTAAATGGCTGATGCCAAATTAGCTGACAATATGGCCCCTTATGCCCTTAAAATCCATGAGCCTATGAAATAACAATAGTCAAGCATATAGAAAGTTGTGAAAAGGACATCAAAATGTGTGTTTTCCTGTTATGTTTTGAAACTGTAAACATAATTAAAACCGACTTTACCAGACACTGAATTGTCTTTGACTTGACAGAGGTCTCCATTTTCAAGTACAGTACAACAAACCCAGAGAGAAAAAGTTCCAGGGAAAAAGTTCATTCTATCAGGTTTTGGCAATATGCAATTGATCAAAATGTTTTTTAAGTTAGATTTGTTATAAACAGGGTTACAGCTGTATTCACTGGGACAAATGGAGATCAATTCTTTTCAATGTCCCATTTTTAATTACCTTGATTATAATTCTTTTCAGATTCTCAGAAATTGAAATACATCTTTTAGGTTCACATTAGGATTAAATAGTCTTAAAATGTAAAACCATGACTCTCTTCTGACCATTGAAACTCTGTTAATGTTTCCTTTTGCCATTTACAACAATACTTGTTGCTGCTTCCTCTTGACTGAAGTGAGAGACAGGTGAGAAACTGACCTGGAGATGTCCTAATGAGAGGAAAGTAGGCCCCAAGTCAGCAGCTTCCAACTTTTTCACCTGTATGTCTCCATTTGGAGACTAGATATAATTCCATGACCCCTGACAGTCACAAAGACAGTGCAAAGTCTATCAACATCAATCAGATCATGTCTCAGCCTGAAGACAGTGCAATCCTACTTGGGGACCCCACCCATAGCATGAGAGCCTCTGCCCTAAGGGACAAGGAGTGTAGATCATTGCTCATATTCATCATAATTTCAACACCACATTTAATGCAGTAGATGCATTTAAGGTTATGATCCCTGTTTTGTGGGATCAATTTCAGCAGGTATTGTCTGCTGATGCGGTGGAGAGGCTGTGAGGCCCATAACTTGTGAACTCAATCCTTGCCCGTCCTGGCTGGCAAAAGCCAGCTGGGAGACATTGGGGTCATTGCTGGTGGGGGTTGTCAATGCCTTCTTTATGGAGGACAGGGCCATGGGGTGCTTGAAAGAGGTTGTGTTGCGACCCTTGCTCAAGAAGCCATCTCTTGACATTGATATCCTTGCCAGCTATCGGCCAGTCTTTAACCTTTCCTAAAGGGAAGGTTATTGAGTGGGCAGTGGCCCAACAGCTTCAGGGGCATCTAGACTGCATCGGTTTCCTTGATCCCTCGCAGTCTGGCTTTCGTCCAGGGTATGGCACTGAGACTGCGCTTGTGGTCTCAGTTGACAATCTGCACCGAGAGTTGGACTGGAGTTGATCCACTCTCCTGATTTTGTTAGACCTTTCAGCGGCGTTTGACATGGTTGACCACAAGATGTTGGTGACCTGCCTGCGGGACCGTGCCGGGGTGGGTGGGACTGTTCTTGAATGGTTCCGCACATTCCT
Source organism: Sphenodon punctatus (assembly GCA_003113815.1). Classification (NCBI taxonomy): domain Eukaryota; kingdom Metazoa; phylum Chordata; class Lepidosauria; order Sphenodontia; family Sphenodontidae; genus Sphenodon; species Sphenodon punctatus. Next base: position 1,257,783 of record QEPC01006664.1, on the reverse strand, counting down.
GACCAGGAGATCTCAGTGTGTGGTACTGGGGGATGTACATCTTCCCCCTGGGCCCTCACGTGTGGAGTCCTGCAGATATTCTGTCCCCTCTCCTGCTCAACATGTATATGCAGCTGCTGGGTGAGATCATGAGAGGATTTGAAGTTCAGTGTCATCAATATGCTGATGACACCCAGCTGTATCTCTCATTTTCATGTGACCCAGGCCCAGCAGTCTCGGTGTTTACCCGTTGCCTAGCTGCATTGGAGGATTGGATGTGGACGAGCCATCTGAAACGGGATCCTGACAAGATGGAGGTGATGCTGGTGGGTAAGGGCGAGGGAGTGGAGGCCCTTGATGGAGTGCGCCCCTCCTTGGTTCCTCAGGTTCAGAGCCTTGGAGTCCTCTTCGATTCACAACACTGCCTGGATGATCAGGTGGCAGCTGTGGCGAGGAGTGCGTTTGGTAAATTACATCTGGTTCGATATCTCTGACCATATATCTCAGGCTCTGATCTTGCCACTATCATCCATGCATGTATCACCTCAAGATTGGACTACTGCAATGCACTCTACGTGGGGCTACCCCTGGTGACGACCTGGAGGCTGCAGAATGCAATGGCCCACCTCCTCACGGGGACAGGTTGCCGGGAGCACATAATACCGGTGCTCCAGTCTCTGCACTAGCTGCCTATAGTGTCCCAGGTTTGATTCAAGATGTTGGTTATTATCTTTAAAGCTCTATATGGTTTGGGTCCCACTTACGTGCAGGACCACTTCATCCCTTGTGTCCTGGATTGGCCCCTGTGGTCGGCCGGGGACGCCTGCTTGGAGGTCCCCCGGGTTTCCTGGGTGGCCACATCTGAGTGGGCATTCTCAGTGACCGCACTGCTACTATGCAGCTCCCTCCCTGTGGAGATTCGCCTCTCTCCGGATCTCCCTTCCTTACTCAGACAATGTAAGACCTGGCTGTTTCACCAGGCGTTTGGTGAGGGGGACAGGTAGTGGGTGGGGTTGTTTTGTTTTTCTTTAAGGGTAATGTTTTTGTTGTTTTTTAACTATTTCTTTTTAATATATTGTGGATTTTAATTGTGACATTTTATTATGTATTTTTATTTTTATACTTGATGTTTTATATATGATGTACACTGTCCCGGGCTGCCATTTGGCAGGAGGGAGTGGTATAGAAGTATAATAAATAAATAAATAAATAAATAAATAAATGGGAGTGGGGCTGCCAGAGACTCTGTCATTTACAAGATGTCCTGTATTTCAGAACACCATGTATTCCTTAATCCTGAAACAGAGAGGCTGTGTAAGGGGTGGCCATCTCCTCAATCTTCAGAGGACACTCTACCTCTCTGGGATAGCTGTCCCTGTGTGAGTGCCAAGGGAAGAAAAACATGAAGGGACAAGTTCCTTGAACTGTGTGCTGGAGCATGTAACGAGACAGCTCATTGAGACTACTCAATTGTCATGGCTGCTCTGAGTTCTCCACAGAGAGCTTCCTGCAGAGTTGCCCATAAAAAGCCCGTTTACTTTAGCTCTGGTGCAAGGAAAGAATATTTGATGCCCTTTACTAGAGAGTAGTAAAATACAGGGGCACAAACACCAGTAAAGTCCAGTTATAGTTGGCTTGGAGTAGTGGCCACAGGTGGAGGTCTGGTGTGTGTGGAGAGGGAGGGCAGTGCAGCTTCAAGTGAGGGGTGGGAGCATCACCTCCCTCCCTGCATTCTACGTGCAAAACCGTCTTCCTCCGATTTCCTATGGAAAAAAAAATCTCATTCTAAATTACTACGGGTAGTTTCAAACGTGATGGCAGAATCTGGTCTGGCCACCGAAGAGACATGTCAGGGCCCAGCCTGGGCCGATGTGTGGACGCAGGTCCGCATGTCACCCTGCCCCCCGCGCTGCTGAATGCGGCCCCGTCTCCTCCCTGAAGGGCGGGCGCAGTGGCCTATGAGGCTGCTGCGTCCGCTGGGAACAGTCCACACCCTGGGTCAGGTAGAGTGAGCCATCACATGTGATAGCCCACTCTACCGCAGTCCTGAAATGGTTTGCCCGGGTCGTGGTGGTGCTTAGCTGTAGGGCTGTGACTTGGTGATGGGTCCGAATTACAACCTGGGCTAAAAACAGATCTGGCCCGAGGAAACATCTGGCAGTCCGGTTAAGATGTGATGGTACCATGGGTAGCCAGCCACGCTGGACAAAGCATGGTCATCCATGGTATTGTCACGTCTGAAAATACCCTCAGGGTAAATTATGATATCTTTACTACTCAGTGTAACCATACTCCGCATGCAGCCCTACATACTTTAGCTAACACCACCCATCTAGACTTATATTCTTGCCATAGTTCGTGGTATAAAGTCATTTTGAAATAATATTTATCAGTTTGGGTATTGTATTCAATAATATGTTGTAATGCATCAAAGCTACTTGCACAAATAAGCATAAAACTCCTGTATAGGCAGTAATATATTTGTCACAAAGGTTCAGCAAGGACATACCCCTTTTTGTTTTGTTTTTTCCAACCAATGCTTGCTTTATGGATAATATTTAAATAATTATTATGTAATCCACTGAGAATTGTGTGTTGCTCTGTATGGTTTACATGGGAAATTAAGACTGAGTCCTTGTCCCAAGAGCTGAATGAAAAGGTTAAGACATTTGCAGAAGAGTAGGGTAAAAACAAACCCTGAATAGAAAACATTGTAAGACATTTCCTGGCAATATTTGTGCAGAAAATGATTTTCCTCCTCTCAATTTTAGAGAGAGAATGTGGTTGCAAAACCTCTGGATAAAATGTATTCCCTTGTGATCCACCATTCTGATGCTAACATGAATAATTTCCCTCATTCTGCTGCTGTTTTTTAGAATTTCTCAGAACAATTAGTAGAAAAGAATTCCTTGCTATACGCATCCATATGTTAATCTTTCGTTCCTCAGTGAAAGTAGCTAGAAGCCAAATCATGTGCACATTAATCACATTTTTAAACCACTTCTGTGGGCAGAAATCACTTTAATAAGAGTTTTTTTCCCCCTAGGAGGAACTGGATAAACCAAGAAAGATGTTTAAAAATTACTTGTACTAATGCTCATTATGTCTAATGAGAATGAAGGCCCAATCCTGAAAACATTTTTATACAGGTACGAAATCTACTCCCATGTAGGTATTTGCAGGATCATAAGTGTGTATTTATTGCCCTGCACCGTGTACATTCAGTTACAACAATGTTTGTGCATGCATGTGGCATGCACAGATTTTTTTAAATGGGACTAATCTAATATTCAGTACTGGAAACTAGAACTTATGCTCTGTCCTTTTGGATTCACATGCTTTGTTTTCACATTACCTAGATACTTACTCTTCATTCAGCCTTCTTCTTAAGTTACACTTTAATAGAGAATTCGAGATATGCCCTTATCTGCAGAAAATGAAGGCATACTTCCCAATATTTCCAGTGGCCAAAGAGGGATAAACCCCACAGTTCTGCCCCCTCATGCACTTGCACACACATCTCCCAACATGGCACGTGCATCAAGAGTGACAGAAGCTCTCCTGCTTATCTCTTGCTTAGTTTCTTGTCATTCTATCATCTCCCTATTGTCCTGTGTTCCTTAGGAAGCAACTAGAAAAGAGGTGCTTAAGGCAGGCTCTCCCTCCCCCCACCTCCCTGAAAGAGGGATTTTGACCCCTGAAAGAGCAACAATGGGATTCATCACCCAAAGAGAGAATGCCCCTACTAGGGGGGGAGGAGGGGAGGGAGGGGTAAATGGGGGAGATTGGTGGGGTGGGGAATTTGGGGAATTAGAGGGTAGGGTTAGGGGTTTTTAAATTAAAAGTGATGTTGGTTTTAGTGTATTTTATTGTTTTATTGTATTGTTAGCTGCCCCGAGATGCTGTGGGAATGAGGGGGTGGCATAAAATGCCACGAAAATAAAATAAAATAAATACTAAACAGGGATGATTGGGAGGTATGTGAAAGCTAAAGTGTGAAGTACAAATGTGGAGATAAGGTGTGGTTGAGCCATCCTTGCAAAGAGCGAAAAAGCAGATAACTGGTATAAAAATTTAGTTCAAGTTTATTTTACTAAGTTCTTGCTTAAAACATAATTTTATTATTCTGATTCCCCACAAGCTGTGCTATTTTGAATGTGCTACTCATTTTTGGCTTTCTCGAATTTTCCCAACCAATACCACGTAGCAGAAGCTTTTCTATCTGAGGAACAAAGAACCATTTATCTTCATTTTTCCTGACATTTCTTTGATTAAATAATGGATTTATGCTGCAGGTTTTGCTGCTTCACAATTTTAATCTATACATGCCCACCAATGGTAACAAAAATTTTCAATTTTAATAGTCAAAATTAAAGGTCTATTAACTGATACATGATACTTGAAATCAGTTCAAAGGAAGTGAATTTTTGATTAATGGTAGCAGGGGCGCAGCTAGGTGGGAATGGGCCCCAGTGCAGGAGATGGAATGGGGCACTCCACTCCAGTGTGTATATGCACTCTACATGCATTTGAGGTCCCCAGGCTCGTGGTAGCTACGTTTCTCAATGGTAGGAATTACTGTAGTGGCCCGAGACAGTAAGCATTAATAGATATATTTTAATGGTAGCAGGACCATTTTATGTCTAACATAGAAAACAATGGCTGTTTTTAACCAAAAGCTATACGTTCAGGCATGGAATATCAAGTTTTATATAAAATAAACACTTAAAATAACAACGAATGATCTGTTTACACAATTTTAGGATGATAACCAAAAATTTACAGCACGATTTCCAATTATAAACTTGTCATAAATCAACTGAAGTGGGCCCTTCCTGAAGATGACAAAGTGATTGCAATCTAGAATAACTAATAGTATAGTCTGTTACTAGTAAAGTTTACTGTTTCCTCTCAGAGAAATGAACCTGCTGTGAAGAGTGGAAGAGTGCACGTACGCAACACAGGCACAAGAGTGGGGACAGTTAAAAAGCATTGATATGAAAATGTATGTGTATGTGTGCACACATCACTTTGTGAGCAGTATTTATACATACACAACCCATGTGTACTTCTCACATTACACACACACACACACACACGTGTATGTAGTTCATTTTCTTTTCACCCCTACTGTTGCATCACATTAGACGATGCAGCAGTTAAAAAGAGATGAAAAATGTTACTATAATTTTTAATAACTAATAAATAGCAAGATAAAGAAACGTGGTGAGGTCACATGAGTAGCGAGGACACCCGCAACACTGTGGGAGCCAGCACCGGGAGCTGGGCACATGAGCATCTCCCCCCTCCCACCCTCTGCCGCGAGGAAGCCTGACAGACAGGTTGCTGTTGGAGCTCCCGCCACGGCTGTGGTGGGTCGTGGCGACAGCCACATAAGAGGGTTGCCCAACGGAGATCCCGCCCCCAGCTGTGACGTGGCAGTGCGCAATGGGCAACAGCACCTGCCACTCATAGCCCTGCAGCAGTGCTCCACGCATTGCGGGGCAAGTGCAGTCCCTCCACATGGGTAGCCCTTACTTGGGCAGACTGTACCCCTCTTGGAGTAAGGCTGCTTCGTAACGTGTCCTCGGAATTTTTTCGAGGATGCGTCACATAGCAGCCAGCTCTTTGCCGTACTCTGAGGCAGGGGGAACATCTGGCAGCTGCCGGTCACACAATGAAGTGCAATGCCTCACGTGGCCCAGCTGCCCAGGGAGGGGTAAGACTACCGAAGGCGTGGTAGCCTCTCCTTCCTGTCTTGTGTGGCCTCACCCAGAAATATGGAACAAGGGCTGCCAGGAAAAGTTGCACAGAATTACCACTGTTAAGGAAAGAGTCCTACTTTTCTTATTCATGAGCTAAGCAAGCTTGGAGCATGTTACTGACAAGGGTGGGTTGAAAAACCCCATCTGGTGAAGAAATCTAATGTCATGAAGAAACCACCCTTTACTTCCCTGAAAATGAATGTGTCATGTGCTTATACGGTACACGTGTCTGAGATTTTACTGATACACAAAGAAGTGTGTGCCATGCCCTGAAGGAAGAAATCTGCTTAAACCTATCCAAATCAGGAATAGGCTTAGAATAGGCTACTGTCTATGAATACAAATGCCAGTTGCTCTCTCTTGGTGCATTCATTTCAGTAACAAGTGGTGTTTTTGTTGCACATGTTAGCACTACCTACAACTGACTTAACAACCCAAAAGCATCAATAGGGTTTATAATTTCATACTGTGGAGAGCTACAAAGGCTATAGTAGTATAACTGTGCAAATGACATACCATATTAAGACAGCATGGCACAACAATCATTACAAGCTTAATATCTTATTGTAAATGTTTTGATGGGTATTCAGGTGAGTTTCTGCTTTACCTAAGTCACTTTGTATTTTCCCATCTGTAAGCACATGTATTCTAAGACAATGAATAGAAACAACCACTCCCTGGTTGTACATGTTGCCTTCTGTTTGGTATCAGTTATCTGACTCACTAATTACCTCTGTAAACTTTAAACAGGATGTTTGACACCAGAATTTTATACCTATCAAAACTATTCTGAGCAGATGTCAGCAAGCCAACATTCCAACAAGAATCCCTTGCAATATTTAAAAAGACTGCTATCTAGCTACACTGTAAACAAACAACACTGTAGTGTCAAAAGTGATTCTTATAAGTTATATTTTAAAAATGCTGAACACAATTGAACATTTTGCAGCACAAAAGCACATTTTGCAGCACAAAACACATTTGGATGCATTTGCAGCTATGGCCTGATCATGTCCTACTGAAATCAACCTTAAGACTACCTTATCATTGAGTGGGAGAACGATAAAACCCAAAATTAACAGCAGACTTCTCCGGAAGACTGAAAGTCCATCATTAAAAGTACTTAAATGATCTTTCTAACCTCATTCCAAAGAAAAGATGTCGGGGGGGGAGTACTTGGGACACTGGTTTGTGCATTGGGACACTGGTTTGTTTCAGCATAAATATTTACTTTTACTTTTAAGAATGCATTTTAACTGTATCTGAAGTTGAGGTTCATCTGAAGTTGAGGTTCATCATGAATTAACTGGAAATTTGGCTCAGAAAATGATCAGGAAGCAAGAAAAGATCAGCACCTAGGTGAATTGAATGCTAGGAAGCAACAGCAAACTAATTAGGTGACTAAACCAGCTAGGTTACAGACACAAAAATTCTTGATTAAAGGAAGACTGGCCCCAGTTACCAGTATCTGTGGCCTTTAGAAGGTGTACATCCTGAACAAACGGCTTTATAGTAGTACTAGAAAACTCACTTTAACTGAACCTATAGTGAGGAAGGATGTTGACCTATTTTGTAAAACCACACTGCTACGGAAACTACAAACCAAATAATGGCCACAGCTTTTCAAGCATCTATTTATGAAGATTGACAGCTTATGCAGAGAAATCCTCATTTGTCTCAAATATTGAGTCGTCTTTTAAATTTTCTGTCTGAAGGCTGCTATCACTTCATTACCTGAAAGGGCGAGGGGGACTTCCCTAGTCACCAAGAGGATACATTTGGCCTTGGTATATCTTTTCCTTTTTTAATTGAACATCTTATACAAGACAACCCTTGAGTCTTTTCCCCCCGAAGTCATTCCCAAGAGCCTGATAGAAGGGAGTTGACACAGGATGCCTAATTTTTAGATGAATTCTGTCTGGGCTGTGTCCTAAATATTTTATTAAAAAAATAAGATGGTGTTTAACATTTAACAAATGGTACATGGGAGCAAATAACCAAGTAATTTGTGAAATTAGATATATCTTGGCCTGGAATTTAAATTAAAATCTGTCAGTTGAATCCTTCAGTTCTCATTTTAGTCAACTTCATTGACTTCAAATAGGGATTTCACTTGGCAGGGAGAAATGGATCTGGTAAATGGATCTGGAAAAAATGGAGCTGGCCTTGTGCCCTGTAAAGGGTTTCCACAGGTACATGAAAAAGGAAAATGTTGTCAATTCTGAATCAGTAACAGTACATCTGTTTCATAAAATAAGGAATAACTTGTAATCCCAGTAAGACAGGTCTGTATCTTTTGAAGTACTGTATGGACAAAAACAAGGGCAGCTGGTACTATTCAAATGAAAATGAGCCTAGTAAAGCTGAGTCAAACATATGGAATGCACTAATGAATGTAAATATGTTTAAATGAAATTCTTTAACAAGAAATAAATTATTTGATAAATTTCATTTTGTCTGCTTGTGAACTAGATGACAGCAAAGCACAAACATTGCAGGCATATTTGTTACCTGAAATTATGCAGTGGATACTGTAATTCCTGATGTTTAGAATGACCACAATTGGGGTTATGTGAGTGTGTTGGACAGTTGGAAATCAAGCAGAACAAATTCTGTTTTGATGGGAAACAGATAACATGATACATAATTGCTCTTCAAATACATGCGTGCCGGCATTTGGATTGTGTTTATGAATCTCAAGTTTGTTTCTCATATGCATTCCCCAACATTCTCTGCTCATATGAATTTCCTCCAGTATTTGCTGTTCCTTTACCATTTTAGTGAAATCATCAGAAAAAAATATATACACAAAATGAGAATAGGCAAACAAATTAACTAAAATATTTGAATTAACATTTACAGAATTTTTTTCCTCGCCGTTGTTGTCATTCTTTTTACCTCTCCAAAAGTCACACCAGAGACTCTAGTCAGAGGAGTGTCTCTCTCTAAGGCAGAGGTTCCCAAATTATGGGTCATGACCCTTGGGGGTGTGTGTATCATGTCATCTGGGGATGGACGATACTAACTTCTACGTTCTGCATGTTTTTGTTGCGCTGAGGGGGTCACAGGATTATATGTAAGTTTCAAAATAAGATCAGGCAAAGAGCTTAGGAACTACCACTATAAGGTAACTAGAGAAAGTTTCCTTGATTCCTGTCAAACCTAGATTCTTGATTGGAAGGGGTCCTTTGATAATGTAGCACTTTATTTTGCATGCATGCCCTGCTGAAAGCAAGCCTAGGACATCCACATGAGAAAGAAACACCAAGAATAGATCACGTGTGAAGAAATGGCACTGCTCGGTGGCATGTTTGTGAACATAATGAGAGAAGAAACTCTTGCTAATACCACTAAATTCCATATTTGGCACAATACTGAGCTTATGGCCCGTAAAAAGTATACAATGCCAAAGAGTATATCAACATCATCACCGGCTTGAGAGAGAGGAGAGAGAACACGTTATTCAGATATCCTTTCTAGTTTCTATAAAATAAAGAAGACTGAAGTAAGTTTCCTAAACGTGTGCCATTTAATTTTTATAACTGATTCTTTCTACCACCAGTGTCTCAGATCCAAGTGTAGCAAAGTTAGGGTCTGGGTTTTATTCTGGTGTGAGTTAGGGGTAGCCAAAGTCAATTGTTTTACCTCAACACAATCAGCATGAGATCACCACCACTGCAAAGTCTGGACCTAAATCTGTCCAATATATCAAATCTGGGGGTTTCATCTCTTGCCCTTTATCTAAATGCAAGAGGACTATCAATCACCACCCCAAATCTCATGCACCATCCCCCCCAGAAACTAAATTGATCCTTACTGTCCAATTACTGCACATCAGTCCCACACTGCCCACTCCTTTGAGCACTTACTCACTTTTGAGCCTTGTCCTCAAATAATTCCAGCATTCAGGAATTTAGTGTACAGCTCTTGAGGAATTAAGGTTCCATTCACACATCATCCCCCAATCTGAGGGAAGCTGTCACAGGCTCTACTCTGTGTTGGCTTCTCCTGCTTAGAGGATGATGTATGGATGTGCCCTAAGCCACAGCCCAAACTGGTATCACTGGAAAGTCTATTCGCACAACAGCCTTCTCCACTGTGATCTCACCACTTATTCCTTTCTTGTCCCGTGGCAAAACATTCACATAATTACCAAGTTACAAGCATTTCCTCCCCCACTGCTCTTTTTCCTTAGCTGTGGTATTTCCCACAATACAACGGACATGGGGGGATTGTCTTGGTGACATCCCTACATGCAAAGCCAGCCATATCATGGATCAAATTCGAGAGCCAGTGTGGTGTGCAGTACTTGGACTGGGAGGTAGGGGAGGACCCTGGTTCAAGTCTCGCCTTAGCCAGAAACTCACTGGGTGACTTTGGGCCAGTCACAATAGTCTCTCAGCCTAGCCTACAACACAGGGTTGTTGTGAGGATTAAAAGTTGTGTTTTAAACTGTTATATGTAAAGCACTCCGAGTGCCATGGTAGCGGGGCACTATAAAAAATAAAGATCATCATCATCATTATCATTATAAAGGAAGATCCTGAACCAATGTCACATCTCTGTGGCCACTTGAAGGTAGGAAGTGACAAACAGAAAATGATGCTTTGGAGACAGGAACTTATTCTGGGCTAATCACTCCACACGCAATTTCTACTAGATTGAGTCAGAGCCTTTCAATGAAATGCTTTGCACTGTGTGGGCTTATACACAGGAAGCAGTAAGGAATAAGGATTTCATGCAAAACTCAGAATGTGGATTTGTGCAACTACTCACTCAGGGCCGGCCCCAGGCATATGCCACATGTGCGGCTGCACATGGCCCCGCAGCCAGCTGGGGCCTCGTGCTTGCCTGGCTGGGCGGCAGGCTGTAGCCAGCTTCTCCCCCAATAAGTTCTTCTGCCTCCAGTTCCCCATCCCTCACCTGCCTCTGCCTCCTAGGAGTGCTGCTGCAGCAGAACACCAGGACAACATGGACTGGGAGATAAAGCTGTTTGTTTACAAACAACTTCTCCCCATGTGTGTGATCAGAAGGCTGTTACCTTGTAAATAAAGTTCTTCGAGATGGCTCCCAACATTCTCACAACTGGGTTGTGCATGCTCACCCTATTCAAATAATAGACTACGTGATGGTCTCGAGCTCCTCTAGTATAAAAAGCACTCTCCCCCTCAGAATGACAGTTCCTTCCAACCCTTTCTAGGAATATAAAGGAATCCTCAAGTGCAAGCCATGCCCATCGCTTCTTGCACCGAGCAGAACTCATTCTACATCCAACACCTGAAGGTTTAGAATCAGCTAACAGCACTGGTGGATGTTGATATCAAACTTTATGAAGTCACCATGCATTTAAGATATTTAATGATAATTATAGGGAAAATCCAGCAATTTATGATCAGCCATTTCTTATGTATATTTATTTATTTAATTAATTTATTTTCTTCAGTGAGTTCTCCCAAATGCTTACTTAGCTAGGAGTCTGCGTCTCAACAACTGTTGGTGAACAGCTGCAGCCAAAATGGAGTGGGGAATACCGTATAACTAATCAGGAACTGATGTGTGGAATTTTATGATTCATAATTACCTAACTCCACTTTACAAAACATAAGAGTTATGGAAGTCTCTTTGTCTTTCTAGCTGCTGAATAACTTAACAAGCCTGTCTTTGTGAAACTTATACTTAATATTTAAAGTATATTAAACAGAGGAAGTTACAGTAAAATAACCAAGAGACTAAACAGTTTGGCACCAGTAAACATCACGTACAAAGCAGACAAGATTCAGCACCGGCAGACTAGTAAAAAAGGAAAAAAGCGAACGTGGATACTGCAGGAAGGCACATAGGCCGTTGGCATATAGCCAGGAATCATGTTAAAATCCTGAACGCAGGCCTCCCACGTTTACATTTGTGTCCTCATGTTTATTTAGCCAGAGACTCCTGACAGCGAGGTGTGCCCTTGCTGCTCCTGTTAAGACTGGGAAAAAAAACCTCTTTGAAATACTGGTGAAGTGAAATAGTTATGTTTATACCAGTGGCTCTTCACTTGCAGATAACAAAGACAATAGTTTCGTGAGCTGTCGCACAAAGGAAAAAGATACCAGGCTGCGATTTTCAAACGGTGTACGTGATCTAGGGGCACGAATCCTTTTGGGTCACTCTGGAATGCTTGAAAATTAAGAGGGTGTGGTGCTAAATTGTGGGAACATCCAAAGCTCTGCCAACAGGCACCCTGGGGAGGGGGTGGTCATCTTTGGCTGGAGCTACTGCCATCAGAGTGCTCCCAGACCAGTGGCACCAGACCTGGATGGGGGGAGATCAGGGCTCCAGCAGGCAGGAAGCTTCTACTTGCTGGGAACCAGAGCTGATTTCTGACAGGCAGCTGATCCTTTTAGTCTACCTTGTGCCATCTCAGGTGGCCAGGGTTCCTACAGGTGGACTACAAGAGTCTGCTACCACCTGCCAGGGACCAGTGCTGATACCCAGCAGCCAGTCCCTCGCTTACACGTAAGACATGTGCAGATTAGAGCTGAAACGGGCGCATACAAAAATGAGTATACCTGTCAAAATCATTGTACTCAAATCACTTTGGGTGTATCTGGTACTAAAGGGTATCTGTTTAGTGCCCAATGAGTTACATTAGTATTCTCTATTTTGCATAATTTTTACTGGTTAGTAATTTACCATCTTTGATTGTTCCATGTCAGAACAAGGCCCTACGTGGCCTGGGCCCTCCTTACCTGAGGGATCACCTCATCCCCCGGGCCCCAGAGCAGCCCTGTGGTCATCTGGGAGCACCCTCCTGGAGGTCCTGTGTTATCAGTGGGTCCGTACATACAGGAGGGTGTTCTCAGCAGCCGCACCGTCGCTATGGAATGCCCTCCTGGCGGAGATTCGCCTCAGCCTGGATCTCCTTGCTAGACTTGGGTTTTCCACCAGGCATTTGGCGGGGAGGTGGGTGGGTTGGGTTAGATGGGCGTAGGAGGGGAATGTTTATTGCAGATCTGGGATATTATTGTGTATTTTACATATTTTGTATTTTTGTATATTTATTTATTTATGATTTTATTGTATTGTTTTATATATAATTTGTAAGTCACCCTAAGTCACTATAGGCAAGAGGGTGCGGGATATAAATCCAAAGAAATAAAAGCAATTCCTGTCCAATGATCAACTGGGCTGAGTTATCAATTTCATATCCAACATGCTCTTTTATTGCTTGCAGGTTTGTATCTTATACTCATTAGGTGGACAGTTATTTTTTAGTACTTGACATTGGCCATCTTTACACAAACGTTAAAGTTCTGGATTTTTTAATCTTCTGGGTTTACAAGTCCACAAGTAAGTTCCGGATGCATTTTTCACACGCTGCCCTGAGGCAGTTCCTGGATGCATTCTTCACACAAACACTGTCCTGAGGCAGCCTAAAGTAGCCGCAGCTGTAGACATGACAGGCTGCCATGGAAACCAAGTGACCACAGCTGCCTGGAGCAAAGCAGTTTACCAAAAGTTCTGGGAGAAGTTCTATGCAGAAGTTGAAAGATCTGGATGTTTAAGATCTGGGTGAGTGATTTAGACACACAAAGTTCAGGATGTCACAACAAACATCCAGGAGAAATGTGTGTGTAAAAACACCCAATGGTACAGGGCATAACAAGTTTTGGCAACTCAAACCTTATGCAACACCACAGAAAAGCATCAGGGGGCAAGCTGCAGAACTAGTAAGATGATAAGTAGCATATCTGGAGAATTATTCTCCCTTCCCATTAGGATATGAAGATGCATCAAATATGGTACACCAACCTCCTTCCCAAGGGACAATGTTATATTAAGTAACTCATGCCCCTCATGCCTGGAACTCCCCTCCCTTGCCCACATCCGCCTTGCCCCCTCCCTCCGCTCCTTCAAATTCCTCCTCAAGTCCCATTTTTTCCTCGCTGCCTTTCCCAATGCCTGCTAGTCGTTCCCCATATACTTACTGTCTGCCCTTCTCTGCAGACTGCTGCAACCAACCTGATTGTAACCAAGCCAAGCACACGCACCAGAGTCTTCGCATCTGCTTGAATATTTGTCTTCTCCCCTGTCTCTCCCACTGTCCCCTCTCCCTGTCTCCCCCTCCTTGTCTTTTAGATTGTAAGCCACCGGCAGGGACGGCGTCTATGTCTATGTTCTGTACAGCGCCAGGTACATGACCGGTGCTATATAAATGTTTATAATAATAATAATAATAATAATAATAATAATAATAAGTAAGGGATGAGACGGGATTATAGCTGAGATGAGACTGCATGCATTATGGTGCTGTCCACCAAAAGGTAATATTCTATGCTTGTATAGGATGCCATGGACCCCTATTTTTTCAGCAGCTGCCTAGCCTGCTTGTGATCTAGATTGGACACAAAAAACAAAATCTTGCAATCCTAAAAATATACAATAGTAAAAATATTCATGAAACATTAATATTTAGCATTTAACATCTGCTTAATACTTAGCACAATTTACCTTCAGATCAAAGCTGAAGCTACAGTTCAATGGTTTCATGGGGAAAATCTCAGTATTTTAAATATATAAGCAAGAATACCTCAGCATTCTGCAGTATTCCCTGCACTATTATGTGAAATAAATAGAAAATGCTGCTAACACTGAGGCAATGTCTAAGGCACTGGGGAACAAAAATTCACTGAGAGGGGTATGTTACTTTTCTTCAGTGCTGTTCTTCATGTGATTTTGTTAATTGTTTCTACAAAAAATAATTAAATTTCCCACAGGGCACACTAGTCGCCCACCCCCCATTTGCCATGGTGGGTAGGTCTACTTACCAGAGCAAATGCTTTGGAGTGGTGTGCAGGTCAGGATTATTAAGGTGCATTTGTAAGAGTCAGGTGGAAAACACAAAGTGTGTGTACTCTGAGGAAACTCAGGAGATTGAATTTGCCTGTTCTATTGGTTGCATTTTATGCCTGGCTCAAGACTGTACTTTTAGGGCCCAATCCTGCAAGATCGCTTCAATGCAGTTGAGACTGTCAAGAGCCAAGCAGGACTGGGCAGCCCTTTTCTCTCAAGTAGTATATGCTAGTGATTTAACTAGTCAGAATTCTGACAAATACTTGATGAGAAAAATGCAGTTATTTGTGTTTCTCTCCTAGAGAATCATTTGGGTAAAAGAGTTCTGAGAAACACACTGAAAGCACATATTCAGAGATCCTCCCCCACTGCTGTTGTTGCAACTCTGTACTTTTAAAACTACGTCTCTCAGGAAGGAGACAGGAAATTCGAGTCACACTTACAACAGCTGTGCCATGCCTACTATCATTCTCTAATGACGTAGTTTGGCTTCAGTGGCAAAAGGCCAGGAACTCAGCAATAGCTGAGGTCAGGAAGATAGGTCACTGTTTATACTGTTCTTGCACTTGGGATCATGCTGAGTCTATTTGCTTTCTTCCTTTCTCTACTGTTTCTCTTTCCGTTCTTCTTTAATAATGAGGAGCTGAAGCATCCTGTTTTCAAAACATCTGACTGTTTTGCCATTACCAAAACCACAGTTAAAGGCCTTTGATTAAAAACACGCAGACTATTCAGACACTTCATGGATACGGAAAATCTGACAACAAATTAATGAACATTTTAGATCGTTTCTAAATGGTCTTTCAAAAGTATCAACATATATTTACTTCCAGTTGAACTGCTTGCGAAGCTGCGTGACTCACTTCAAATACCAGAAGTTCACAAAACCAAGATACATGTGTTAGTAATTCATTTAGATTTCTGTCACCAGTGTTTAAAAACAAAAGTTTCAATCAACGTCAACTGGCAAGAGTCAAAATGTGGGACACGCTGACAGAAATACAAAACAAGAGACTCAAAACAAGAGACTCTTCAGTCATTTGTATGAATCCTTGTTTTATTAGCAGGCTATTCTCTCTCTAATAGTTTTATTTCTCTCATGCAAAGTGATGAAGATTATAGCTCTTTTTTCAAGCTACTCCTTTTAAACTTTGATTGCTTCCTATTCTCCTATATGGTATACTAAGAACTAGCAGAAAAGGGAATTTGTATGACATGAGATTACTAATACTTAGTTTTAAGAGTTAGAATCTGATGTAATTAATTTAAAGAGGGATAATGCTTGATTTGTACTGAGCAAGGATAAAACCTGGGCATCTCAGAAGGGCTAGTACGAACGCCTAAAAGCAACACAAAATCTTATATAGCTTTACAGGACATACACATTACTGAGACTTCACAGTTTACTTCAGTAGTAGGGATTAGGTAATACAATGCAATATAAAAATATTGAGCCTGGACAAAGCCATCCTCGTGACTCTGATATCTTGTGTACAGTTGAAGTGGCCTGGGGGCAGAGCAGTAAGGCTCGGCTCTGCACCACCACTGCGGGAGATCTACCTTTGTGCCTTAGACGTGAGCCACGTGTTCCTTTAGGCACTGGAAGGATCACAGCAGAGGTGCTGCCTATAGCCGCAGGAAGGAGGGAGTGTCTTTTGTCAATCAACAATAAATCCTCTGGCCAATTAAGGAGTGTCTTCACTGTGTTCTGAGAAGGGACCTCACATCTCTTTAGTTATGAGGATGGAGACTGGTTTGAAGGAGTTCAGAGGTCAGTGACAAGGAGTTATTTCGTTACAGGATTATTGGAATGGTTCTGACACACTTGGGCATCTTCTTTATTTCCCTGTTTCCTTTCTTTTGGCATTCTTCTGCTGAAGTAATTCATTTATTTTCTCCTATGTTCAGCATGAAGACTGATTTGAGACATTTTTAAAATTATTTAGACAGACACTTGCATTCTTTGCACTTGTCCCACCCAGGCCATTTAAAAAAAAAAAGTGCTCTTTGATGAGAAGTCTGTTTCATGGTCTGCTGGCCGTACACACTCGTTATGTACTGTATACAAAAAACAATCAACATTTCCTTGTATCCAGTAACATTAAAACATACACATCAAATGTTTATGACAAGACAGCCCAGAATTAAAATATTACACCAAGTTTATGCTTTGTAATTCTAGATGGAAAGCTACAGGCAAGTTAATATAGTCAAAGTGATCAATTGTTAAACGTAGATGATTTTATAGCAAGTAAACAGGATAGTATCCACCCCCCCCCACCCGTAGAAACACCTTTTAAATTTTCTGATAAATATAATTCCATTTGTTTGGATTCACTGCCTGGTGCTTTACTATATCTACAAGCTTAAGGAACAATCAAAACTTGTCCTGCACTGACAGAACTTCTCCAGTTTACAGGTGGCTGCTTTGAGTACAGTTTTTATTTGCCATCCTACTGCATGAAAAGGCACCCAAAAAGGCTTTAGACTTTCTTGCCAAATGCAAGGATTACTTTCTGGGGGTAAATATATTCTGCTTGAAAACCTATGATATTGGATAAAACTTGTGCTGTTTAACTTTTGCAGCAGCATAGGATAGGGATAGTGCACAGCATTCAAAGTTCACATCACTAACACTCCTAAAAACCTCCCTCAAACTTGTTTAACTTTTTCTCAGATACTACATTTCATGTGCTGATCCTACTAGTGGGCACAATCGCATACAACATACACACTTTATATTAATATCCAAGAGTTATTCTTTTTGTTTCGTTAAGTCATCTTGTCTCTTACCTTATTAGATGCCATCTCGCTGACAGATCGATATGTCTGAATGGTCTCAAGTTGGTCTAAACACCAGTCTAACTCTTCCAAAGTTTCCATTGCTAATTTTTGATAAGATTCCTCTGCAAGCAAACACATAGACATGTAGTTAGGCTTGAGTGGCTGCAGACTTTCCATGGTCGAGTCACTAACACAGCTGGGTCCAGCACTACTGTAGGTGCTACAATGCTCCTTCATCATGCGCTCTGGGTCCTTCTGTTCTGCTCTCCGGGAGAACAAATCAACACACGTCTTGCTTTTGAATGGCTGGGGTGTGTGTGTTTTGTTCTTGCTGGCTTTGAAGATGCGAGGTAAGTAATATATAAACAAACTTCCTCTAGAAAAAGAAGAGGAGTGGGAGGAACACTCTGGCAGACTCATTTGCATTCACACTGCATACTAGGAAAAGCAGTGCCTTGCAAGAAAGTTTTTTTTTCTCCTCTTAAGCATTAGTCATCTCACCATTTCTTCTATAAAGTGATGACACTTGAAAGAATCTTAAAATGTCATTAAGTGAGATTAAGTAATCAACTTGCATCAGTTCATTTTTCAGAAGAAAAAGGTTGAAAAATAAAATGAAAAAAATCACTGGCAGTAAAAGCTGGAGGCTGTGTGTGCAAGCACTGATAGAACTGAACAAGTGGCAATCTGAGCAACTTTTCCACAAGAAAGCACTGCCCGGCACAAGGTTACCAGTGTGCAGTATTTTTAAAAATCCGGTGTTAAATGAGATCTCTGCGATAGGAACACAATCAAACAGAAATCCTACTGGGAGCAGTGGATGAGTGATTTATTTTATTGGCTAAAGGGAATTGTGCTTCTATTGTTTTACTAAAACTTCCCTTTACTTCATGCCAAGATCATGGAAAAATTGTGAACTGGATTCTCAGCTGGAGTCAGAAAAAGTTGTGTCTGTTTTTTTTGTGGTTTTTTTGCTAACACTAGTCTCTCCTCTCTGTTTTTACACGTTTCAATTCATGAAGTGCAACTCTTCTGGAAGAATGTCTAAGGAGCTGTGAAAGTCTACACATATAAGAATTTCAAACTGGATCGTAAAACTCTCTTAACATATAACCACTTATAAAACATATTGCCTAAAAACACACACATCCTCAGCATACCTATTTGCTCAGTTCAAAGGTTCTGAAATTTTAAATGCTACAGCTAAAGCACACTGCAATTAGCAGGAGTTATAGAAGCTCTAGACTGTCACTGACATACACTCGTGTTGTAAAGTGTATACACTTATATTGCATAAAAAACCTTTCGTTGAAAGAATGTGAAAACTACAAAGTCAATCCCTTAAGACTTAGGAAACGTCAGAATTAAGGTTGCCAACTCAAACTCCACCTTTCCAGGCTGTTTCCCTTGATTCTTGTCCCTCTGAGCCTGTTCTCTCTCACCCCCAATCGTTACTCCTTTTGCATTGTAGTCTAGCTGTTCTCTCATTGTCCTCTGAACGGAGTGGGGAAAAATGACCCCCACAGTAATCCTAGAAGCTGGTAGGAGCAATTCCAGGAAAAACCCTGCTAAGCCCCAAGCTGGAGCAAGCCCACCAAGCACTGCGGCACTGGGTACGTGCACTGTAGTTGGCACAGAGCTCTGTGGTAAGAGACTTAGTACAGACTGAGTACGCAAAGTTTCGAGAATTTTTGGGAACCACATGCTCAAATGTGTGCAAATGGCATTTCCCCAGATACTTATAGTTCAATGAAGTCTGAAATCGCAGCTCAAAACATGAAGGTGCCAGATTTTGTCAAATAGATGGCTATAAGAACTTTAAAAAAAAAAAAAACCACTGCAAAACTAAATGATAACAAACAAAAACAACAATTTATACCCCGCCCCTTCTGCTAAAGCAGATTGGGGTGGCTAACAATTAATAAAAAAAATTAAAATCTAGAAATATAAAAACACAATAATATAAATACAAATATATAATAAATACATCATAAAACAACTATCCATATTGAGGACACCATAGAATAAACAAAAACCCTACCACCCTAGCTCTCAAACCCCCCACCCATCACCCATCTCCCTCACCAAAACCCTGGCAGAACAGTCCGGTCTTGCATTGTCATTGAAAGGAGGAGAGGTCCGGAGGGAGTTCCACGGCCTTGGTGCGGCCACCGAGAATGCCCTCTCATAGTCGCCCCCCGAGGGACTTCGAGAAAGGCGTTCCCGGCTGACCGCAGGGGTCAATCCAGAGCCCGGGGAGTGAGGCGGTCCCGCAGATAGGTAGGGCTTAGACTGTATAGGGCTTTATAGGTAAGCACCAACACCTTGAATTAGGCCAGGAAGACTATAGGCAGCCAGTGCAGAGAACGGAGCCCTGGTGTAATGTGCTCATGACGGCTCGTCAACATAAAAAGACAGGCCACCACATTCTGCACCAGCTGCAGTCTCTGAATTGTCATCATGAGTAGCCCCATGTAGAGTGCATTACAATAGTCCAGTCTTGAGGTGATGAAAGCATGGATGATAGTGGTCAGGTTGGAGTCAGATATACGGTCAAAGTCGCCACAGCAGATGTAGCTATTGGAATGCACTCCTTGCACAGCCTCCACCTGGACATCTAGGTGGAACTGGGAGTCGAGGAGCGCTCCTAAACTACTAACCTGGGGGACCAGTGGGGGGCGAACTCCATAAATGATGGGGGATGCCAACCCCACCGCCCTGCCCACTAGCAACACCTCCATCTTGTCAGGATTCAACTCCAGTCGCCTCGCCCTCATCCAGTCCCCCATAGCCGCCAGACATCAAGTAAGCACCAAGACTGCCGGCTCTGGGTCGGATGAAAAAGAGTAAGAATTGGGTGTCATCAGCATATTGATGACACTGAACACCAAACCTTCTCACAACCTTGCCCAGTGGCTGCATATACATGTTGAACAGGAGAGGGGACAGAATTGAACCTTGTGGGATTCTACACGTGAGGTCCCAGGGAGACGAAGGATAATCCCCGAGCACCACTCACTGAGTTCTCCCTGTCAGGAAGGAGGGGAACCATTCAAGAACAAACCCGCCCACCCTGGCTCGGTCCCACAAGTGAGTCACCAACATCTCGTGGTCAACGGTATCAAAAGCAGCCGTCAGATCTAACAGAATCAGCAGGGTTAAGCAACCCTGATCCAATTCATGGTGGAGGTCATCGACCAAAGCCACAAGCACAGTCTCAGTGCCATAGCCCGGATGAAAGCCGGACTGCAAGGGATCCAGAAAA
Source organism: Sphenodon punctatus (assembly GCA_003113815.1). NCBI lineage: Eukaryota > Metazoa > Chordata > Lepidosauria > Sphenodontia > Sphenodontidae > Sphenodon > Sphenodon punctatus. Next base: position 1,237,152 of record QEPC01006664.1, on the reverse strand, counting down.
CCGATGCAATCTATGTATTTATTCAGTTTTTTTCTACCCTGCACTAGGGCTGTAGCGGAATATCGCAGCGGTAGCTATTTCTGGCGGAAACAGTTTTTCCGCAATTAGTGGAACGGCATGGCAGAGGCTTTCATTCCGCGGTTTCATTCCGCGGTTCCGCTTATTTAATTCCGCAACTTAGTGGAATCATGGAAACATGACATTTTCGCTATTTCCGCAATTCTGCCAGCGCCAAAAAATAGCGGAATGGCGGTTTTCCGCGATTTCCGCAATTTTTCCACAATTTTTCCGCAATTCCGCGATTTGCAGAATTCCGGCGGAATTAGCGGAATATCCGCAGAAAAGTCGCGGTGTGGCGCGGGCAGTTCCGAAATGGCGGAACGGAATCGCGGCGTGGTAAAAGCTGCTGCCGCATCAGCCCTA
>QEPC01006664.1:1196703-1217161 GCA_003113815.1 Sphenodon punctatus | reverse complement strand
GGGGAGTGCGTTTCGGCAGTTACATCTTGTCCGGCGGCTTCGGCCGTATCTCTCAGACTCCGACCTCGCCACTGTCATCCATGCCTTCATCACCTCGAGGCTGGATTACTGCAACGCGCTCTACGTGGGGCTGCCCAAGAAGCTGGTCCGGAGGCTGCAGCTGGTGCAGAATGCTGCGGCCCGTCTCCTGATGGGGGCAGGTCGCCAGGAGCACATGACACCAGTGCTCCGGGCTCTGCACTCGCTGCCTATAAAGCACTGGGCCAGGTTCAAGGTGCTGGTTTTAACCTTTAAAGCCCTTCACGGCCTGGGCCCTGCTTATCTGCGGGACCGCCTCACTCTCCATGTGCCTGTGCGATCCTTGAGATCGTCCGTGGGAGCCTTTTTGGAGGATCCCTGGGCGAGGTGGGTGGTCACCGATGTTAGATCTTTTTTGGTGGCCGCCCCTGTGCTGTGGAATTCGCTCCCGGAGGAGGCTCGGCTGGCTCCCACTCTCCTGCTGTTTCGGCGTATATGTAAGACCTGGCTGTTCCATCAGGCTTTTGGCGAGGGGTAGGGGTGGGGTGGGGTTTTTCCCCACATATTGTATTTTCATATTGTATTTTTAAATTGTTTTAAAAATTTATACTGTTTTAATGAATGTTGTTCGCCGCCCCGGGCTGCCCTGTGGGCAGGAGGGACGGGATATAAATTTTAAATAAATAAATAAAAATAAATAAAATAAGGCACCATCAGCATACTGACAAAGGCATAGCCAGACACTTAAGTGCCTGCTCCTGGCACCGCCACATATGCTATCCTGCTGAACACCTGGAGTTGACAAACGAAACCCACTGTGAACAAACAAGTGGGACATTTGCAACTCTACCACCAATTCCCAGGTCAGGAAAGAACAAATCAACTAAAGATAAAGATGCTAATATGCTCAGAGCCCTTCCTTCCAGGAAGACCCTCTTCTGATATGTTAAACAACTGTGTGATGTCACCATGACATGGCATCTTGCTATTACTGAACTGTACTCCAGAACTGTATAAAAGACCTGGTCATGCAACATGGCTTTTTCAACAGAACCAGGCCCAGCAGTCTCAGTGCTTAGTCGGTGTTTGGCGGTTGCTGTTTGGCGGTTGTAGGGGATTGGATTGGATTGGATGAAGGCTAATCGACTGAAGCTGAATTCTGACAAGACGGAGGTGATGTTAGTGGGTAAGGCAATGGAGTTGGTGGCCCCCATCATTGATGGGCTCTGTCCTCCACTGGCCTCCCAGGTACGGAGTCTGGGGGTGCTCCTCGATGCGCAACTCTGCCTGGATTCCCAGGTGGAGGCTGTGGCGAGGAGTGCTTTCCGTCAGTTACATCTGTTGTGACGGCTTCTGCCGTTTGTTTCAGACTCTGACCTGGTCACAGTCATCCATGCTTTCATCACCACTCGATTAGAATATTGTAACGCACTCTACGTGGAGCTACCCATGGTGACAGCTCGGAAACTGCAGCTGGTGCAGAACGCGGCGGCCCGTCTCCTAGTGGGACTGGGCCACTAGGAGCATATTACACCAGTGCTCCATTCTCTGCACTGGTTGCCAGTGGTTTTCCGGACCCGATTCAAGGTGTTGGTTTTGGCTTATAAAGCCCTAAACGGTCTGGGCCCTGCCTATCTGCGAGATCGTCTCACTCCCCAGGTCCTGGATCGGCCTCTCTGGTCGTCTGCAGGACCCTGCTTGAGGTCCCCCAAGTTTTTTGAGGGGCAACGTAGGGAAGGGCATTTTCGGTGGCCACACTGCGCCTGTGGAACCCCCTTCTGGTAGAGGCCCGGCTGGCCCCGGATTTTCCCTCCTTTTGGAGAAGTTGTAAGACCTGGTTGTTCCACCAGGCGTTTGGCGGGGGAGAGGGGTAGTAGTTGGGGGAAGGGTAGAGGGGGAGTGGGATGTGTTTCTCTGTTTCCTCCTTTTATGATTTATTTTATAATGATTGTAAGCCATCCTGAGCTGCCTGAGGCAGGAGGGACGGGTAATAAGTTTTTAAAATAAAAAATAAATAAATAGATGGTTGGGGACCAACAGGCAGGCATTCTCGGTGACCACTCTGGTGCTGTGGAATTCTCTCCCAGCGGAGGTCTGCCTCAGCCCAAGTCTTCTTACATTCCGCTGTTCGTATAAGACCTGACTCTTCCGCCAGGCATTTGTTGGAGGGGTGGGTTGGGAGGGTTACTTTTTTGGATGTTCTGATGACACTATTTGTATTTTTAATGTTTTATTCATTTATGGAATTTATATTGTTATGTATATTTTAATTGTATTTTTTATATGTTGTGAGCTGCCCCAACCTGCCTAAGGAAGGAGGTGCAGGATATAAATTTATAAAATAAAAATAAAATAAATAAAATATCTGCTTTAGCCCTCCTTGGCTCTGAGAGCTTCCTCCTGCTAGGAGTTGTGAGGCTGGTTTGGGCACAGGCAGGTGTGTGATGCGTCTTATGCATGGGTGCTATTTCTAAGGTTTGCCCTGGGTAGCATATCCCAGTCCTGTCTCTCCCCTCTCTCCGTCTGTCCACCAGGTAGTCCATAGGCGACCCATATCGGTTGATGGGGGTAAGCGGGCATAGCCCGTTGGTTGTGCCCCCACATCAATGATATGAATCACCTATGCACATGGCCAGGTGCGTGTATGTCCAGGACGCTCACAGTCTCTGGCTGGAAAGGGTCTGTGGGAGGGCCCAACAGCTTTGTTGGAGATTTCTGCACTGCTGGAGTTTTTTGCCTAATGGCAGTGGAGCTTTCTCTGCTGCTTTCTTTCACCAGTGCCCTGTTAAGAGTGAGGGGATATGTGCAAGCCCATGAGGAGTGCCGTGCTTGGATGCTTCAGCTGGATCTCCTTAGGGGGCTGAACGGAGCTGCCTACTGGAAGGGTGACCGTGACCTGACTGAAACCAAACTCCATGCCCTGTATGTGGTCTGGACCTACCCGGATGTGGAGGTTGCCCTGATGAGCAGGGATGCTTATGACACCCACTATAAAGAGATGCAGCATATGTTGGGGAAGGGGTTACCAGAGGGGCATGTTTGAATGGGAGTTATATATGGAGAAAGTGGGATTTCCCTGCACCCCATCCCCCCGAGCTGCTGGGACCCCGCTAGGCCACTGTGGTGTGAGCTTCCTGTGATTGTGGTGTGACTTGTGCTGAGACTGGTGGGTGGGTGGGGGGCAACACTATCAGCTTGCCAGAGGACGGCTTCCTTGGACTATGCTTGGTTGCTTTTCTTAAGAGACATCGGGCCAGCCTTCCCTGGACCTTTATGGTGTGTGCTGCCTAGGATTGTAGCATACCCTGTGCTGGAAGTGGTGGTGGTGGGGGACAGCAATGCCAGTGTGCCAGAGGACTGATTGTTCAGACTGCATGCTGCTGCTTATCTTTCTCCCTGTGCATTCCCTCTCCTGCTCAATAAAGTAAGCGCCTTATTCAATATGGCATGATTTCTGTGGGTGACGACTGGTTCCTGTGGCTGCCGGTGTTCAGTCTGCTATGCACCTCCATGTGCTGGCGAGGATGCTCCCTTGTAGCCCCGGGCAGGAAGAATAGACACAGCTGCTTCGGCTTCTTCTTACTGTATTTTGCCATGGCTGTATGTCACTGCTGGGGTGGGGGGTGGAGCAGGGCCAGGTCCTGCCCGTGTGGCTGGCTCCTTGGCTTCATTTGTGGAGTGGCTAGACTCGCGATGGCAGTCACCTGCCCAGTTCCTCTGTGGGGAAGGGGACTGCTTTGTTTGGACTGTTCTCACTGCCGGCCCAAAGCGTGGTGGCTGCATTGGCCTTCAGGCAGGGGATTCGGTTGGCACTGTCTCGTGTGGCCTTACCCTATCTTTTTACCTCCTCTCTCTCTCTCCCCCACCCTCTCGTCCTCCTTCCTCCAGTTTCGCATCACAAACTGTCTCTCTAATACCTCTGCCTGGATGTCTCTGTCAGCTCCAACTTAATATGTCCAAAACTGAATTCATCTTCCCGCAAAATCTTCCTCTTTCTCTCTCTCTTCTCAATTTCCATTGACGGGATCAACATTCAGTCTGTTCCTCAGGCACATAGCCTGGGATTTATTTTTGACTCCTCCCCCTCCTATAAACCTCAGATCCAATGGGTCGCCAAGTTCTCTCATCTCTCCGTGCACAAAATTGCTAAGATCCGGCCTTTCCTTACTGTTTCTACTGCTAAAAACTCTAGTTCATGCTCTAGTCATCTTACGTCTTGACTATTGCAACTTCCTCCTTACTGGCCTTCCCTGCTCTCATCTTGCCCCTCTCACTTCTGTTCAAAGCTCCATTGCTAACATCATCCACCTCACCCACCACTTTGATCATGTTCATCCGATCTCTCTTCTCTCCACTGGCTCCCTCTCCATGCTCATTTCCTGCCACACTTGGTCTGGGAGCTCCGCTCCTCCTCTGCCACCACCTTTGCCTGCTCATGACCCCCTTGCTCCTCAAAACGTATCCACCCCTTCTCTCTTGCTGCCTGCTCATACCTGGAACCCTCCCCCTGAATACATTAGATGTATTTAATATGGCATACATTGGGTATTGCACAGAAACTGTGCTTGTGACCTTGGTTGATGACCTGCATCTGGAGACTGATTAGGGGAATTCTAACCTGTTAGAATTCTTGTTAGATCTTTTGGCAACCTTTGATACAAATGGTCACAAATGGTCACGAGGTGTTGTTGATGCGACTGCGGGACCTGGCGGGGGTGTGCGGAACTTCTCTTGAATGGTTCTGCTCCTTCCTGTCATGGAGGTCCCAGCAGGTGGTGATGTGCAATTGCTCATTGTCCTCTTGAGACCTCCCCTGCGGGGTCCCGCAGGGTTCTATTCTGTCTCCCCTCTTGTTCAATGTCTATATGAGGCTGTTCGGCAAGGTTATTTGGAAGTTTGGGGTGAGGTGCCATCAGTATGCTGATGACACCCAGCTCTCTCTCTCTTTTTCATCCGGCCCAGGCCCTGCAGTCTCGGTGCTTACCCGATGCCTAGCTGTTGTTGGGGACTAGATCAGGATGGGCTGATTAAAGCTGAATCCAGACAAGACTGAGGTGATGATGGTTGGCTGGTCATGTGACCTGGAGGGAACTGGGACTCCTCTTATTGAAGGAGTCCCCTCTGGTCCACCAGGTTTGCAGTCTTGGAGTACTCCTAGATCTCCTGCTGCGTCAGGTTATAGCTGTGGCCAGGAGCGCTTTTCACCAACTCCATCTGGTGAGGAGGCTGCAGCCTTTTCTTTCCTATTTGGATTTGGTCACCACCATCCATACTTTCATCACCTTGAGGCTAGATTCTTGCAATGTGCTCTACGTGGGGTTGTCATTGATGACTGTTCGGAAGCTGCAGCTGGTGTAGAATGTGGCGGCTTCCTTCCTTTTGGGGATGAAGTGCTGGGAGCACATTACACCAGTGCTCCGAAGTCTGCATTCGCTTCCTATAGCTTTCCAGGCACAATTCAAGGGGCTGTTTTTGACCTTTAAAGCCCTAAACAGTCTGGGCCCCACATAACTGAACGACCACCTGTCCTTCCATGCTTTGTTGAGGTCCCCATGATGAAGTAAATAAATAAATAAATAAAAATCAGTTCTGCTCCCTCGCAACCTTCAAATCCCGCCTTAAACCCTATTTCTTCAAATAGGCTTTCCCTAGCTCTTTGTCTCCTTAGTCTTGTCCCCAATTTTCTTTGTTCCGGTAACCAAGTTAAGCATGTAACTTATTGAATGTATTCATCTGGGGTCGGGGGCCAAGGCGAGAAGGGGGCCGGTATCCGTGTCTCTCTCTAGCCGGGCTGCACAGGACTTGGAGCCGGGGAGCTGTCTGGAGAAGTTCCCGAGCCCGGGCAGAGGTAGCGGCCTGTGCGCTCTGAAATGGGTGCGACCCAGAGAGTTGCTGTATCAGGCCGAACCCTTCGCTTACACTGCCTGCAAGAGGAACCTGGGCAGCGTGTGCGAGCACTGCCTATGCACCAGATTGTAAGCTCTCGAGCAGCCGGAGAGGGGATAGAGACATCGGCAGAGGCGTGTGGGAGCCAGGGGTGGTTAGCTGAGCAGAGGCAGATGGTGGTGTCAGTGGGATGGGACAGGAAGGGGGAAAAGCACCACACACTCACATTTCTCGCACACCAGGGAGCTCTGCGTTCGGGTTGCGGAGGAAAGAAGCCCGTCAGGATAGTAGTTGGGTCTGTCCGTGTGCTTACGCACTCTGAACATTGACCCCTATCATCATCGGGCGCAGAGCTGGATATAGGGATAAGGGGTTCAGCCGCTCGACTCTCACTTGGTAGGGGGAGGTTCAGGATGGTGAGTGAGGAGGGTGCAGGGTCCACGGGGACGGGGACCAGGTTCCATGGGAAGGGGTACATGGGGCTACCACACACAGCGAAAGGGGTACAGGGAAGAACCCAGGCGGGAAGGGGGGGGCCACCCACACGAGCCCGCAGGCTCCCAGTCGCCCACTCGCTATCAGGGGTCAGGAGGAGTAAGGGGTTCAACCAAACACAAGTATACTCGGAAGGACTGAGGCACACACGCCACAGGGTTCAGGGGAACAGGGGTTTAACAGCACACACACTAATCAAGGCAAGGAACAATCAATAACACTTAGCTCAGGGGGCCAGTCTCTCCAGGAAGGAAGCTCTGTTCACCGGCGCTGTTCCCTCTGCAGCGCCGGCAATTATAGTGTTGGCCCCGCCCCCTGTGCGTGCCTGGAGGAGCGCAGAGTGCTGCGGAGGGGGGCGGGGCTTCGTAGCATCCTGGGCGGTCCCGGAGCTGTCTTGCTTGTTGCGCCCATTCTCGGCGTCTTCGGGCCGGGGCGGCTTGCTCGGGGGAGTGTCTTGATTGCTTCTGTGGCAGAGGGGAGCGGGGCTCCCTTGCTGCTGGGACAGCCGCCGTGTCATGAAGCGGTTGCGGCGGCTGACAGGTGGCAGCCCTTGTCAAACCCCCCGTCCACCAGGACAGTGCTGGTATGTGGTGGAGGGGACGGGGGGGCCCCGTTTCAGAGACCAGGGGGCCGTGGAACTTTTTCTTTCCCCCCATTGCGGCGGTGGGGCTCGGTGATGACAACTTCCGGGCCGCTCCCCATAACACCGGGAGTGGCCAGAGGCCGTGCCGGAGGCGCGTGCCAAAGGGGCACGTTCAAAGGGGCCTGCCCTTCAGATGTGCCCTTCGGCTGGGTCATGAGGTTGAGGTGGGAGACTGTGGGAGGGTTTTGTATTGTTTGGGGGGTAATGCTGTTTTCTGATGATGCTGATGGTGTACCAGACTCCCCTTGGTGAGAGAGGGGTGGAGTTCGGTAATTATCCTCTGGTGGCAGCAGGGGGTAGATAGATGGATTAATGGTGGGGCCAACTGCCTGAATGTAGGAGTTGGTGGATGGAGATCATCAGTTGGGGTTGGGGGAGGGAATTGCTATATGTTATTCTTGTGATATATTATTAATTGTATTATTTTGTCTTGCTGGGTCCCTGCGTGGGATAGAAACCTGGAAATGTATTCTGTGTATTGTGATATTGTGAACCGCCTCGAGTCGTTTACGAGAGAGTGCGGGGTATAAATTAAAATGTTATGTTATGATCTCCCTCTGTTTCCATTCCTTTCGTCTCCCTTCCCTTGTAGATTGTAAGCCAACTGGGGTAGAGGCCTGTCTATAATCTGATTGTAATGTGCTAGTACATTGCTGGTCCTATATAAATACAACATTATATTATTACTACTACTACTACTACTACTACTACTACTACTACTAATAATAATAATAATAATAATGCTACCTTAAATTTGAGTTCTCTCTTTTAATTTTTTCAGTTAACAAGAGCACCTGCACCCTTTAATCATACCCATGAATGAATGAATGAATGTATTAACATGTTAGCAAAAGCCATCATGATAAAACCGCCTTACCCCCCCGGCTTCTGAATTGACCCCTGTGGTCTGTCGGGAGCGCCTTTCTCAAAGTCCCCCAAGTGGCTCAGGGGCGACTATGGAGAGGGCATTTTCGGTGGCTGTACCTAGGCTGTGGAACTCCCTTCCAGTGGAGGCCCAGATCTCCACTTCTTCCGCCAACAATGTAAGACCTGACTGTTCCGCCAGGCTTTCAGTGAGGGAGATGGGGTGTAGGTTGGGGGGTTTGAGGGTTAGGGTGGGAAGGTTTCTTTTTATTATTATTTAACATCCCCCTTGGTGGACTGTATTGTTGTATGTTTTTATATGTTTTTTAAAATTTATTATATTTATATTGTATTTTTATCTTTTGTATTTGTTAGAGGCCTCCAGCTGCTTTGGCAGGAAGTTGGGATAAAAATTTGTAAAATAAATAAATAAATAAATAAAATCAAAATCAAGTTGCAACACAAATTATAATTATGATTACAAAACATCTCCAAGCTTCTCACTCACTTTAGCAGCTAATTTGGCATAAATAGCAACTGAAAACATAATCTGCAGGTTGTAGCTAGTAACAATTCCAACTCTTGTGCTATTGGGTAGAAAGATTTCTGCATCAAAATAGGAAAAATCCATCTCTCGCTCTGTGATACATAAAGATGACAATCCAACAAATAATGTTGTAAACCTTCAACCACACCAGCCCTCCAAGGACACAAACATTGGGTGAAAACAGACATGACGCTAACCACCCTTTAACCACCCTTGGTGGTTATTTATGCACGTTTCAGGGCTGTACTGGTGCCCCATGCAGCCCTGAAACATGCATAAATGACCATCAAGGGTGGTTAGCATCATGTCTGTTTTCACCCATTGAGACCAGTTAATTCCCTTATAACACCCTGCCAATACTGCCTATCGGAATGACTGAAAACGCAAAGCCGTACAATATTTCCCAAGATTAACAAATTTTAGATGTACAAAGGATTCCTCAAACTTATATTCGGTTTTCATAAAGGAATTCCAAGGAGATACCTTGTTTGCATATATAGTTGCCAGATCTGATTACTGACTAATATAAAATATTCTCTACTTAGAGGTGGCACACTTTTTGGGAGGTACAACGTATAACCTAATTTTGAGTAACCCAAGAATGTAAAAGAACACACACTCTATCCCACCAAAACACTTTAGATGAAGTGACCATTGCAAACTGTTCTTTAAAACATTTTTTTTGGGACGCCTACTTTAATTTAATTAATTAATTAATTAATTAATTAATTAAATTTTAGATGCTATCCTTGTCAAAAGGCTCAGGGTGGCTCACAACAGTAAAAATATTAGAACCTGTACAAAAATATCCTAACCCCCCACCAAATACATCCGATACCACCTCCCAGTTCCCCCCACCCAAACTTCCCCACAACCCTACTCCAAAGCCACCCATTAAAACCCACCCTGATGCCCCACAAAATCTCCTCCACACCCCAAACCTGAACCCCCCTCACAACCCTACCTCAAAAATCACCCATCAAAATCCACTAGGGTGGCCACTGACGCATTCCCAGAGTACAGGACATGGGGGAAGGAAGAGTGGAGCTAGCTCAGGGCTCCTTCCCTCAACCAGGGCTGAACAACAAGCACTGGGCGAGGAGTGGGATTTGCAAGAGGATGCTTCAAAATCCTGGCCATGGGTGCATATTTTAAAAATCCACGCAAATGGGGTTGGGCGGACCAAAAAAGTGGTCTTTTCCTGAAAATCTGGATGCTATGGTAACCCTAGCACTCCCTCCCCACCCCCATGGAGCTGGTACCGCTGACTCACCTCCAAGTCCACATGCTGCCAACGTCACTGTTCCTGCCTGGAAGTTATGAGATCATGATTTCCGGGAGAAAGATGTGTAAATAAAGGACAATGGACAAATCCTTCCAAACACAGGACTGTCCTGTATAAAACAGGACCAATAGTCACCCTAAAACCCACCCCAATCCTCTATCCCCGCCCGCCAAATGCTTTTTCAAACAGAAATGTCTTACACTGCCCCTGGAATACTCTCAGGCCTGGGCTCAACCAAACCTCCAGAGGAAGGGAGTTAGACAGCCTTTCCCAATAAGCAATCACTCACCAGTATGCCTTAGCCATAAGAGAAGGTTCTCCTACTTGCACTTGAAGTAAAGCAGCAGAGATATCATTTGGGAGAATTAAATGTTAAGCATCTTATTCTGGGGATCTCCATACTTCTGAACCATAAAAAAAATTGTGCTACCACTTTAGCAGTGAAGACTTTCAGAGCACACAGCACCAAATTCCCATCATAACGTCAAGTAAAATGGAAAATTGCTTGAACACATCTTAAGGCCATCTTTTTAACTTCTTGTAGGTGCACATCCCAGCTGCCATTCTGCATAAACCAAATACGTAAAATATTTTACTTCCTCAGTCACATGGCCATCAGCGACCTAATTAGTTTGATTAAATTTTTCATCCCAAATCTACAATTTTAGTTTTCTGATGGTGTCAGCTCCTGGGCACAAAACAAACTAAAATTAAGAACATAAGTACATAAGAATATAAGAAGTGCCATACTGGGTCAGACCAATGGTCCATCTAGCCCAGCATCCTGTCTCCGACAGTGGCCAATCATGGTGGCTTGGGAGAAGCACCAAACAGGACACAATGGGGGATCCATTCCCTGTTTTCCCCCAGCTCCCGTCATGTTCCCTGATCCTGTCTGGCTAATAGCTGCTAATGGACCTGTCTTCCAGAAACTTGTCCAAACCTCTTTTAAACTCAGCTATAGTACTGGCCCTACCGCATCTTCTGGCAGTAGATTCCACAACCCAATATACGCTGAGTGAAAAAATATTTTCTTTTATTTGTTTTAAACTTGCCACCCATGAGTTTCATGGAGTGTACCCTAGTTCTAGTACTAGCTGAGAGGGTAAATAACTGCTCCTTGTTTATTAGTTCCACACCACTCATGGTTTTATAGACCTCTATCATATCTACTCTCAGTCATCTCTTCTCTAAACTGAACAGCCACAACCTACCAAGCCTCTCCTCATACGGGAGCCCTTCCATGCCCTTGATCAATTTTTTTTGCCCTTCTCTGTAGTTCAGCGATGTCTTTTTTGAGATGGGGCAACCAGAACCGCACGCAATATTTGACGTGTGGTCGCACCATTGATTTGTATAGAGGCATTATGACCTCCTCAGTTTTATTCTTTATCCCCTTCAGAATAATTTCTAACATTCTGTTTGCTTTTTTGACTGCTGCTGTGCACTGCGCTGTGGATTTCATTGTATTGTCCACAACCACCCCCAGATCCTTTTCCTGAGTGGTAACTCCTAGCTTAGTACCCCGGAATGTGTACGCATAGTTTGGATTATTTTTCCCTATGTGCATCACTTTGCACTTGTTCACATTAAATCTCATTTGCCGTTTAGATGCCCAGGCACCCAGTGTNATGAATACATTAAACAGCACCGGTCCCAATACAGATCCCTGAGGCACACCACTCTTTACATCGCTCCATTGTGAAAACTGACCATTTAGTCCTACCCTTTGCTTTTTTCTTTTAACCAGTTTCTGATCCATAGTAAGACACTATCTCCTATCCCATTACTTTTTAATTTTCTCAAGTGTCTCTCATGAAGGACCTTATCAAATGCTTTCTGGAAATCCAGGTATACTATGGGTGTTTTCAGACGTGATGGGGCGCCTTCGCCCCGTCCCGAAAACAACCCAGAGATTCCCTGCCGGGATCACCCAGGCACGGCAAACAGACGTGCTGGGGACCCCGGCGGGGAATCAGGGAGGGGGCGGGGCCGTGCGGCGCAACATGCGGCCGCACGGCCCCGCCCCCTCCACGCTCCCTCGCCGCCCGCCCTCCAGGAAGACGGGCGGCCAGGCCAATACCGCCGCAGCATCTGGCCGAGTTCACCACAGCCCAGAATCCCGCCGGGGATTCCGGGCCGTGATAGCTGACCAGACGTTACTTTTTTTTAATGCTCGCCTGGAATCACTTTCACCATGCTTCAGCCAATTTTTGCGTCGGTAGCCCGGGAAGCGTGGTTGAAATTGACCCCATGTGGGTATTCAGCATGGCGAACATCTGGCGGCCACCGAACAGACGTGCAGGGCACAGTGACCACATGTAGGTATTCAGCGTGGTTCACTGTGATCTCGTCACGTCTGAAAACACCCTATATCTACTGGGTCTCCCTTGTCCACATGCTTATTTACACCCTCAAAGAATTCCAACAGGTTAGTGAGGCATGACTTATCTTTACTAAATCTGTGTTGACTCTTCCCCATTAAGCCATGTTTGTCAACGTACCCTGTAATTCTGTCCTTAATGATGGTTTCCACCATTTTGCCCGGCACAGACGTCAAGCTTACTGGTCTGTAGTTTCCAGGATCGCCTCTAGATTCCTTTTTAAATATCGGGGTTACATTTGCCACCCTCCAGTCCTTGGGTACAGTGGCAGATTTTAGTAACAGGTTACAAATGACTAACAGTAGGTCTGCGATTTCATATTTGAGTTCCTTCAGAACCCTGGGGTGAATGCCATCTGGCCCTGGGACTTGCTAGTTATTCAGTTTGTCAATTTTCCCTAGAACATTCTCCAATATCACACTGATTTGTAACAGCTCTTCCTATTCCTCGCCCACAACGCAAGGTTCTGGTGTCGGTACCTCCCCAAAATCCTCCGCAGTGAAGACCAATGCAAAGAACTCATTCAGCTTCTCTGCAATGTTCTTATCCGCCCCGAGAGCCTCTTTTACTTCCATGTCATCTAATGGCCCAACTGACTCCCTAGCAGGTTTCTTGCTTCTGATGTATTTGAAAAAGTTTTTGTTGCTTGTTTGTGCCTCTCTAGCAAGCCTTCCTTCAAAATCTCTCTTGGCCTGCTTTATTAGCACTTTACATTTATGTTGCCAGTGTTTATGCTCTTTCATTTTATTTTCATTGGGACTAGCCTTCCATTTCTTAAAGGATGCCTTTTTGGTTCTAATAGTCTCTTTCACCTCCCAATTTAGCCATAGTGGAAGAATTTTGGTCTTCCTGCTTCCTTTTTTAACTTGCGGGATGCCTTTAATCTGGGCTTCCAGAAGGGTGCTTTTTAACAGCCTCCACGCCTCTTGCAAACTTGTAGCCCTTGCAACTGTGCTTTTTAGTTTCTTTTTAACTAGTTTCCTCATTTTTTCATAGTCTCCCTTTTTAAAGTTAAATGTGACTGCTGTACTTTTGTTTGTCTTTCTCACTCCAGAAATTATGTCAAATGTGATCATATTATGATCGCTATTGCCTAGTGGCTCTGCCACAGTTACTCCTTGCACCAGGACCGGCGTGCCACTCAGGACTAGATCTAGAATAGCTCCTCCTCTCGTTGGTCCCAGAACCAGCTGTTCTAGGAAACAGTCATTTACGGCATCCAGAAATTTGACCTCCACATCCCGCCTTGAGGAAACATTCACGCAATCAATATTAGGGTAATTTTTTTAAAAAAATTCATCTTTAATTCATATCCTGCACTTTCCTAACCAAAGTTGGCGCGAGGCGGCTCACATCAATAACAAATACAATATTAGGGTTTTTATCCCACGCAGGGGAAACCCAACACCAAATACATCATAATACACAAGAAAACCCTACCTTCCCATTTAGCATTTCAATAATAATAATAACATCTAACAATATGCCTTACTAACCCATCCCAATACCCACTCTACCAGTATCAAACCATCCTTCCTTCCATCCCCTGCTGCCACCAGGGGTAGTCCTCCCTCTCCACCCCTCTCTCACCGGGAGGAGAGGAAGGCCTCCTCACAACTTTCACCAGTAAAAACCTCACATTGGGCAACCCCACCAGCGACCCCTCCATCCCAACCTCCAGGCCCGACCAGTTGAAGTCACCCATTACTATTATGTTGCCGACTTTAGTAGCCTGTCTAATCTCTTTTAGCATTGCTTTATCAGTCTCTCTGTCCTGGTCAGGGGGCCAATAGTATAGCCCTGCTGCGATACTCTTCCCCTTTATACCTGGAATTTCTATCCATAGAGATTCTAGGGAACAGTTTGCATCCTTTAAAATTTTAATTGTACTTGGCTCAATGTTGTCTTTTACATATAGAACCACCCCACCACCAACTCTATCTACTCTGTCATTCTGATATATTTTGTACCCTGATATTACAGTGTCCCATTGGTTATCCTCACTCCACCATGTCTCTGCGATGCCTATGAACAAGTGTTAAGATTCCTTAACAAGTGTTTCAATGCAATATGTGTTTGGAAAAATAAAACCATGTCACTAGCACACAAAAGTATAGTAATGGGCTGGGCCATAATTTTCGTTTAGGGGTGGGAAATAATGTTCTCCTGATAATGTAGCTACAATATCTTTAATAAAAAAATTAAAAAGAAAAGAGGCCAGAAGCCAGCCCAGCTGAACATCTTTTAAATATTTATTTAATTCATGTTTTTATCCCACCCTATCCCTTAGGCTCAGGTTGGCTTACAATTCTTTAACTTATTAACTGTAATGTTAACTAATTAACTAAACTCTTAATCCTCACAACAACTCTGTGAGGTAGGTTAGGCTGAGAGATCTGTGACTGGCCCAAGGTCACCCAATGAGTTCATGGCTAAGGTGAGACTTGAACCAGGGTCTCCTCCTACCTCCTGGTCCAAGTACTGTGCTGTTAACCACGACACCACACTGGGTGTTTTTACACTAAATGGGGTGCAGGTTCGCAGTCTTTGCGTGGGGAGGTGCGTGGGCACCATGCTTGGGGTGTGTGTGCTTCACACGAGTGGTCCCAAGCACAGCCACCCTCTTCATCCACCACCCCATGGTAGGCGGTTCGTAGATCACAGGAGCGCGCACCTCCACGCACCAGCTTCAAACAAGACCTCCCCCCACGTGGATGGTGCCTATCCATGCATAGGGTGTCTCATGTAAAAATACCGACTGGCTCATATAGGAATGGAATCAGAAAGTTCCCCCTTCTGACCAATCCTAATCCCAACAACTGTATGGACATGCAAAGACTTCAGTATCAACAATAATTTTGGATCAATACCAGCTACTCTCAGTTTTTCCCAAAGGCATTTCCTATTAACAGAATCAATCGCTGTCTTAAGACTGATAAATGCAGCAAATAAGCTACATTTCCCAGGAACAACAAGGCCGTTTTTACACGGACGCCCCCGCCCCCACTCGGTGTTCAGGTGGGTGGGCGGTGGGCGGGTGTGTGTCCGTGTAAATGGCTGGCGGTTGGTGGGTGTTCGTCTGTGAGAACACCGCAGGGGGATGGGTGGGGGTGCGTGCGCACTCCCGCGCAACACCCACCTCCACCCATCACTCACCCACCTCCACCCACCGTACCAGAGCACCCCCACCCCTGTCCGTGTAAATTCACATAAGACACTCTCCACCCACTAGACATCTTTCAGGGCTTCAGTGTTGCCCTATGGGTGCCCTATAACATGTATAGTGGGTGGGTAGTGGGTGGAAAGTGTCTTTTGTGAAAATGTCCTAAGTGGGCAAGACCAAAACAACTGTCAGTAGTAGAATAACCATTTCTGAATCCAGACTGTTCCTCTGTGATCAAATTCTGAGAATCTGTGCCTGTTTCTAACTTACCCATACCCAATAATAAAGTACTGTAAATCATACATATATATATACCACAAAGCTCAATTAACAAAAAATGTTTAAAGATTAAAATACAGTTTAATATTTGTAGTGCTTCAACAATCAATACAACTGAATAGATTTTCCTTAAAAGTTATAGCTAATTTACAAACATATTTCAGGTGGCAGAATGGTAAGACAAGAACAGGAAAAAGGGTTTAACATTAAAGCTCAATTACAAAATCCTGATCCATCATCAACTGAATCCATTCTGATGTTACTCACTGCTCACCCATGAGAATTATTTGCATGCAAATCACGAGGCAAATTAGACACATGATTCAGAAAGAAAAAGGTTGACTTGCGACACCTGGCAGTATAGTCATTTGGGCAGGGTTAGTTTATCATTCAATTACCCCCTAAGCCAATCACGTGCATAAGAAGTATCCTTCCTTTCACTTGCAACAGAGAAGACTGAATCACACTTAAATTTTCCATCATTTGAAAGCGAGAGATCCATTACTTTGCCTGTCAACAGCTTAGAAGAACGAAAACAATTTGTTTTCTTCAAATGTGAGTGTGTGGTATTTTTTGTAAAACAGGTTTATCAACAAATGACATGCCAGCACATGACAGAACAAGGATTTCTGTGGGATATCAAACATTTAATCTTGGCCTTCTACAATATATATGTATATCGGGGGGTGTTTACAGAACCTGTGTCTCTATGGATTTATATCAGATAATGCTGTGTGATTAACTCACAATGAATAAATTATTTTGTGAACTGAACTTCTGGTTCTGTTAATCTATGAGCAGAATGCTGGTTCCTCAAACTTAATAATTATTCTAGCTGTTATGCCAAACACCTTTGAATTTTATTATTCTACGGATCAGTTCTGAATATTGTTTACCAGTGTGTGGTCATAACACTTCTGTTCTGCCTTGATTTACAAGCAAGCGTGAGAACCTGCACATGGAAATTTAAACGCTTTGTTAAAACAAATTCACATACATGACTTTAAAACTGCAAACATCAGTGTCAATAAAACTCATTCAAAAAAGGCATGTGTTTATGGATGGTGTGATTCATTAAAATACTGAAATTAAAATGTTTTGCATGTTTCTTTTAGTGTGTGAGCAATCTTTCTTTTTGTATGTACATATCTGCATACAACACACACATACATCCCCCCGTCCACCCCCCCAAAATACATGTTCTTTCACAGTCAAGTCATAAAATAAAAATAAGAACCATAGTTTTGCCTTCTTTAGTTGGTGGAAGCTTTTTTTTTTTTTTTTTTTTTTTAAAGGAGTGCAGACAATGACAATGGTTCATGTTTTAAATGACATAATACTTGAAAAACCAAAATTTAATTGTTTCTAAAATGTGATCTTCCAAAGTGCACAATATTGTACAATGCAGTAGAAATTATGGACACACCCCATAATCATGGTAATAAAAATCTACCTACAATTTTCTCCCGATGCTGAGATTGAGGCAGTAGGGCTCTTGCACTTCTCACAAAGTTGACCAGCTGACCAGAGGCACAAAGCTAAAACACCTGTAGAACAGGCACAGCCAGTGTGATCCCTTGAGCAACTGTGTGACACACAATGGTGACCCTACCCTACCCTTACCCCTCCCACCTCAGGAACCACTAGCACTACATGTCCACTCCAATAATACTTCCTTCCTACCCTGTAACGGCATCATGGCTACTCTCACGTAAGTATAATTAAAGACAGTGGGAGAGAAGGGTGTTTTGTACCCACCCACTAACATAGTGCAGTCATTCTGCAGAAACCACAGTTTGATAAACTGTGACTATTTTCAGATGTTACGAGATCACAGTGAACCCCACTGAACCACAGTAAATACTGTGGGGTGGCTGTGATCCTCGTAACATCTGACTGATCCCTGCCAGATGTTCACAGTGAACAACTGGCAGGGATCAATTCTAACCACGGTTCTGGCCCTGCGGCTGGCCACAGAGCCGGAATTGTGATTAGATTGACCACGATCAGGAAAGGGCCAAAAGTAACATCTGTTACCCTGGCCCATTCCTGATCATGGTCCCAGCCACCGTTAGCAGTCAGAAGCAGTAGCCTCATTGGCCACTGCGCCCGCCTGTCTCCCTGAGGGCAGTTGACTGTGGGAGCGCGGGGCCGTGCAGCATGCCGCTCAGTCCCGCCCCCTCCCTGATTCCCAGAAGTGCTGTGGCTGGCACATCTGAAGGATGGCCGGCCTCATCACGGACTGGGGTATGGGAACGATCCTAGTCCGGAATTCAGCGTGGCGGGCCCTGAGGTCCATTACATCTGAATATACCCTATATAAGATCTTAGATTCAAAGGTGGTTGTTTTTTTAAAATTGTTTGACACTTACAATCTCTCTTGTACAAGCTTCTTCACATCCAGAATCAGATTGTTAGCATGAAACGCCTATGAGAATTTTAAAAAGGTGTATTTTTCTGTCTTGCATTGCTCTAAAATTGATAAATTAATTTCAGTCAAGCTTTCAAAATAAAGTAACACTGAAACTACCTCTTTAGTGCAGACAAAAGATGTGTGTGGGGGGGGGAATTACCCCACAGTTAGAGATCAACAAGTAAAACACAGGGTCATGAGCGGAACTGATTTTTAAGTCAATATTATTGTGTTCACTGTCAAGCAACTGCTGGAATATATTGAGAACATCAAAGGGTACGTCACAAACATGCCAAGTGCAAAACACCCCAAAACAATATATTGTTGGGATTTAAGACACACCAGAGCAAAGAAACCTACACTTTCCAAAACAAACACAACTTTGCCTCCTGTACATGCATTGTATTATGTTAGTTTAAGATATGAAAAAAAATAATCCGCTATACCACATACAATATATTAACTAATACAAAAAGGAGAAGCACATTTTAATTATATCCCACACAATTCCTTACTTGATTTTTTTTTTTTTTTTTTTTTTAAATCTACGTTCTGAAATTTCAGAGTGTTGAATGGCTGTTTATGAAACTTCCCATATGAATTGCCTTCTAGTCAGAGACCAAAAATGAAATATTTATCTCAAAGGATGATTTTATAAAAAAATTATAAAGGACTGAAAGGAAAGATTTTGAAAGAAAGCACAATTTCATGCTTAACTGCTATATGATGCCACTACTATGAGGTAGTGGCCATTCCTGCAACGGCTTCCTCTAACACTGCTGCCAAGTATAGCAAACAATATATTGTAGCCACCACAAATCAGAAGGGAAAGTGACAGTACTTGTACGGTGCCAAACGGAAGTAACAAAATGCAGGAAACATTTTGTCAAATGTCACTTAGCAGTGATATCACAGGGGGAATCAGGGAATGGGATTTGCCTGCATACTAGAAATACCGTAGTCAATAGATAGGGAGAAGCAGAAATAGTAAGAGCCTATTCTTGGCTTATTGAATGAAAAGGAAAGGTTCCTCAGAACTATTTCACAGCTCAACTGGATGATTCTGCATGTTATTGTTTTGCTGACCCATCTTAGTTCTTCACTGGCCAGTAGCATTTGTGCGTTCATTACACTACAATAGAGACAAAGGCCGTTTTTACACAAGATGGTTCCACACATGCCCACACATCCGCTGCTTGGGCATGAGTGGGTGCTGACTGTGTGCATGCTGCGGCTGGTGAGTGGGGGCGTGTGCGCTCCCGCAACTCCACTCACCCCTCACGTCACTCATGGAGTAACTGGTGAAAACGGAGGTTGCTCCACGAATGGGGATGCGTAGAGGGTGGGTGTGCACTCATGGGCACAGACTTGCCGCCCACGCTGCAGCACGCACACCCTCCCCCAATGGTCCCGCGTCTCGTATAAAAATGGCCAAAATAGTATAGTGATATCTTTTATATTGGACCAACTACAGTTGGTGGAGGTATGCAAACTTTTGAACCTCACAGGGTCCTTCGTTTGGAACAACATGGCTACCTTACTTTCTCTACATTGTACTACCCCGATGGCAGGCTGTCTCACTTGTTCCGTGTGGCAAGGGGAGTCAGGCAAGGTTGTGTACTGGCCCCCCTGCTATTTAATCTTTATCTTAGTGACCTGCCCCAAAAGCTTGCCTCTGACACCTCTTACCCGCCGAAAATACAGGATAGACCACTTAGTATTTTGATGTACGCAGATGACTTGGTCCTCCTGCTGGCCCAAACAAGAAACGGTCTCCAGCACTCGTTGGGATTACTGGTGGACTATTGCCATCTGAATGAGTTGACAGTCAACCCGCTCAAATCCCAGGTGATAGCTTTAGGGAAGGCGAGGCGACGCAACTACTCCTGGGTCATCATGGGGAATGCTATACTTGCCCAGGTAGACTCTTATGTCTACCTGGGCGTTGTCATCTCCAATAATGGCTCTTGGAGTAAGCATAGAAAATGCTTCGCCCTTAAGGCAGGAGCGGCAGCTAAGGGGATCCTGAGGCTAGTATGGGGCTCTCCAGGTATTGCCACGTCATCCTTTTTTTTTTTTTTTTTAATTGATTGTAATTTTATTATCAAACACAACACACATACACCAAATAAAAATAAACAATTGAACACACACATGTCAACATTGTGGGTTTTTCCCTATTGGTGTCCATTATGCCTTTTACGTTCCATACATTGTAGTTTACCAGGTAAGATTTAAATTCTTCTTGGAGGGTTTTTCCTTGGATGATGTCTATGCATGTGAACCATTTGGTTGTGAATTTCTTGGATTTGTTCTCTTGGGTGGCTGCTAGTTTTTCCATGGAGTACACGTACCACATGCGTTTCAGCCATGCCGTCTCTGAGATGTCTGTTGCGTTTTTCCAGCTCCGGGCAATGACGTTTAGTCCGGCCAGAGTCATTATTTTGCAGGTGTCCTGGTGGTGATTTAACAGCGGAATGT
>QEPC01006664.1:1167673-1183397 GCA_003113815.1 Sphenodon punctatus | reverse complement strand
CTCCGGGCTCTGCACTGGCTGCCTATAAAGTACCGGGCCAGGTTGAAGGTCCTGGTTTTAACCTTTAAAGCCCTTCATGGCCTGGGCCCTGCTTATCTGCAGGACAGCCTCACTCCCCATGTGCCTGTGCGACCCTTGAGATCGTCCATGGGAGCCTTTTTAGAGGTTCCCCGGGCGACGCAGGTGGCCACCGATGTTAGATCTTTTTCAGTGGCCGCCCCTGTGCTGTGGAATTCGTTCCCAGAGGAGGCTCGGTTGGCTCCCACTCTCCTGCTGTTTTGGCATGTATGTAAGACCTGGCTGTTCTGTCAGGCTTTTGGCGAGGGGTAGGGGTGGGGTGACGTGTTTCCCCACATATTGTATTTTTAAATTGTTTTAAAAATTTGTATTTTATTTTTATTGAATGTTGTTCGCCGCCCCAGGCTGCCCTGAGGGCAGGAGGGGCGGAATATAAATTTTAAATAAATAAATAATTTCATAAAAACAATATTTAAAACCATCATCAAATAAATTAAAACAATCCCATCCAACCTCCCCACTTCCCCATATCCCCAACTACCCAACCCTCCCCATCTCCCCTCCAAAGGCCTGGGTGAACAGACAGGTCTTGCAGGCTCGACGAAACACCAGCAGACCCGGGGCCAAGCGGGCTTCCTCCGGGAGGGAGTTCCAAAGTCGCGGCCCAGTCACCGAGAACACCCTCTTCATTGCAGCCCCCTGTCTTACCTGGGGGACCTCCAAGAAGGCACCCCCAGTGAACCGAAAGGATCACTCTGAGGCACGGAGGGCGAGGCGGTCCACAAGGTATGAGGGGCCCAGACCGTGCAGGGCTTTATAGATCAATACCAACACCTTGAATCTGGCTCGGTACACTATAGGCAGCCAGTGCAGAGCACGGAGCACTGGTGTTATGTATTCCCGTCTCCCAGTCCTCATAAGGACACGGGCTGCCGCATTCTGCACCAGCTGCAGCCTCCAAACCAGAAACAAGGGAAGTCCCACGTAGAGCGCATTGCAGTAGTCCAGCCTCGAGGTGATGAAGGCATGGATCAGGGTGGCCAGGTTGGTCCTGGAAATGTATGGGCACAGCCTCCGCACCCGATACAGCTGGTGGAAGGCAGTCTTAGCCACCGCCTCCACCTGCCGATCCAGAAGGAGACCCAAGTTCAACACCACCCCCAGACTCCAAACCTGCTGGGCAATAGGAGGATGGACCCCCCACACAAGGGGGGCCAGAACCTCCCCCGCCCTCCCCACCACCATCACCTCCGTCTTATTGGGATTCAGTTTCAGTCTGCTCTGCCTCATCCAATCTGCCATGGCCTCCAAACACTGGGAAAGCGATGAGACGGCAGGACCTGGGTCAGTTGAAAACGAGAGGTACAGCTGAGTATCATCAGCGTATTGGTGACAACGCACCCCGAACCCTCTCACAATCTCCCCCAGGGGCTGCATATACACATTAAACAATAGTGGAGACAGAATCGAACCTTGCGCAACGCTGCAGGATAAGGCCCGGGGGCTTGATGTTTCAGCCCCCAGCACCACTTGAGGGCTTCTCCCCGAAAGGAATGAGCGGAACCACCCAAGGACAGTTCCGTCCAGGCTCCGCAGGTCTCGCAACCGTCTCAGCAGCAGTCCATGGTCCACAGTGTCAAAAGCGGCTAAGAGATCTAGCAGGATCAGAAATGTCAAACATCCTGCGTCCATCTCCCGGCGGAGATCAGCCACCACGGCCACCAATGCCGTCTCAGTACCATAGCTGGGGCGGAACCCAAATTGAAAAGGGTCAAGGAAACCAATGTTGTCCAAATGCGCCTGGAGCTGCAGTGCCACTGCCCATTCAATAACCTTCCCTAAAAAGGGAAGATTAGAGACAGGTTGGTAGCTGGCGAGTGTGTCCACATCCAGAGATGGCTTCTTCAGCAGGGGGCGCACCACAGCCTCCTTTTAGCCCAAAGCGAATGGCTCTCAGTTCTAGCACGTTGATATGAAGTGCATATTCCGAAAACATCCACGAGCCATTTGCCGTGAGGTTTTGAAGGTGTGCCCCCCCATCCGATTTTGGAAGCATCGGTGGTTAAGTGGTGCGAGGGAGTTGGTTGGACGAAGGGAGTCCCTCATCTGATGTTGTTTTCTTGCACCCACCAGGCTAGACTGCTTAGCACTGATTGAGGTGGCATCAGCAATACCCCAGGATCGTGGAGCGCTAGACAGATGAAAGGGAGGAGTCAGCACTGCAGTAGTCTCAAGCAAACCCTGGCAAAGGGGGTTACATGGGTCGTGGAAGCCATCAGACCTAATAAACTAGAGAAAACATTGTACAGATGAGAAGAACTACGTTTGATTACATCTATAATTCAAGTAATGGCAAGATATCTGTTAGGTGGGGCGAAGGCAGCTGCTTTAGCAGTGTCCACCTCTGCCCCCACAAATTTTAAATTCTTAACACGTATCAGGGAAGATTTCTCCCAGTTAATGTGAAAACCTAGCTTCTGCAGGGTTGATAAGGCCATATGTATCTGGGTGGTCAGCAATTTGTTTGCTGAGGCTATAAACAGCCAATCATCCAAGTAAGAAAATACATGCATTCCTTGCTTGTGGAAATGGGGCTATTATAGGGGCCAGACATTTAGTGAATGTTCTAGGTGCGATACACAAGTCAAATGGTAACACTGACTTGGTAATGACACCCCTCAAAGGGGAACCTCAGGAAACGCCTATGGTGAGGGTTAATGGCTATATGGAAGTATGCATCTTGCATATCTATAGTAGCCAAATAAGCTCCCTCTTTAAGGGAGGAAATAATTTGCGTGAGCATTATCATTCTAAATTTAAAACGCTTAACATGCTTGTTGAGAACTCTCGGGTCCAAAGTAGGATGGACCCCTTCTGGTATTTTTAGGTACCATAAAGTACCTGGAATAAAAACCCATATGCTCCTCTAAAGGGGGCACCAGCTCTATGGCTCCTTTGGCCAGGAGTTCTAATATCTCCTGGCGCAGAGTAGCAGCATGACACTGTTCCGTTGGTGCCGGTGTGGACACAAATCTAGAACAAGGCTTAGACGCAAACTGTATAGAGTAGCCCCAGCGAACAATCTCTAGCACCCACTTATTTATTATTATTATTATTAACAAACATTTACATAGCGCCAGCAGTGTACCTGGCACTTTACAAAGTAATAAAATAGACACGGTCCCTGCCCCTAGGGCTTACAATCTGAGAGACAGGAGCTGGGGGAGAGACTTAGGAAGGGGAACAGAGGGAGAGACAAGGGGTCTAACATTCATGAAGATGCGAGGTCTCAAGTGCACGTACTTGGCTTGGTTACGATGAGAATGACAGCAGGCAGGTCCATGTTGCAAGGATAAGGGTAAACCGATCGTAGGTATAGGAATAGTGGCTCAGCAGGATAAAGAGTCAGACAGAGCAGAGCGAAAGAGGTGAGTTTTAAGGAGAGATTTGAAGGTATGAAGGGAGGGGGCAAGGCGGATGTGGACAGGGAGGGAGTTCCAGGCATGGGGGGCAGCAAGTGAGAAGGGACGAAGGCGCTTAGGGGAGCAGGGAAGGCGTGGAAGGGTGAGAGAAGGGACAGAGGAGGAGCGAAGTGCACGGGCTGGAGTATGGAGGGCGATAAGTGCAGAGAGGTAGGGGGGAGCAAGGTTGTGAAGAGCTTTATAGGTGAAGACTAGGAGCTTGTGCAGGATTCGTTCAGGAAGGGGAAGCCAGTGAAGCGAAGAGAGGAGGGGCTGCACATGGTCGAAGCGACTGGCGAGGTAGATGACCCTGGCA
This sequence comes from Sphenodon punctatus, assembly GCA_003113815.1. Taxonomy (NCBI): domain Eukaryota; kingdom Metazoa; phylum Chordata; class Lepidosauria; order Sphenodontia; family Sphenodontidae; genus Sphenodon; species Sphenodon punctatus. The sequence goes on along the minus strand of QEPC01006664.1, from coordinate 1,179,602 downwards.
GCAGAGTTTTGGACAGAGATGAGGGGAGAAAGGTGAGACCGGGGAAGGCCAGTGAGAAGGAGGTTACAGTAATCGAGGCGAGAGATGACCAGAGCATGAACAAGAGTTTTGGCAGACGAGACAGAGAGAAAAGGGCGAATCTTAGCAATGTTATGGAGGGAGAAGCGACAGGATTTAGCAACAGAGTCAATGTAGGGTTTAAAAGAAAGAGCTGAGTCAAAGATGAAGCCTAGGCTACGGGCTTGGGGGACAGGCAGGATGGTGACTCCATCAATAGTTATTGACAGTGAGGAAGGTATTATTTGTGGTAATACCCTCCTAGACAGAATAAACTGAGTAAATCTGTAACCAAAAGGGGGGTTCTGCTGACTATCACATCGCTGGGGTAGCAATGTATCAAAATGACTTTTTATCTGGTGCTGGAGGAGCTGAAGAAGTCAATTTCCTGCTGTTATGGCCTTTCTGATAGGCTTCTGTCTTTGAGGCTGGTAAGAAAGAGGATGCCTTGGTGAACTATATCTAGGAGACTGCATAGCGAAGGGAGATCTAACTTGATTCTGTTGAGTAGCGGGTTTCTTTGAGAATTGGGTATTAACCCCTTGTTCAGTAGGGACGATCAACCCCATAGACTTCGCTGTAGTGCAAAGGACGTATTAACAATTATGTTCTGCGCTTCCTGGGAGAGAACTGATGTGCGGAGCCAGGAATGCCTCCAGAGAGCCACTGCGGATGTCACGGAGCGGCCTGCAGTGTCAGTGACATCAAAACTCACTCTAGAGAAATGTTTGGACAGTTCTTTTCTGTCCTGGATGGTGGGAAGCAAATGTGCCTTTGCTTCCTCAGGAAAGTCCTGCATCACAGTCAAGACTGTGTTCCAAAGAGTGTAATTGTAGCATGTTATGAGCACTAAGTAATTCCCAGCATGAATGCCCATCGTTGCTGCAGAATAAACTTTTTTGCCATCAGAACCGAGTCTCTTGCCTTCTTTATTCGACGGCTGTGAGGGTACTTTGCTGGATCTAGACCTCTCTCTGGAGAAAGTGGCAATTGGGCTTGGGGTGCCTAATTAAGAAGTCGTGGTCTGTGTTTGATACCTGGTACATTTGGAGTCATTTAGGTACCATGGGGTGAGCAGTGACCAGGTCCTGCCAGATCTCATCCAGTCTGTCCAACAATTCCCATGCCAGGGGGACTGCCATTCTCTCTCTGGCACCGATGGTCCAAATGTCAAAGAGCTGGTAGGGCTCTTTGCAATCAGAGAGAACAAGGGGAATGCCCTGCGTGGACGCCATCCGCGCTAACAGGTCTTGGAAGGAGCAAAAGTCATTCGGGGGTGAGACCAGGGACTTTCCCACATCTGTTTCAGAGATGTCATCTGGAAGGGTAGAATGGTGATCATCATCGCGTGAAGAATCATGTACATTATCTCCTTGTCCCGCAGGAGGTACTCAATCATCAGGAAGGAGGGCATCTAAATTATGTGGTAACCCTGAATCATCAGACGACATCATCGGCACAGGGTACGGTACCAATGAGAGCCTGCATTTGAGCTACTGTTGGGGCAAGCATAAGTTGACCCATGGGCGTTGGTGAAATGATAGTCAAAGTGAGGATGGGTGGTGCTGAAAATGGGGATGGTGCCGGCAGTGGTTGTGGCACTGAAGGGATGGCTATGCCAGCAACTGCAGCCTGTACAAATTGCTGTATGAAGGGCCCCAAGATATTCTGCAGGGGCCTGAGGATGGTCTCCACCTATTGTGGAGATGGGTCCTGAGGATGCACTGGAGTGGCTCTATGAGACGTGACTGGCATCGAGCGAAGATCGTATTCGACGGAGAGATCTGTGGCAAAGGAGAAAGTGCGCCAACCCACAATTACAGGTGGTGTGATCCAGCGTGGGGAATGAAGAGGCGGCGTGGATCTGTGTGGAGAACGTGGCTGAAACACAGCCTTGCCGAGAGGTGTGCCTCGGCACAGAGAGTAGGAAGACGAGGCGTCTTGGAGTGGAGACACTGTCGGTGCCGAGGCCTCCGTCTGCATTTTAATCTTTCATTTTCTTTGTTTTCTTTTTCTACCTCTTGGAAGTAGAAGTGGTGCAGACGTTTCTTCCACTCTGCAGATTTTGTGGCCGCACCAGACTCCGGCACCAACTGCTTTGTCTCAGTGCTGGAGGAGGTAGACGGAGTTGGCACCGAGCTCCCCTCAGGGATGGCAGGTGGTGCAGAATGCGTTGCCGCTGACAGAGAGGTGGTGGCAGGTGCCGGCCTAGGTGTCACGGCAGCAGGCAAAGCTGAGGCAGTTCTGATGTTTGCCTGCATGCGCTTGTTTGGTCAAGTGTTTGGCCAAACAAGAAGCCCTGTTCAACCTTGTTCTCTTTTTGAAGGAACGGCAAACAGCACACAAGGAGGCATTGTGCTGAGGGCCTAAACAGAAGAGGCAGTGGCTGTGTGCATCTGAATCTGGGATTTTGGACGCACAGTCCAGACAGTGCTTGAAGCCCTTCAAGGCCATACACTGAGTTTTTGGCAGGAGAACCTGTCCTTCTTTTGTAAGTTTGATGTTTATTAGTAAAAGTCTCTTTAGTTTGTAACTAAAGGAAAAGGATCTCTGTGAGGAGAAAAATAACTTTTTTCCCCCTTCTTCTGCAGAAGCTGAAGACACCTGATCTCTGCTGGGGCGGCAGGGAACAGCGTGGCTATTTATACACGCACTACGTCACATCATCTTCCGCTCCCCGCCTAGAAGCTGCTTGGAATCAGCCCAGTCTCGGTACCAACATCGGCACCAAATACATCAGTGTAACTATGGAGAGGCACTCGAAGAAGAACAGAGAAATACAGATATGGAAATATTACTTCTTCTTCCAGACCATTTTTCTTTAATCACTAGGGCCCCAATCTACAGAATGTATACGTGCCTGGTGCCCTTGGTGAATTCACCACCTCCTGATTGTGCTGCTGTGCAGCACAAACAAAACTACAGTGTCAGAAGCAGGTGGAAGCATGGTCAAGAATGGAGGTCTTTGCTGGGGGCACCACGCCCACACATGCACAGACGTTGGAGGGGGTCTAAGTGGACCAGGTTTCAATTCTGTCTGGATGTGGTCATCAAAACTATGGGACTATTCTGTCCTAAGATCAAGCAGCTGTGCACTGCTGAGTTAATGCAAAGCATGCTGCAGTCTGCCCTAAAGGGGTAGCCAATGATTACAGTGAATATATGCCTGCTGCAGCAGGCATAATATAGAGAAGATTTTAGGGGGCAAATTACTAAGCTTTCGAGTTATTCCAGGGGACATTTCAACCCTGCTGCTGGCTGGAGAACTAGAAAGTTGCTTGTCATTCTCATTCTCCTCAAGTGGGCCTAGCATAAATTCAAGAACTGCTGAAGACTGAGCCATATTATTTTTATTATTAGCATTTATATAGTGCCAGCGATGTACCTGGCGCTTTACAAAGAATAAAATAGACACAGAAGGGCGGAGCGGAAGAGGTGGGTTTTGAGGAGGGACTTGAAGGAGTGGAGGCAAGGCGGACGAGGGCAGGGAGGGAGTTCCAGGTGTGCACGGCAGCGAGGGAGAGGGGACGAAGGCGGTTGGGGGAGCAGGGGAGGCGTGGGAGGGTGAGGGAGGGGATGGAAGAGGAGCGGAGTGCTCTAACAGGGGTTTGGAGGGAGATCAGGGCAGAGAGGTAGGGGGGAGTGAGCTTGTGAAGGGCTTTGTAGGTGAAGACGAGGAGCTTGTGCAGAATACGCTCAGGAAGGGGTAGCCAGGGGAGGTAGGAGAGGAGAGGCTGCACATGGTCAAAGCGACAGGCTAGGTGGATGATCCTGGCAGCAGAGTTTTGAACAGAGATGAGGGAAGAAAGGTGAGAGTGGGGAAGGCCAGCGAGGAGGAGGTTACAATAGTCAAGGCGTGAGATGACTAGGGCGTGGATGAGAGTTTTGGCAGAGGAGACAGACAGAAAAGGGTGGATCTTAGCAATGTTGTGGAGGGAGAAGCGACAGGATTTGGCCACGGAGTCAATGTAGGGTGTGAAGGTGAGGTGTGAGTTAAGATGAAGCCCAAGCTTTGGGCTTGGGGGGGACAGGGAGGATGGAGACCCTGTCAATGGCAATTGACGGAGAAGAGGGAGAGGAAGGATTGGGAGGGAGAACAAGGAGTCCAGTTTTCGCTATGTTCAGTTTGAGTTGGCGTTGAGACATCCAGGGGGAGGTATCAGAGAGACAGTTGGTGAGACGAGCTTGAACAGAGGAGGAGAGGGAAGGAGAGGAGAGATAGAGTTGAGTGTCGTCAGCGTATAGGTGGTATTGGAAACTGTGGGAGGCAATGAGTTTGCCTAGGGACTGGGTGTAGATAGAGAAGAGAAGAGGGCCAAGGACAGGGCCTTGGGGAACCCCGACCAAGAGGGGTAGGGAGGAGGAGGGGGAGGAGTTAGGAAGAGATACATTGATGGAGCCATCAGAAAGGTAGGAGGAGAACCAGTCGAGGACAGAGTCCCAGAATCCCAGGGAGCGAAGCGATTCAAGCAGGAACGAGTGGTCAACAGTGTCAAAGGCAGCAAAGAGATCAAGGAGGACAAGAATAAAGGCGGTTGGATTTAGCCACAAGAAGATTGTTGGTGATCTTAGCAAAAGAAATTTCAGTGGAGTGAATGGGGCGGAAGCCAGATTGGAGGGGGTCAAGGGAGGAGTTGGCGGAGAGGAGGTCGAGGCAACGGGAGTAGACAACCCGTTCAAGGAGCTTGGAAGCAAAAGGAAGGAGTGAGACAGGTCGGTAATTAGAGGGTTCAGAGGGATTCAGAATGAACTTTTTGAGGATGGGTGACAGTGGCGTGTTTAAAGGCAGAGGGGAAGGAGCTGGAAGAGAGGGAGAGGTTGATGATATGCAGGAGGGGAGGGGTGACGGTGGTAGCAATGGAAGTCAGAAGGTGGGAAGGAATGGGGTCCAGGGTGCACGTGGAGGGGTTGGAGGAGGAGAGCAGGGAGGGAGGAGATTTATTTATTTATTTTTGCATTTATATGCCACCCCCTCCTGCACAAGCAGCTCAGGGCAGCTAACATTTTAAAACATATAAAATTAACCCCACAATAAAACACCCACCCTAACCCAACCCACCCATCCCATCTCCCTTGGAAAAGGTCTGGCGGAACAGCCAGGTCTTACACTGTCTACGAAAGGAGGGGAGGTCTACAGGCAGACCTCCAACGGGCGGGAGTTCCACAGCTGTGGAGAGGCCGCTGAGAATGCCCTCCTCATGGTTGACAACAGAGAAACCTCAAGGAGGGCGCCCCCAGCCGACCGCAGAGGCCGATCCAAAATCAGGAGGGTGAGGTGATCCTGCAGATAGGTGGGGCCCAGGCTCTTTAGGGCTTTAAAAGTCAAAACTAACACCTTGAATTGGGCCCAGAAGACTACTGGCAGCCAGTGCAGAGAATGGAGCACTGGAGTAATGTGCTCGCGATGACTCGTCCCCTTAAGAAGACGAGCTGCCGCAGTCTCCGGACCGGCACCAAGGGTAGCCCCATGTAAAGCGCGTTACAGTAGCCTAATCTTGAGGTAATAAAAGCACGGATGATTGTGACAAGGTCCGAGTCTGAGACATATGGCCAGATGTAATTGGTAGAATGCGTCCTTCGCCACAGCCACCACCCACCTGGACATCCAGGCAAAGCTGCAGATCCAGGAGCACCCCCAGACTATGGACCTGAGATACCAGGGGAGGATGGACCCCATCAATTTATTATTTATATACCGCCCCCTCCTGCCTCAGGCATCTCGGGGCGACTCACAACATCTTAAAAACATTTTAAAACCTTAAAATAAACAATAATGATTACAATTTAAAAATATATATATATAAAACCCCATCCCCCCCAACCCACCCACTCCATCTCCCACGGGAAACACCTGGCGGAACAGCCAGGTCTTACATTGTCTGTGGAAAGAGGGGAGGCCGGCAGCCAAGCAGACCTCCGACGGGAGGGAGTTCCACAGCTGGGGCATAGTCACAGAGAACGCCTTCCTCATAGTTGACACCTGGGAAACCAGGGGGACCTTGAGGAAGGCGCCCCCAGTCGACCGCAGTGGTCGGTCCAGGACCCGGAAGGTGAGGCGGTCCTGCAGGTAGGCAGGGCCCAAGCTGTTTAGGGCTTTAAAAGGTCAATACCAACACCTTGAATTGGGCCTGGAAACCTACCGGTAGCCAGTGCAGAGAGCGAAGCACCAGTGTAACATGCTCGCATCAGCCCGTTCCCGTCAAGAGATGGGCTGCTGCATTCTGCACCAGCTGCAGCTTCTGAACCAGCACCAAGGGTAGCCCCACGTAGCGCGTGTTGCAGTAATCCAGTCTCGAGGTAATAAAAGCATGGATGACTGTGGCCAGATCCGAGTCTGAGACATACAGCCTAAGCCGATGCACCAGATGTAACTGGCGAAATGTAACTGTCGCCACAGCCACCACCTGGACATCCAGGTGGAGCTGTGGATCCAGGAGCACCCCCAGACTCTGGACCTGAGAAACCAGGGGAGGGCGGACTCCATCAATGATGGGGGCCACCATTCCCTCGGCCCTCCCCACAAACATCACCTCCGTCTTGTCAGGATTTAGCCTCAGGCTGCTCACCCTGATCCAATCCCCCACAGCAAACAAACACCTGGTAAGCACTGAGACTGCCAGGCCTGAGTCAGAGGAAAATGAGATATATAGCTGGGTGTCATCAGCATACTGATGACATCTCACTCCATACTCCCTAACAACCTCTCCCAGAGACTGCATGTACACATTGAACAAAAGAGGGGATAAGATGGAATCCTGTGGTACTCCACACGTGAGGCCCCGGAGGGAAGTTGAAAACTCCCCCAGCACCACACGCTGGGTTCTCCTGGCCAGGAAAGAGCTGAACCATTCAAGAACAGTCCCGCCAATCCCTGCCCGGTCCCGCAGCCGAGTCGCCAACAACTCATGATCAGCGATATCAAATGCAGCTGAGAGATCTAATAGGATCAACAGGATTGAACGACCCCGGTCCAACTCACGGGAGAGGTCGTCGGCCACGGTCACAAGCACAGTCTCCTTGCCATAACCTGGACAAAAGCCTGACTGTGAGGGATCATGAAAATTAACCCGGTCCAAATGCCCCTGAAGCTGCTGAGCCATCACCCATTCAATAACCTTCCCTAAAAAGAGAACCGATAACTGACAGGGGTGTCAACGTCCAAAGATGGTTTCTTGAGCAGGGACTGCACCACTGCCTCCTTGTGACAGCCCGGCAGCCTGCACCCCACTACTTTCTGAGACAGGTCCATGGTTGCCATGGCGGCTATGAACTCACGCTCCACCCCTCCAAGTCTGGTGTCGGCATGGAAGTCACCCGGAACTATCATCCTGGGGGACCGCAAGTTCATCTACGACACCAGCTCAGTCAGCGTGTGCAGGGAGGCTGCCGTACAGGTGGGTGCACGGTATATCAGCAGTATCCCCACTCTGTCTCCCGGCAAATCCAACCCCAGATGGAGACCCTCTATACCCATGATAGATTGCACAGGAGATCTCCTCACAGACCAGGCATCCTTAAAAATAATGGCTCCCCCACCCCCCGTCCTTCCAGCCACAGCTGATGCTGCACAGAGTACCCTGCTGGAACAAGATCAACCAATATAGTCCCTGATTTATTGTCCAGCCATGTCTCCATGATACATGCGAGGTCGGCCGTCTGGTCCAGGATCAACTCCCGGACCGCAATTGACTTGTTAGCCACCGACCTCGCATTTATCAGCATCAAACCAAGGCCAGGGGCCCTCTCAACCCTGATCACCTCACCACCTGCCTGGGGGCCAGCAACACACCATCTGTCCCGTCTCACAGGTCGAATCCGCCTCCAATAAGAACCATAATTCCCCCAGCCCAGAACGGCTCCTATAACTGCAGACCCTCCCTGAAGGCTGCCCCCCCAGTCCCCCGAAGGAGATCCCCACCCCCAAAACACCCCCCATCCTCCTCTGCCACCGGAGGATACCACCCTCTCAAAGGGCTGCACCCCTCCCTCACACCAAGGGGGTCAACCCTTCTCTTCCTAACCCAGTCCCCTTGTCCCCCTCCCTCATAAAGAAAACACCCCATCCCCACCCCAATCCCTTGTAAAACAATAAAATAAGCTTCCCCCCGGTCCCACTAAGGGCCACGCCTAAGGACCCTTTGGCGCAGCCCTTAGGTACGCTGTCTGTGGCACCGCCAGGCGGCAGGCCGCTTTTGGCTGTGCCGGGCCCGGAAGTCTTGGCTGTGAGTCCTGGCCCCACCCCTCTTCTCCAGATGGGGGAGGGGGGAGTTGGTACATGTGGGGGCCGGGGAGCATGGCTCCGGGAAAGCGGTGGGGGGCCATCAATGATGGGGGCCATCACTCCCCCAGCTTTCCCTGCAACCATCAGTTCCGTCTTGTTGGGATTCAACTTCAAGTGACTCGCCCTCATCCAGTCCTCCACAGTCGACAGACACCAGGTAAGCACTGAGACTACTGGACTTGGGTCTGATGAAAAAGAGATATAATTGGGTGTCATCAGCATACTCTACCAAATTCTCTGATGACCTCCCCTAGGGACTACATATACACATTGAACAGGAGAGGGGCTAAGATAGAACCTTGCAGGACTCCACATGAGGGCCCGAGGAGAAGATGAATAATCACCCAGAACCACCCGCTGAGTTCTCCCAGCCAGAAGGAGTGGCACCATTCAAGAACAGTCCCGCCCACCCCCACCCGGTCGCGTAACCGAGTCACCAACAACTGATGGTCAATGGTATCAAATGCATTCGAAAGATCTAATAGAATCAACAGGGTCAAACTACCCTGGTCCAATGCTCGATAGAGGTCATCAACCAAGGCCACAAGTGCAGTCTCAATGCCATAATCTGGCCGAAAGCCAGACTGTGAGGGATCCAAGAAACCGATCTGATCCAGATGCTCCTGATACTAACGAGCCACCACCCATTCAATAACCTTCCCTAAAAAGGGGAGGTTAGAGACCGCTCGATAGCTACCCAGGGCGTCAACGTCCAATGATGACTTTTTGAGCAGGGGCCGCATTTTCATTTTCATTTCATCTTTAATTTATACCCCGCACTCTCCCAACCAAAGTCGGCTCGAGGCAGATCACAATAATAAATACAATATTAGGATTTTTATCCCACGCAGGGGAAACCCAACACCAAATACATCATAATACACAAGAAAACCCTACCCTCCCATTTAACATTTCAATAATATTATCATCTAACAATATGCTTTACTAACCCATCCCAATACCCACTCTACCAGTATCAAACCATCCTTCCTTCCATCCCCTTCTGCCACCAGGGGTAGTCCTCCCTCTCCACCCCTCTCTTACCGGGGGGAGAGGAAGGCCTCCTCACAACTTTCACCAGTAGAAACCTCACATTGGGCAACCCAACCAGCGACCCCTCCAGGCCCAACCGAAGGGCAGGCCCCTTTAATCGTGCTCCTTTGAGCCGTGCCACCGACATGCGCCTCCGGCACAGCTGGCAGCCGCCCCCAGTGTTATGGGGAGCGGCCCAGAAGGAGCCCTCCCCAGGCCCCTCCCCGCAAGGGGGGGGAAAAGAGAGGGAGCGATATTCCATGGCCCCTGGCTGACCAACTGCCACACCTCACCCCCAGTACCAGCCATTGTTCTTTGTCATGGGGGGGGGGAGGGATTTTGCTTGCTAGGATGATCACAGCACCGCCTCTGGGATCCTCCGACAGATGCCTGCAACGCTCCCCGCGGCTGCCCCTGGTGTTATGGGGAGTGGCCTGGAAGGAGCCCTCCCCAGGGCCCACCCCCGCAAGGGGGTGGGGGAGATGGAGCAACGTTCCATGGCTCCTGGCTGGCCAACTGCCCCCTCCACTCCACTGAAACCGCTCTTGCTAAGATCACCAACCATCTTCTTGTGGCTAAATCGAACCGTCTATACTCTACTCTTGTCCTCCTTGATCTCTCTGCTGCTTTCGACACTGTCAACCACTCGCTCCTGCTTGAATTGCTCTGCTCCCTTGGATTCCGGGACTCTGTCCTTGACTGGTTCTCCTCCTACCTTTCTGACTGCTCCTTCAATGTATCTCTTCCTAACTCCTCCCCCTCCTCACCCCTCTCGGTCAGGGTTCCCCAAGGCTCTGTCCTTGGCCCTCTCCTCTTCTCTATCTACACCCATTCCCTAGGCAAACTCATTGCCTCCCACGGTTTCCAATACCACCTATATGCTGACAACACTCAACTCTCTCTCTCCACTCCTTCCCTTTTCCCCCTCTGTTCAAGCTTGTCTCACCAACCGTCTCGCCGCCTGGATGTCTCAATGCCAACCCAAACTGAACATGGCGAAAACTGGACTCCTTATCTTCCCTCCCAATCCTTCCTCTCCCTCTTCCCTGTCAATTACCATTGACGGGGTCTCCATCGTCCCTGTCACCCAAGCCCGCAGCTTGGGCTTCATCTTCAACTCGCACCTCACCTTCCAACACCCTGCCCTCCCTAAGGGAGGCATTGACTATCCCGGCCAGCAACAGCCCTAGCATCTCCCGACTGGCTTTAACCAGCCAGGACGGGCATGGATCTAATTCACAATAAGTGGCTCGAACAGCTCCAAGAACATCCTTGGCATCAGAGGACAACACACATTGAAATTCATCCCATAAAACAGAATAAGATGGGACTTCAACTACCTCTAGTTCACCCACTGTCAAAACTGCAGTGTCGAAACCATGATGAATTTGAGCATTCCATACTTGTAGGTATGGAATGAGTAGCTAGCTACTGACGTAAGGTGTGGTGTAACTGTCTCCTACTTAGTTTTTGTTTAATGCCTGGAAGCACCTGGATGCTATGTTACAACTCTATGTAGCTGACCTCTAACTTATGTGTAGAGAAAGTAAGGTTGCCATGTTGGTCCCAAATACTGGCAATAGAGACAAGTAGTACAGTGATATCTTTTATTGGACCAACTACAGTTGGTGGAGGTATGCAAACTTTCGGACCTCACAGGGTCCTTCATCAGACGAGTGAGGAGTTAAGACTGACCCTGTGAGGTCCGAAAGCTTGTATATCTCCACCAACTGTAGTTGGTCCAATAAAAGATATCACTGTACTAATTCTTCTCTATTGCTCTAACTTAAGAACATATGTATCCAAGAACATATGGATCCAAAATACTTCAATTAGAGGAAAATAATCTTTCACAACTGTCAAATGCTAGCTTATTCTGTGATTGGTAAAAGGCTATTTAGCCTTCCCTCCGCCCTCCAATTAGAATTTCCTCTTTTGGGGATAGCATCATAACATGTTTGCATCCCAGTGGCGGCTGGCCTTCCAGGGAATTTGGGGCGCTGACCCCCCCAAGTGCCGAGGGCCCGCCAGCCAGCGTTGCCGTTTGTTGGTTTTTTTCAGTGAAACTGACAACAGCACCGCAGCAGCCTCTGCTCTGGAGCAAAGGCAGAGGCTGCTGTGGCGCTGTTTCAGTTACTTGACTTCTGGGATTCACTCCTGAGGAGTGGGTCCCAGAAGGCTCAAAAAAGCTAAGCCCAACTGCGTTTTCCATTGGAGGAGGAGCTCAGCTGGGCTGAGCACTCAGTCGCCTCCTCCGTTCACACAGCACGTATAGGACGTGCTGTGGAGGGAGGAACTAGGGGCTTCCATTGCGCTCAATGGGCGCAAGGAAAGCTCTCACTAGGGCGCTTATTGAAAGCGCCCTGGCGAGATGCCTTGGGTCGGGTGCCTGAGGCAGGGAGCTGCGCGCATGTGCGCTGGTCCCTGCCTCAAAGAAAGAACATGGCTGCCGGCAGCACGCTGTTGGAAAGCACAGCTCTCCAACTGCACGTCGCCAGGCCAGGCGCTTACTTGCCGCTCCCCCCCAATCTGCCGCTCAAAGCGGCCGGGGGGGGGGGG
>QEPC01006664.1:1119055-1155765 GCA_003113815.1 Sphenodon punctatus | reverse complement strand
ATGCTATTGTAGGAGGGTTCTCTCAGTCTCCAAGTAGCAGAGTTTTACTCAGCAGCAAGGAATGACGCCTTAATGTAGGATATAATGTAGATATTTGAAGTTTGGTATCAATTCTGCCCTTAGTCTTCACTTTGCTAAGCTAAACACAGGGCCTGTGGAATACTAGTGCAGCTGCTGTAGGAATGAAGAAGCCTTACTGTAGGATGCATAGCAAGGGACAGAGTGATTTTGGGTTGGGGGCCATTGAGCACTAAAACGGAGTGATTTGGGGAGCCAGAGCACTGAAATGAGGGCCAGTCCCCCACCAGTGGCAGTCTACCCCCTGCCAGCCCCCCATAACCTCCCACTCACCCCTGCCAGGCTGCTGAGGATTTGAGTCTGGGGAGTCAGCTCTGCTAGGCCCCAAATCTAGTGCACTCTGCCCGCCCCAAGCCACGCCCCCCCAAGCCATGCTCCCTTGGTCCGTTTCAGGCGTGCCGGCGGCTTTGCCACCGGCACAGGGACACTAAGGCTATATTTTCCCGGGCCACTTTGATTTCCCAATCCGCCCCTGGGCTGGATATGGGCAGATGCAGGAGTGCAACCCTGGAGCAGTTCTGGGGGTAGCCAGCCTCATGTCCATCTGAAAACATCCAATGTGAACCATTCTAGGTTCACCTTGTCCTTTGTCCTTCAGTCTCCTCCATCATTGTTCAGTGCCAGCTCCAGAGGGCTGGGCCACACCCCAGGGCTCCTGCAACCTACCCCCACTGCAGACCCTTGGCAGCACTCCTGTTCATTTGTTCAGAAGTATTTTGTCCAGGGCAACAAAACATCTCCAGCAGGGCATGCTTCCAATTGCCAGAAGAGGCTGTGAAAGCCAATAGGTTAATCGGGTTCAACAAAGAACTGAATGAGTTCCTAAAGGAAGTGCCCATAAAAGGCTATTAATCAAGCTGGTCATAGGATGAGACCTCTGACTGTCAGGGGAGGGGAGTGACTAGCAGAAAATGGATCACTCAATTTTTCTACCACATCATTGTGAAACACATGTTCCGACAGTTCAAGGGCCTTGATTGGTTTTGTTTATTTGTCATATTTGCCTTTTTGACCCTTTAGGGATTTTATTTAATTCAAACAGCTCTGCAGAGAACAAAACACAGAATGTGTAGTACATGTTGCTCTTCCTCTGTCACCATGGTTTCAGCATTAAGAAACGTTTGAAACGTACAATGACATCACTATTGTCATTTCAGAATTTCTCTTGTGAGAACTCTGAACAGCTTTTCATAGTCTTGAGAAAATACACGCAAAAAATAAAAATTGTATCACGTACTTTATTCACGCCACACTGGACAAAAGCTTCCCTGGTGTATGGTAGGCGCTCCCACCTACTTTTGTTTGTGTGACCCTGTTATGAGACTTAAGTATAATTCCGTGATACTGGGCATCCATGTGTAGCAAACATACAAAGTGCCCTATGTGTCACTACTCCACACACAAAGGGTATGACCAATAGTTTGGGAAACTTAGCTGTACTACTTTAAAGACACACTAGGGTAGAAACTGACCCATTATTTATATGCAGAAAAGCCAATGAAAGATCCCAGAACATGACTCCACACCTGGGTCAACTTGGTAGAGCTACAGAAGCCTCACATAGCCAGTTCCATGGGTACATTTGGTGACTAGCAAAGTAGGAATTAAAACTTAATATTTCTGGCCCTTATGTGCCGCTGGGGATGAGGCGCGATCCATGGGTGCGCCGCTCTGAGTGAACATGGCGCACACCCATCTCCCCCACATTATTTTATTTTATTTATTTATTTTATTTTCTGGATTTATACCCCGCCCCTCCTGAAAACAGCTCAGGGCGGCTTCCAGCAATAATAATACATATAAAATACATATAAAAACAATTTTAAAACATCAAAAACAATTCAGAGTATTAAAACAGGGCTTGGGGAACATTAAAACAATAAATCAATAAATAGGGTAGGAGAGATAAAACCCTCTAACCCACACTCCCTCCCTCCCCAAAGGCCTGGGTGAACAGTCAGGTTTTACAACTTCGCCGGAATGTCAATAGGCTTGAGGCAGGCGAGCTTCCTCCGGAAGGGAGTTCCAAAGGCGTAGCCCGGCCACCGAGAATGCCCTCTCCATTGTGGCCCCCCGCTTAACGTGGGGGACCTCCAAGAAGGCACCCTGGCAGACCGAAGGAGCCGCTCTGGGGCGCGGAGGGTGAGGCAGTTCCTGAGGTATGAGGGGACCAAACCGTGAAGGGCTTTATAGATCAACACCAAAACCTTGAACCTAGCTCGGCACGCTATTGGCAGCCAGTGCAGAGTCCGGAGCACCGGTGTAATGTGCTCCCGACGACCCTTCCCCGACAGGAGATGGGCCGCCGCATTCTGCACTAGCTGAAGCCTCCGAACCAGGAACAAGGGAAGCCCCACGTAGAGCACGTTGCAGTAGTCCAGCCTCGAGGTGACGAAGGCATGGATGAGGGAGGCCAGGTCCGGGTCAGAGACGAATGGACGCAGCCTCCGCACCAGATACAACTGGAGCAACCTGTGTTGTCGCTGGCTGCTCCATGTATGGGGGGTGGGGAAGCATGGGGATGTGTGGATCGCGGGAGCATGCACCCGCACATTTATTTATTTATTTACTGGATTTTTATCCCGCACCTCCTAAAACAGCTCGGGGCGGCTTACAATAAAAACAAAATACAAATATAAAAACAATCTATAAAATACACTAAAACATTTAAAAAATACCAACCATTAAAACAGGACTAGGGAACAATCGAAGTAAAACAATAAATAAGGATGAAGGCGAAAATAAAACCCCTCACCCCTCCCCAAAGGCCATTTACAAGGGATGCTCCCATGCATGGACGATGGGTGTCCATGCATGGGAGTGTCTCATGTAAAAAGAGCCTCTGAACCTGACCAGGTCAAAAAACATATTCTATGACACTTGAAAACTTTGTTCATTTGCATTCTTTCTGACTGCATAGGATGGAATAAAAAAAACAAACCCTGAATGAAAGCTCCATGCTTAAAAAACTGCCTTTAAAAAAAATTTCATATACCTAATTTCTGGTCTGTCTTTGCTAATAGTTCCCTAACTTGTAAATCTGGTAAAACAATGTGACAGACACTGAAACTCATGGGAAATCTTCCATCGACTTTAATTGCACTGGATTGAGCTCTACTTGCTCAGCTCCTTCAAAATTTCATTCAGGTTTCTAAATGCAGGTGCCGTTTTTCTTCCAGTTCTTTTGTTATAATAAGGAAAAAACATAAATGCCACTGGCCAATGATAAAACCCACAAAATTTCTTCCATATGAATTTGTACATTATTAGCGTGTGTGATTCAGATATAAAATAACTTTTAAAAAAATGTATACATTCTCCATAAATATAAAATATTTATCATAGAATTTAATAAGGATGAAAACAATACACCTCTAAAGAATATACTCTAAACACACACGGAATTCCATAGAAAATGACACTCATGCTGCAAGATCCTGTAAGTGGAAGAACTCTATGAGCAAGTTATCGTTCTCTATTCAATTCTAGGGTTCTCTCATAAAGGTGCTACTAACACAGAATTTTCCAGATAATGCTGAATTGTGTTCCTGCTAATGCCCCTGAATACTGTTAGCATGACAGTGAATGAATGTGAAGGCGCTGGAGATCCTATTATGCAATGCTCACAATGCATCAAAGAATGTCACATCCCACTGACAGTCTTTTGACTAACCTATCATGAAAGGCTTTGATAAAATAAATACTGGTATGCCACAAAATGTGAACCATGTAGGGGAAAAGGCAAGTATTGTGGACAGTGAATGTGCACACATTAGGAAAACCAATCCTTGCACATAATTATGCTAAACCCCCAAGATAAAATCTCTTGAATTAATGTTTCGATTTTAAGAACATAAGAAGTGCCATACTGGTCAGACCAATTGTCCATCGAGCCCAGCATCCTGCCTCCGACAGTGGCCAGTCACGGGGGCCTGGGAGAAGCACCCAAGAGGTCACCATGCTATCCATTCCCTGTGGGTCATCCCCAGGCTCCTGACAGTAAAGAGTTTTGTTCCCCAATCCTATCTGGCTAATAGCTGCTAATGGAACTATCTTCCAGAAACTTGTCCAAACCTCTTTTAAACTCAGCTATACTGCTGGCCTTGACCACCTCCCCTGGCAGTAAATTCCACAACCTAATTGTACGCTGAGTGAAAAAATACTTTCTTTTGTCTGTTTTTACTCTGCCACCTGTGAGTTTCATGGAGTGTCCCCTAGTTTTAGTACTAGTTGAGAGGGTAAATAACTGTTCCCTGTTTACAAGTTCTACACCACTCATGATTTTATAGACCTCTATCATATCTCCTCTCAGCCGCCTCTTTTCCAAGTTGAAGAGTCCCAACCTATCAAGCCTTTCCTCATACGGGTGCTGTTCCATACCCTGGATCATTTTTGTTGCCCTTCTCTGTACCTTTTCTAGTTCCTCTGTCTTTTTTGAGATGGGGCGACCAGAACTGCACACAATATTCAAGGTGCAGTTGCACCATTGATTTGTATAGAAGCATTCTGACATCCTCAGTTTTATTCTCTATTCCCTTGCGAATAATTCCTAACATTCTATTTGTTTTTTTGACCGCTGCTGCACACTGTGGCAGATCTTAAATTCTAGATCTATTTAATTATAGGAAAATAATAGACTGTAACCAGGGTCATTCCTGCACCCTCAGGGCAAATTGTGATGTGGATTAGGATTACACAGGAGTGACAGAAAAACAAGACAAGTAAACACACAAGCAAAAGCCGTTTCCTCTTATACCTCCCTCTTTCCCTTCTCTACCTTCCCCAAAAAGTTCATCACTCCTTCCATCTCCGTTTCCTTTGTACCAGTGATATCCTCAAAATGCAAACCTGTAGCTCTCACCAACTGGTGTGTCTTGATGGTCTCTCTCTACGCTGTATTCCCAAAGCAGTCACTGTCCATTCCATTGTAATCTCTCGTCATCTCCCCCCAGCCCAAATATTGTCACTGAGCACCTGACTGGATTGATCTCAACTCTTCTCACCTTAAACTAGAACAAGTAATGTGAACCAGGTCTTGATTTAGTGCACTTCACCTGGAAAACCAGCACACCATAAGTAAGTACTGTATCAAAGTAGTAAAAGAGGGATTCTCTTCTAGCAATTCCCACCCCTTACAGAAAGGGAGGAGAGATTTTCTTTTTTCCTCCGAACATGAAGGATGCTGGGGAAGGAGGGATATGTTTGTGGCACTGGGGACAGAACCTGAGTGACAAGAGTACATGTAGGAAAATCTGAAGTAAATGTTGGGAATATGCGCAACAGTGAGAAGAAAGGAGAAAGAGGCAATGAGGCAGGGAACAACAGGCTGGGAAAATACAACATGGACAATGAGAGGAGGTGGTGTGAGCTGTGATGAAGCAAAGGAATCTAAATAGTGGAGAAATGCTAAAGAAAACATGTTTGAGACAAAGCAGAGTCAGGGAAGTGGAAAGGGTTCATTAAGGCATGTAAACACTACAAGGAAAAAGGAGAGAAGGATGAATACACATTAAGGGGAGTAAGTTACCTTAAAATAAGATAATGGAACACTTAATTTGAAAATGTTGAGTAACCATACAGAACGTACATCTTGGAATGGGAAGGGGAAAAGGGGACTCATCCTGATGTTTATATCAAACAGAAAAATGATGAGAGTTTCCTTTTGCAGTAGCTGTTAAATGAAGCTTATTGTTAATGAAGGAATCATTAGTATCATAAAAACTGTGTTTATTTTCTTTTTAAAAAAATACTCAACCATCTAAAGGATGTTATTGAATACAACAGGGGTTTTATCTGATGATTTTGCCTTTTAAATTTAACTTCTATGCAGTATTTGTGAAGATTAAAGAAATTATTTAAATTCCTTTAGGGCTCAGAGAAGTAAAAAATCAGCTAGTTCCAAGACTGTTTAGCATCTGCATTGTATTTGAATTATTTGCAGATTTTCAGAAGAACTTAGTTTTGCATGATATTGAGATTCCCAACGATAAATTAATCAGTTACTGAGGCCAGGATCAGCAAGCCACAGTAGTATTTTTGTTTCACATTTGGACATCAAGGACAAAAACAGAGCAAATCAACCAAATTAAAAAAAATAGACAAGGTACAATAGTTATGGGTTTAATTATTTTCTCAGTGATAGTGGTTTCACACCCATGTATCTCTAACTGACCTCAGTGTATGAGAGAAGGTTCATTCCTAATATTTTTTCAGTCAAAGAGACTGGTTGTCAACAACACATTGTAAAAGTGTGATATACATTTTGTACTTTGGAAATGCATGTAATTATCAAAATCAGACACATACCTTGCAGATTAACTCTGGAGACTGGTGGCTGACTTGTGGCTGGGGACCTCCTGTGGAGATATGAAGAATCTACTGTAAGTATGTATTATCCTGGCACAGGAGTGTTGCTGACTGCCTACTCACTATAGTCTGAAGTACCTTTACCATTAGTATATGTTCACTGAAAATGCTGCTTTGCAAAATTACTGGTTAAGAAATATTAGTTTCTATTTTTCTTTTTAAAAAGCAAACAAACAACAAAACAACACCCACACCCCTCTGAATGCTCATCTATAACTATGAAAATATACCACAGTCACAGGCAGATCTGCACCATCACACCTGACAAAAAGACAGTCTTCACAAGACACCTCTAAAGGTGCCAAAATGAAGGGTCCATTCAAGCAACAGAGGAAATGTCCTAGCAGCAAAGGCCCTCTCACAGAAGATTCACCACCACTAGTCTTTTGTATTTGATGTTCTTGGTGCGATCTCAACTACCACAGCAGAGGGTGAAATGTTGGTTTCTCAAGTCATAATTCTTTAAAATCATAAATGTTTTTAAGCCTCAGTATCAACTCCTTGAACTGTATGATCTGGATATAAATAGGGAGACAATGCAATTTTTGGCACACAGGTGGAATACACTCTTTCTGACTGATACTCTATGGATACAAAATGCATCATTCTGTAGAACCTGTAGCTTTCTAATATTTTTCAAAAGTAAGTGCATTCAACAATCCAGTCGAGAGGTCACAAAAACCTAGTGACTCCAGAGAATATGAAGACCTAGATGACCAGGGCTAGGTTCATATTAGAGAGAAATGGTTGCAATCTTTGTACCAAATGAAATTGCAAAATGTCAATTCCAGCCACTGAGACTCCAGGTTGAGGAAGGACTGAAATAAGTACCTAGGACAGAAGAACACAGCAGTCTCGATTGGAGCCACATTTTTAGAAGATCTCAGCACAGTGGGTGCATGCTGTTTACAAGGATCTTCTGAAAATCTGGACAACGAGTACTTGAAAATCTAGTCCTAAGTCACCAAACATTTTGAAAACCAGTGATTGAATCCCTGGCAACACTTCGAAACACTTCCCCCAAGTAACCAGCAGACCCTTCTTATCTGAATTATGTTTTAGCCACTGCCATCCCAGTCCTGCCTTAAGCCAGTCAGTGCAAGCCAGGTGGGTTTCCAAATATTCTGGTTAAATTAAATTCAGGTCTATCTAGTTCATCCTCAGAACAATTCTGTGAAGTAGGCCACTATTATTTCCATTTTACAGATGACGCACCTGCACAGGTCCACGTATCCCTCACCCATCTAAGCACGTGTCGTCGGTGGGCGCATGCTCCTGTGACCCACGCACTTCCCACTCATGCCCATGCGTGGAGTATCAGGGGGAAATCCAGGATGCTCTGTGTGCGGGTAGGGGAGCACACCCAGTTCACACCCATCCTGGCCCATTTGATTCCCCTCTCCATCAAACGTGTGGGCGCTCCATACAGAGCACACCGACCCAACCCTCAGCTACGCCTGTTTAAAAATGGCCAGTGTCTTCCTCAAGAACATCCAGTGAGAGTTGATAGCTAAGATGGGATGTGAGTCCTGGTCTCTGAGGTGCAAATCCAACAAGTTAGGCAATACTGATTTAAATACCTCTCAGTTTCTAATGAGCATATGACGACTCAGGCTGTTTTCACATGGTCGCCCCCCCCACCCTCCGCACATGTCTGTGGGGGCGCCTGTGTCAACGCTCTGGCAGGCGGGTTGCGGTAGGGGGCATCCGTGGGAACGCCGCGGGCAGTGGGTGGAGGTGCATGCATGTTCCAGCTCTCCACCCATCTCCACCCACCACACACCCATGGAGCAATTGGTCAGAACGGCGGTTGCTTCATGGGTGGAGATGCGTGGAGGTGGGTGGAGATGGATGTGTGCCCGTGGAAACGGCCACCCAAGTGCCGCACACTTGCCACTGGCTCCACCCATCACCCCACCCACCACGGCCCATGAGAAAACAGCCTTATACGGGCATATTTGCTTAAAAAAAAAAAAAAAGACCTCACATTTTAGGCCCTGATCCAAGGTCATGCGTGTGCCATGCACAGCATGAGTATATGCAACATGTGCGACTGCGCGCGCACATGGTGTGTGCACGATGCACAATAGGTGTGTGCCATATGCACACAGAGAGCTTGGACTGGGGCCCACAATTTTAAATTCCTACTCCAATTATCTGATTAATATTATTTAGTTCCAGCAATGTACTAGTACTGTATAAACAGCAGTTAAAGACATGTCCCTATGATCTGTGGTTCTTCAAAGATGTTCAGAAATTATTTTTATGGAACCAAGGCTGGCAATTTTCCTACAGTCTTCAGGTTCTGAATGGCTGAAATATTTATTATGGTCAAATCTATTTCTTCTTTTTTTAAAAAAAGTTCAGCCATAAGCTGGAACCAAGAAAAGGAAGTTTCTATAGTTTTAGTTTATTTGTTTGCGGCTGCAGCCAATAACACATAAATACAAAATACATTCAGCCAGTTAAAGCAAAAATCAGAGCAAAGGTCAAGGTACACACATAAAAGCCTCACCCCAATTCTCACTGTTGCCAGCTGAATCCCCACGTTGCATGAATCAAACATACCTCAAAATAATACATAATAACCTTAAGGCATAGGTAACTGAAATTGCAAAAAAAGGACACGGCAGGTGAAGGCCGCCACTAGGAAACGTGCCACCACCTTGGTAAGGGCGGCATCTGCATCCGCCAGAGCCAGGCAGAGCAGATGGTGTTCCGTCCTACCAGGGTACTTCTGGAAAAATGGGACGAAAGAAGCCGCACGAATCTCGTCATATAAGTGGCAGCTCCACAGCAAATGCTGCGTAGTTTCCACCGACTGGGCATCAAAGGGGCAACACCTCTCAGAAAACTCTACTGCCTGGCTGCGCCCCTCCAGCACTGCAGTGGGCAAGGCATTAAACCTGGCGCACATAAATAGGTATTTGCCTCTATCTGGAGTGTCTGAGACCAGGTATGTTGCTATGCCAGGCCGGGGCGGTAGGACAAAAAGATAATCCCGAAGATGGGGAGAACTTCTGATCAACGCACATTCCTCCTGGTAATCCCTATCCCTTAATCTTGTAACAATTTCCTTTACTATATGTGTCCTGTCCCTCCCCGCCCAAAACTCCGGGTGGAACCCTAACTTCGCCAGGAAGAGTTCTACACTCTTCTGCCATGAACTCTTGTATGTGTCTAATTTCCAGTGTTGGATCAAGCCATGATCAATGGACGTAGTTAATTTGGCCCAGAATTTTAACACTGCGGCCCATGCTGTTGTAGACCATCTTTCTTGGCCCACCTCCACCCTGATAGCCGCATGCGGGGTGCCCCGGGGGACCTTCAGCAGGTTTTGCAGAAAAAGAGCCTGGAGACTGTCCAGCCTCCTTGCTCTCGAGGGGAGGAGTGGCATCCAAACTTCCGCCCCATACAGCGCCTGCATTCGGATTTTAGCATCCATTACCTTTATTGCGGGGCCCACGGCTCTCCTACCTGACCTGCCAAAAAGCCTCAGCAGCATAAAAATCGCTCCCCGTGCTGATGACAGAGCACCTTCTAAATGATTGTTCCATATCCCCGTAGATTGAAAGAGCAGGCCCAGGTATCGGAAGGATTTAACTTGCGCTATAACCTGCTGTCCTATTTGCCATTTCTATATGAAATACTGACATTCTCCAAGATATAAGCAATTGAGAGTGGGATGTCCTTTATCGGAAAGTGTTGTTCAGTCTTTTACAACATGTATTCCCATTACGCTACCTAAAATGTGCAACGTCAAGAACAACCGTCACAGCTCCATGACCTACGAGACTGGTGAAAAAGACAGAACTGAAGGGGATTCACAGAAACATAGCTTGCCCAGAAAAGGAGGGTAGGCATGCCTCTCTTGCAATACACTCGGGGTGATAACAGAAATGATGGCAGAGCGCCACCATCACAACCTAACCTGGGCCGGGAACCCACTGTAAACACGGTCCTAACAGGGATGCGTGGCATAACAAATGTGTCCGTGGCTGGACTGCTGGGGAGGGTGGGGATCTGCACGAATGTGGGATCTGCACCTGGCCACGCCCCCATGCTGTGTCCGGCACCCCTCCCCCTGCCATGACTGGCAGCCATTTCCGCCCATGACGGTCACCATGGTGGCTGGCCATGGCAGACCCGATCCAAGCTGGGCCATAACAAATGTGGCCCACTTTGGCCTGATCAGTCGGTCAGTAGCTCAAACTGCGACCTCAGAGGTGTCCAGGATCACAGCCTGGGTTTGCTGCCTGTATGATTTCTTTCCTCATTTGAACATAAGATTTCTGAAAAATCTTTGTTTGGTTGACAACCGTATTGACTGACTTGAGTGATACTATAAAGACACTTCATGTGAAGCACCAAAATACTAGACAATATAGTGTTTAGATACCAGTGACTTGTGCTGTGCAAATGCATGAGATGACCAAAGATAATGCAGCAGGACATCGGGGGGGAGAGAATTTTTTTTTGTTGGTTTCCAATACTGCTGCCTTCTCCACGTCAGCAGTGAAGATTAATTTAATGAAGATTAATGAAGGAATTAAGGAATGAAGATTAATTTAAGCTAAGGGTATTTCTTGTTTTTCTAAGTAAATAAAACTATAGAATAAAATAAAATGTATACATGGCAATTTTTTTATATTACATGGCAATATCATCATCGTAACCCATAGCAGTTCATTTTAAGGTGAGAAAAGGACAAGGTGTGCAGGGGTGATTCCTGTTGTTCACATGCTGCAGCCAATATTTGCTTGAAGACATGTATCTGTTGTTTATATCTAAGAGCTAAGAGACGCTGTTTCGTTAAAGCCTGGATGGAAATGTAGGTCAGTACCACAGATCAATCAAACGTGAATAACGGGCTTGGTTTGAAACAATACATTCCTAAACCATAGCAAAGGATATCTACAGGGGATGCAAAGGAACACATTTGCACCTCCCAGCTCCCACCTGGCCCCGCCCCTTCTGAGCCTTTTAGGCAGAGGCAAGGCTGCATTAGAAACGAGCGGGGGCAAAGGGAGTCCCTCGACCCTGTCTGATGTGGCCATACCCCCTTTCCAAGCACTAGAGCTTCATGAGCTGCGACACCTGGGAGAGGAGTCTGGCCATGTCAAAAAGGAAACTGATAAAGGGGTCCCTAGTCCCTACTATCAAAAGAAACCCCCAACCACAGCACACAAAACAACACAACACAAAACAACAAAATTTGGCCCACAATTTGTTGTATTGTTCTATATAGGTCATGGCATTCATGGGTTAGTTCAGCACGCTAGGGTCCAGTTGGAAGATGGCCAAATAGACAGAGGGAAGCCACATATGTGGCACTGTTAATAATATCAAGAGGATTACAATGTATAAATGTTGGGAAGCCTCTGGTAAGGCAAGATGAATAGGAATTTCCTTTGGGACAAAAGCCTCTCCAAATTCTGTGGTGTGATATTTGCATCATGAGAATCAGGAAGAAAGCTGGGCTATCATTCATCAATTTTTTGGATAATTCCATACAGAGGGACTTGGCGAGCCACTATGTTTTTATTTTGGCTATATATAGGATATACAGAAATAGAAACCATAATAGGGCCAGCATTTACATTGTGCCTGTTGAATTATAGTTGCTATATTGTTTATGCCTTCTATCTGATTGTAAATGGATATTTATGTATACAATTTTGATATTTTTCAGGTGGTATTCCTTTTGGGCAATTCTTGCTGTGGTACATTTTATTAACCCATTGAGAAAGGGGCTGTGTCCCAAAACGCGTCTGGGTTGTACACACATGTACAGTTGTGTTTTATGTGTTCTATTTATGTTTTTTTATATATATGTATAGTGCATGTGTATAGGCCCATGGGGGCCAGCGTATTCATTGTTCTATTCCAATAAATTGTAGAAATTCTTCTTCCCTTCCTTCTTTTTTGTTCTTGTCCCTAGTCCCTACCCCTTATGTGTCCATGCATTGTGATGAGAGCTTCTGACCAACATTCATCCAGATATTAGAAATATCTGGTATTCTGGTTTGGCAGTTAAACCTCTGTGGAAACCAGATCGTTACCAATTAACTACTATGGTATTCAGAATACCAGATATTAACTGCAATTTTAAAAGTTTTTTTTGCTGTTTCAGCACAAGTTGTGACATCATGATGCTTTGAAAGGGGTGTGGTCTATCGGAAAGGGACAGAACAAAGAGACACTCCCGCCTTTCACACAGCTGAATTTAATTCTGCAGGTGCCCCTGCCATTGTAGTCATTTCGTAAACAAAGCAAGTAGTTTTTAACTGATCTCAAAGTCTGATTATGTTATATCAATGTTTCCATTCATCTCAACAGGTATACAGTTACTGAGTGAAGAGCAGCACTGAAGACTGATGAACTAGCTTTGGGAGGTGGGCATTAGGCAGCAAAGGCTACCTGTGCGTGGAAGAGATGTCCTATCCTGAGTATGGTTTTCTTAGTTTCTAAAGAAAATGGTGCACACAGCACAGCATCACTTCCTTCGCCTTTGATTTCCTCATACTCGCTTCGGCTAAGGCTACCATATTTCTGGAAGGCTCAGCCAGGCTGCATGGAGATCTGCTGGGTGGGAAAGGGCAAAACTGAGGTCTCTGGTAATTTTTCACTAAAGTAATTTAACACTAAAAACGTGTGTAATTTCCAGGAAAGATCATTTTTTAAAATAAATTCTGTACAGTGAATATGGTAAATAATATATTCTGATGCATTGGGCTTGCATATGTGCAACCCTGACAGTGCGACTGGACACAGCCACTCAAAATTTTCAATCTGGGTTCCGCCCCGGCTATGGCACCAAGACGGCGTTGGTGGCCTTGGTAGACGACCTCCGCTGGGAGATGGACGCAGGATGTTCAACATTTCTCATCCTGCTAGATCTCTCGGCCGCTTTTGACACCGTGGACCATGGGCTGCTGCTGAGGCGACTGCATGACCTGGGGGGCTTGGGCGGGACCGTTCTTGAATGGTTCCGCTCGTTCCTCTCGGGGAGGAGCCAACGGGTAGTGTTGGGGGAGGAAACATCGTGCCCCCGCGCTTTACCGTGCGGCGTTCCGCAGGGTTCGATCTTGTCTCCGCTGTTGTTTAACATCTACATGCAGCCCTTGGGGGAGGTTGTGAGAAGGTTCGGGGTGCGATGTCACCAGTATGCTGATGATACTCAGCTGTACCTCTCTTTTTCTACTGACCCAGACCCTGCTATCTCGTTGCTTTCCCAATGTTTGGAGGCCGTGGCGGAGTGGATGCGGCTGAGAAGACTGAAGCTTAACCCCGACAAGACGGAAGTGATGTTGGTGGGGAGAGCGAAGGGGTGTGTGGCCCCCCTGGTTGGGGGGGTTCACCCTCCTGTAGCTCTGCAGGTTCGGAGTCTGGGGGTGATATTGGATGCAGATCTGCGTCTGGAGAGGCAGGTGGAAGGAGTCGCTAAGGCTGCCTTCCGCCAGCTATATCTAGTACGCAGGCTGCGTCTGTTTGTCTCCGGCCCGGACCTGGCCTCCCTCATCCATGCCTTCGTCACCTCGAGGCTCGACTACTGCAACGCGCTCTACGTGGGGCTTCCCTTGTTCTTGGTTCGGAGGCTGCAGCTAGTGCAGAATGCGGCGGCTCGTCTTCTTATGGGGACGGGCCGCCGGGAGCATATTACACCGGTGCTCCGAGCTCTGCACTGGCTGCCGATAGCGTGCCGAGCCAAGTTCAAGGTGCTGGTGATGGTTTATAAAGCCCTACACGGTCTCGGCCCCTCATACCTTAGGGACCGCCTCGCCCTCCGCGCCCCAGAGCGGCTCCTGCGGTCTGCCGGGGGTGCTTTCCTGGAGGTCCCCCGTGTTAAGCGGGGGGCCACGATGGAGAGGGCATTCTCGGTAGTGGGACCGCGGCTGTGGAACTCCCTTCCGGAGGAAGCTCGCCTGGCCCCTAGCCTGCTAACATTCCGGCGAAACTGTAAGACCTGGCTTTTCGCCCAGGCCTTTGGGAGGGAGGGTGAGTAGGGTGGGGTTTTAGTTCCCCCACCTATTTTTGGTTTTAGAGTGTTTGTCTGCCCTGTAAATTAATTATTTTTATAATATTTATGGTTATTTTAAATTGTTTTTATTGTATTTTAAAAATTGTTGGAAGCCGCCCCGAGCTGCATGGCAGGAGGGGCGGGGTAAAAGTTTATAAATAAATAAATAAAATAAATAAAAAGAGCAGCAGCTTTAAAATCAAAAGTGCAAGTGTTTTATTTTTCAAAGCCATTATTCTTTTAAATCAAGCAGCATATTCTACTTAATTTTACCCCTCGAGGAAATAATACATCTCATTCTGTGCCAGAGGAACTATTTTAATTTTACACAAGCCTAAATGAGGGAAATTATTGACTCAATGCCTACTTCAGTTATTAGTCCCTCAGACTGTACGCACTGACTGTGGTGAGACCCCTGCTGGACTACTGTGTCCACTGCCAGTTCTGATGCTTTAGTGAACTTTCTAAAAAGCGTGTTAACAATTGAAGACACTGCAGAGATGGGCTACAAGAATGATTTGCGGGTCAGAGAACGAGCCTTTCAAAGAAAGTATTAAGGAGCTCAATCTGTTTCTCTAATCAAAAATAATCATAATAATTACTTTAGATGTCTAAGTACTTACATACAGAGGAATTATGAGCACTAAAGGGCTATTAACCCTACCACAGAATGTCAGACCAAGAACTAATGTTAGGATGTTAACGCGGGACAAATTCAGATTAGAAACCAGGCCCATTTAAGAAACAAAACAAGAACCAGTGAGGGTGATGAAGCGCTGCAATAGCCTACCAAGGAAGGTGATAAATACTCCAATGGATTTCAAATAAAGACCAGACAGCCTTCTAAAAAGGGGTGATTTAGCCAAATACAATTTGGTGGACTTCATATAGCAGTAATTGCAGGAAATTAGGTTGTGGTCATCTGGAAGTCAGATAAGAGGACCTTAATGGTTCCCTTTTATGGTATAGTTTGTGACTCTACACCTCACGTTCTAAACCTCTTACATAAAGTTGTGTGCGCCTTATGGAACATTTCCTATAAAAACTGCCATACTGGGATCAACCCAATGGTCCTCCAGTCTAGTATCCTGCCTCTGACACTGGCTGGTGCTAGAGGCTTCAAAGGAAATGTACAAACCAGAATACATACAGTGATTTACTGCTTGTCTTCCACTCTCAGCTTCTGGGATGATTAATTTTTTCAATGAATTAGGCTGTGTGCAAGAAACCTTCTAACACACTCCAGACAAATGATTGCCCCCTTTCTGGTGTTTGGCTACTGATAATTGAAGCAATAGACTCTAAGGTTTTCAGCTCCTGAGAAATGTGGAGCTACAGACCTGGGTTTTGGTCCACACATAGTCAGTTGTATATGTGAACCTAAGCTCTTGGTGTGCGAAGCTAGTGTGGTGTAGTGGATAAAGTGCTTGACTTGGTCCTAAGAAGTCAGGGTTCAAATCCTGACCTAGCCATGAACTCACTGAGGGGCCTTGGGCAAGTCACAATCTCTCAGCCTCAGCTCTGTAAAATGGGAATGTGTGTCTGTCTCTCCCTGTGTTCCCCTCACCCATGTCCATCTTAGATTGTAAGTCTACTGTGCAGGGACCTGTCTCCAAAATCTGTGACTGTAAAACGCTAGAAACTAGTCCCCCTTCTGATCTACCCTCTCTAAATCACTGCAGGAGGGGGTTTTGTGCTCCCTATTGAGCAGCTGATCAAAGAGGAGCAGGGAATACTAGAAAAAGTAAAAACCATAAAAAAGTTTACCCTATAAGTGTCTTGCCAATTTTTGTCTCATCCTTTTATTGTTTTTTGTCTGTAGATGAGCTTACTTGAAACAAGACAGTGAATTTCACCATCTAGTTGCTAAGTTGTTAATTCCCATCCAAATCACGATGTAACCAAAATGTTCTAAATATTGGTACATACACTTGCCCCTGCATTAGATGCCATCACAATCACCAGATGTCTAACAAAAAAACTCCTTTGTTGCAAACACAGTTTTGTATGAAAAATACTTCAATCCTACATGCATTTAATAAAGTCTTGGCCATATTCAAAACAGAGGCAAAATTCCCTACTCCCCCAAAAGAGTCATGATTAATAGTTGCAAATATTACTATTGAGATACATACCAATATTAAAACTGTAAGCATAGGTTTGTGTAAGCAGAAGATTGGGGTCTGCAAATATGGAATCTGGGTGAAATTCAGACTGAAAATTTAGCCCAACAACATGTGGACCTTATACTGAAACTAGTATGTAATTGAAAATCAGAAAGCTTACTTGTTTGATGTTCCATGTAAATTTGTTAACAACGTAAAGTTATTTCTCACACTTCGCAAACTTGCCAGGACCTAAATTGAACAAAATCATGAAACATTTAACATTTCCAATAAACATTTGTATTTCGAAGGTATGAGAACATGGTGGCAGAGGTGCAACTAGAATTTGGCTAAGAGATGCGTGCACTTACTCCCAGAAGCCTGAGTCCCTGACATGCCCCATCCTACCCTCTGTTTCCCAAGCAGGGGCAGGGAGAGCGGCTCCTGTTCTCTCCTTTTCATCCCCCTTTTCTTGCCACTGTCAAATTCCAGCTGGCTGGGAGTGCAGCAGAAGGAAGTGGCAGTAGCAAGATCAGGGAGGGACTTTTCAGTGCCATCTCCTCTCCTCCAGGTCCGGCCCTACTGCGGGGTGGCCTCCCCGGGCCCCGCTCCTGCGGGAGACCCTGAGTGTGGGGCCCCCGGCCGACTCCAACTGACAGGCAGCAGAGGGGGCCAGCAGGAGTGAGGGAGAGGCAGAGGCCCCACCTCTCCATGGCCCCCTCCCGCCCCCCGCTGCCTGTCACAGTCTTGGCCAGGGGAAATGAGGGAGAGAGAGGCAGAGGCCATGCCTCTCCCTTATTTCCCCATGTCAAGAGACTGACAGGCAGGGGGGCACCCACGGAGTGAGGAAGAGGCGGGGCAGAGGCCTCTCCTCTCCCTCATGCCGCTGGCCCCCTCTGCTGCCTCGCTGTTTTGACCAGGGGAAATGAGGGAGAGGTGGGGCCTCTGCCTCTCTCCCCCTCATTTCCCCTGGTCGAGATCGTGACAGGCAGTTGGGGGGGGGGGGCGGCAGCGGAACATCTGGTGGCGGCGGGCAGCGCGGTGGCAGATTAATCTGCTGCTGTGGTGCCTGCCCCAACTGAAGCTCCGAGCCTGGTGCAGGGCCCAGGCCAGAGATGGCAGCAGCGGTGACGACGGTGGCAGGGGATCAGGTAAGTGATCCGAATGACTGCTCAGGCTTGGGGATGGGCGGAGGGGAGCGCCCCTCCACCCATCCCCAAGCCCAGGTACCACGCTGCCCCGGGCTGGGGAGCACCCCATGAGCCGGGGAGCACCCCTAGGCCTGCCAGTGGAAAATAGGGGCGCCGCATTTGTTCCCTGCCTTGGACCCCGCTTAGGCTAGAGCGCCCCTCCACCCATCCCCAAGCCCAGGTACCACGCTGCCCCGGGCTGGGGAGCACCCCATGAGCCGAGGAGCACCCCTAGGCCTGCCAGTGGAAAATAGGGGCGCCGCATTTGTTCCCTGCCTTGGACCCCGCTTAGGCTAAGGCAGCCCTGCTCTCCTCCTTCCTTTGGCTCTGAAACTGCCCCACTCCCTCACCTTTCTCTGTCACTGCATCTGCTGCTTTGCCTCCTCTCTTCCCTACTGCAATGGATGGGTGGGTGGGTGGGTGGGTGAGCAGCGGGGGGCGGGGGAGACCTCCAGGTGGGCAGAAACCAGTGCCGAACAGAGGGAAGCAGAGGGTGAGGAAGCACAATGTACATTGCTCTCCACTGGAACCCAGGGTGTGTCTGTGCCCAAGGGGAGAGCTGGGCCTTTAGCAGTTGCACCTCTATTTGGTGGATGCAGACTACATTATTGAGTAAACAAACTCAGTTACTATGTTACTGAGTAAACAGAATCCTCGAAACATACCTGTGCAAAAGGTGTAACTATCAGGTCATCTCCATGTCTAGTAAGAAATGAAAAAAAAATAAAAAATTAAATCATTAAACATTTCAGAGAATAATTATCACTATTTCAGTATAGTGCACACGCAGATTCAAACTGTATAGGATGAAAAAGCTCTGCATAAGATGTCATTATTGATACACAGAGAGTCACATTTTCAGAAAAGATCACACCAGCCTTTGACTTACTGCTACCACATTTGCCTGTTTGCAAGTGGAGGCATCTGGTAAGTGGCTATGTGTCCATTCTGTGTGCACAAACACAAATACATGCATGTTCAGAATCAGACAGCTGGACACTCAACTGTGAAATCTGTGACAGCAAATTTCAGTCTAGAACTAAAAACTGGCCCCTCAGTGTTTATGTGCAAATCTAAATATTTAATCAACCAGGGTTTATTTTGAAACCGGAAAAGGACATTTTACAATGGAACATATTCTCACATCACCCCAATGTGCAAAAGCATCTCTTTACTACATGGAGTGTTTCTTTGTTAAACACTACAAAAAAGGCTGCTCCTTTTTGAGAGGTTTCCTAGTCATAGTGTGCATTTGTAACAAAATCAATCCAAACTGCAACCACCATTTGGTTTTGGTAATAGAAGGCAATAAAAACCAGGAAATTCAAAGTTGAGGCACCACACTGTGGAGGCTGGAAAAAGAGCATAACAATCTGAGTAAAGGTCAGTTTTGAATTTCCTGGCTTTTGTTGATTTGTGTCACAGCTTTTAATGTTATATAAACACAGACATTTGTCTCTGGATTTTCATCATGGAAGATGAGATAATGCATGCTCTATGGTGCATATTATCATCTTTTGGAGGTTTTGTGATAACTATTATATATTTATATTTCTAATCAACCAAATATTTAGAAGTGCTCTTTTCATCCAGCTGAAAACCCACCCAAGCAGAGCTAGTATAATTCATGTGTTTTGTTTTGGTATAGATTTGGCTATATTTACATCTGTTGGAGCATCTTTGTGAACTTTTAGGTTTCAGTTTTATTACAGAACATTTATTTCTTTTAGATGCCTACTTTTTTCTCTTTAAAAAATAAACCATATTTTTAACTTCATGGAGATTAAGCATTGTCCTTAATTTCTAGACTGATCAGCTCACCCATTCAGAGTCCTATCCTGTTTCTTTGAACTTGTACATGTCTCTGAGAAGACCAAAAATATCAACATTCTTGCTTTCTGATATAACAAGTACCCAAGATAAAGTTTTTCTATGAAAACACAAATCCAATACAGTAAACCATATAAAGCCTGAGTCTGTTCTACAAAAGATAACAATACTTATGAGAAATAGCAATGTTATTATATAATCATTTATTTTATTTTCCTATTTCTAATTACAAGATCCTTTAGTATAAAACATCCACCTAGTTTTATGAATTTATGGGATTGGACAGGACACAGACGGGGTTACTAAAGATAATTCTTCCTACTATTTTTAGGCTATAAACATACATCCAGCATTATGACTATTTGTTTTTTTGTTTTAAACATCTTTTTATTGAGTGATCCAAAAACACAACGTATCAAATTATCAATGCTTAACATACGAAAATATATCCAATCATGTGTACTTATATAAATATTTTACCATCTACAAACTGAAGTCAATTAAGCCATGACCCTTTTCATACCAGGCAGTCCAACAAAAAAAAAACTTAGTAGACCAGACCACTTTTCAGAAATTGTGGAAGGAGATGGCATTTGGGGGGAATTAGTGGCAATCAGGTGTTTCTTAATGGAAAAAATGTGCTGAATTAAAAAACCTAGGTTGCCATTTTTTTTACGAAGTAGTTTTGCTGCCATTGTAAAAAGGGGCGGTCATTTTTCAGATTTTTGGTTATTGTGTACAATCTATTGAACCTAGCATTTTTTCATACAATAGATTATGTAGCTATTTCCACAAGGATTAAACCAAATTAATTCTTTTTAAAACTGGTTAATAAATAAAAAAAGTTATTCATATTCTCAGAATAGGAATTCTTGAAGTTCAAAACACAGAAGTTGAAAGCAGTTTGTTCTCAATGTCGAAATTCCTCAACCTAATGAAATGTTTCATCCCAGGTTTAAGGAGAATGGTGCACATCATTTCTGTTGAACAAATGAGTCAGTTGGACTGTTAACTTCAGTCCCCCAAGCCAGCTGGATTCCTTTGATCTTCGGAAACGGCGTGTCCAATCTTCCTTGGCCATGAAACAAGGAAATGGTCGAGGTCCTTCTTCTGTTTACTAGACCACAACTACAAAGATTATGGAACCTCCATGTTCATTCATTTGCCTCCATGTTGCCTTTCTTCATGCATTACGATCATTGCAACTATGCAAAGTGAGGAACTGTTTATACTGCAGAAATGCATCAGCTACAGGCAAAAATCCTAACTGAATTCCAAGCACGAAACTTCCTCATCAAGCGGTCAAACAACAGATTCAATCAGGTGGACTCTGACCAGGCCCAAGAATGACTGAATGGAACTGGAAAGAGAGGTGGTGGAATTGTCAGAATTACAAAGACATCAACAGCTTTGAGTCAGTGGGTGCTTTCGTATAACCTTTGATCTCAGTTGGCTGAGGACACCTACATCCTGTGCTGCATAGTCTCACATGTCAAAGCTCTTAAAGATGAAGACAGCAGTTCAGAGAAGCAGTGGGATAACAAGGATAAAGATTCACTACTCAACATTCTTCAGCACTTGCAGCAGTTGCAGACTTTTAAAAGTACGGTGTCAAAAGTCTGCAACTTTTCATACCAAGTGAAAAGTCTGCAACTTTTGAAAAGGTGCAGACTTTTCACTTGGTATGAAAACTTGCAGACCTTTGACTCCATACTTTTAAAAGTCTGCAATTTTTTCAGAGTGCATTAACTCTGTCCTTTTGTCAGGGTTCGGGGGTGGGGAAGAGAGAGAAGGCGGGGCCGATGGCGCATGCGGGAGTCCCTCCCCTGGCAGCGGCGCTCGGCTCCGTCCTGAGTGCGCTCCCGCCCTTGCCAATACCACCTGACCCTGTGTACGCACGCAGCAGCTCAGCGTCCCAGCGTCTCCAAGCAACCGAGGACTCCCGGCGCATGCGCGGGAGGAACCCGGAAGTGAGGCCGCGATGTTCTGTGCGTCTGCAGGCGCGGCACCAGGACGGCCCTACTTAAGCCCCGCAGAAGCACTCAGTGTTGCTGGTGATCGGACGTGGTACTGTGAGACTGGCCCCTGAGCATTGTTGCAGAGAACTGAGCGGAGTGAGAGTATCTAGGAGAGAGAGTGCGAGAGAGAGCGTGAATGAGTGCGTTGAGCGTCTGGTGAGTGATTGATCGGGTGAGTGAGCAGAGCGAGTGATTGGTGCGAGCGTGAACCGTTACCTTCCCCTATTCCTGTGTCCCCCTGTTCCCGAGTGAGTGTCCTATCCCCTCCGCTGGGTGTCCTTCGGGTCCTGGGTCCCCCTTCCCCTGAACCACCACTGAACTTCACCCCTTTTCCTGGGATCCCTGTACGCATGGGGGCACAGAGTGGGCACCGTGTCATTCACCAGTCCCAATGATGAGCTTCGGCTGGGACCTGCTCGTGTAGCCTGCTCCCATAGCCACTATAAGACCCTGAGGGACTATCTTGAAACCACAGGTGCCCTTGCAACTGGTGGGCGAACGCGTGCACGTGGACAACCCCATTTCCCTATCCCTCACAGTATCACCAGCAACACAGTGGACTTGATCCACTATTCCCACGTAGTTAAAGGGAGGAGTATATGGAGCACGGGGCAGTAGGGGGAACTGGCCCCATTGGGGCAGAAGGTGGTGCTCCACCAGCCCGGACCAGAGATCGGTCCTTGGGGGAAGAGGGGCCCTCAGGGCTAAATATCGGGCCTTTTCCCTTGACTTCCAACCCCGGGGATATGGGACCTTTGGATATAGTTCGAGGACTGAAATCCTTAGCTATGGACGTCCAAGATCTACAGGAACGTCCCCGAGAACTATATCCCCGAGAGCCTGAAGGCTCTAGAATAGCTAAGTTTAATGGGGATCGGAAAATGTTTCAGGGGTTCATGGCTCTCTGTGAGCTCGCATTTTCTGTACAACCCCGAACGTATGCCTCAGATCAAGCTAAGGTGGCCTATGTGATCAGGCATTTAGAGGGATTGGCCTTGTCATGGGCCACCCCCCTGCTTATAAGCCAGGATCCCTTGATTAGGAATTTTGCTGCCTTCAAGAGGGAATTTACCTTCCTTTTGGATTATCCCCACTGAGTAAGGGATGCTGAGACAGCTATCTTAGAGTTAAAACAAGGGCGGGGATCATTGTTGGAATATGTGGCCCATTTCCAGCAACTAGCAGTGGAATTAGCCTGGCTCCTAAAAGTCCTGTTTAGGAAAGGATTAAGCGATCAAGGACCAGTTAGCCTATACCCCCCTACCTGACAAGTGGGCCGAACTAGTGACACTAACCATCCAGATTGACGAGCGTCTAGCAGAGAGATGACGAGAGCAACAGGGAAATTGAGGGGTGCCTCCCCGTCGGTATGTTCCTCCCTCAACACGCCCGGAGCCCCTGAAGGCGGATACGGAGGAGCCAATGCAGTTAGGAGCCTCACGTGGACCCCTCTCCTTGGAGGAAAAAGAACGACGCCAGCAGGGCCACCTGTACTTTTATTGTGGAGGTGTCTCCCATTTTGCCCGGAATCGCCCACAACTACCCCCAGCTCGACGACAGGCGGGAAACTTCCAAGGCCGAGACGAGCAGGCGGCATCTCGGTAAACGCTGTGTCACCCCTGAAGGACCTGGTGCCGACCGCTCCAGCCGGGCACTTGCAGGTAATCTTAACCCTTACCTGGGGAAAAAATCAGTCCCTAATATGACGGGCCCTCATAGACTCCGGGGCTTCGAGTAACTTTATGGACCATGGGGTAGTGCAAAAATGGACTCTTCCCGTGCAACCCCGGCCCCATGCGGAGGTGGTACACTCCATTGATGGATCACCTCTAGCATCCGGACCCGTGAAGTACTGCACGCAGGGGCTGCAAGGGCACATAGGCAACCATAAGGAGGACCTTCAGTCGATATTGTTCAAACCCCGCTGTTTCCCATTGTACTCGGGATACCGTGGCTATGATGCCACAACCCTCAGATTAATTGGAGTACTGGGGTGGTGACATTTCTGTCACCACATTGCCAGGAGTTCTGTTTACTAATGACTCCGATCCCGTGCGCCAGGCCTGGGCTGGCCTTGTCAACAACACCCCCCATGCCAGACCTTCCCGTGGCCTATCGAGATTTACAAAAAGTTTTCTGTGAACAAGAAGCAGCCACTCTTCCACCCCATCGGGCATACGATTGCCCCATTGAGTTACTTCCGGGCACTGAGCCGTCCTATGGACGTATTTATGCGCTTGCAGAGCCCAAGTTGAAGGGCTTAAAAACCTACCTGGATGAACATTTAAGACGAGGGGTTATTCGCCATTCTGTGTCCCCTGCAGGGGCCCCGATCTTTTTTGTGTCCAAGAAGGATGGAGGTCTCCGTCCTTGTGTAGATTATTGGGGCCTCAATGACATTACCATAAAAAACCGGTACCCCCTGCCGCTGATACCGGAGTTACTGACCAGGTTACAGGGAGCTCAAATTTACACTAAATTGGATCTGCGGGGGGCGTATAACTTATTGTGAATTCGAGCTGGAGATGAATGGAAGATGGCCTTCCGCACGCGATATGGGCACTTCGAGTACCGAGTGCTGCCGTTCGGCCTGGCCAATGCCCCCGCCACGTTTCAACACTTGATGAACGATTTGTTTCAAGATATTCTAGACATATTTGTGATTATCTATTTAGATGATATTCTAATTTTCTCTGCCACGGAGTCGGAAAATATCCAACACGTACGAATGGTGCTCCAACGGTTATATCAAAACCAATTGTATTGTAAGTTAGAAAAATGTATATTCCATGTCACCTCAGTTGCCTTCCTAGGATTTAATATTTCTCCCCACGGTATCGAGATGCAGCAGCAAAAGGTGCAAGCAATTGAACAGTGGACAGCACCAAAGAATGTAAAGGCCCTCAAAGGTTCCTTGGTAGTACTAACTACTACCGACAGTATATCCCTGACTACGCTTACCTCACAGCTCCCCTAACTCAGTTGTTAAAAAAGGGGACGCCATATAATTGGGGACCAAACCAACAAAGGACCTTTGCGACCCTAAAATGAGCCTTTATGCAGGCCCCAATTTTGCAGCATCCTGATCCCTCCAAACCCTACACCGTGGAAACCGATGCATCTAGTACGGCCTTAGGTGCCGTTCTCCTACAGTCAGGACCGGACGGCAGCCCCTTATTTCCGTGCGCCTTCTATTCCAGGCAGCTCACGAGCGCGGAACAGAATTACACAATTCTCGATAGAGAATTGTTGGCCATTAGAGCAGCCTTCGAGACGTGGCGCCCACACCTAGAAGGGGCTCAATATCCAGTGACTTATCACCGATCATAAAAATTTAACTTTCCTTCGCACTGCAAGAATTACTAATTACTAATGGCCCAATCTTATAACCATGTTGTTTTGGCTCTCCATCTATATGCAGAATGGTAGAGTACTAACCAGCAATTTATTACTGGCTTTATTTGTAAAACTCTTTTTTTTATGATGTAGGACTTAAAGAAGATTTGCACTTACTGTTCACTTGGAAGCGAGGAGTTCCTGGACATTGTCTTTGGTGAGAGGTCATAGTCACTGTCTGATCTGTAAAGAAATGATTCCCTGCGCTGGCTGTGGCCTGGAAAGGTAGTATGCAGTACAAGTCCTGAAGAGGAGCTGGCTTGGGGGTCCAATGGACTGCGACCTGGTGATGGGCCATTTTCCACATCAAAGCTATGAATGAGAAGCACATGAACACGTGTAAATTTTTTTTTTCATATTTAATTTATATCCCGCACTCTCCCACCCGAAGGTGGCTCGAGGCGGCTCACAACAAGGCAAATACATAAAATGCACCAAATAATTCCAAAAATCACCAATACACAAATACAATCCCCTTATAATTCAGTAACAAGTAATACAATTCTAATAACTCCAACACAAATGCAGCAATACATCAATACGTCACACTCCCCCCAAAATCCACCCCAATAATACCAGCTTCCAACCACTACTTTCAACCTGCACCCTGCTGCCACCAGGGGGAGGCTCTCTCCCCACCCTCATGCTCTCACCAGGAAGGAGGGTACCTTCACAAGCTAGGTATATATATATTGCCCCTCCCACCAAACACTGATAACTCCAGTCCCATCTGCCGTCCCCCCCCCCGGCACGGCTGTCGGCATGGCCATCGGCCGCTCCCAGAACTTGTAGGAGCGACCCGGAAGCCAGCTTCTCCAGGCCCCACCCTCTTCCTAAAAGCGAAGGCGGCGGCAGCAAACTCCGGCTGCTGGGTAGGTGTCTCTGAGCCGGCCAACACCCAGGCTTCCAGGAGGGGGTGATAACAAACATCCCCTGCCAGACTCTTCAGGGGGGGGGAGGGGTGATGGAAACTATCCCCAACAAACGTGTCCGTACAAAGGGAGAGCTGACAGTTCTTATTCCTCTCCACAGCCTTCGCAGTGGGGCTCAAACGCCACACCCCCTCATACATAGTCTCAAGGGATGGGGGTGTTTAAGGGGTATGCTCAGGTGAGGGAAGGAAGAAGAGGGTCCAGATCATGCATGGATCTATGCCATGGATCCATACCTTATCCTTGTGTGCATAGCCTCGTCTCCACTCCCTTTCCAACAGACATTTGTTGATATTAATTTTAACAGGTCAGTACAAAATGCTGTTTAAATTACCACAAAGATGGGTTTCATATCACATTAAAACAGTCAGCTGTGCTTAATTGAGACACGATCACTGGGACAGCTGCTTAAATGGCATAGAACTCTCTGAACGGTTCTTCCTAATGCTCTAATTATGACTAAAATAATCTCCCCTTTAAATGAGGGTGAAAACAGACATGACGCTAACCACCCTTTAACCACTCTTGGTGGTTATTTATTTATGCATGTTGCAGGGCTGCATAGAGTACCAATACAGCCCTGCAACATGCATAAATAACCACCAACGGTGGTTAAAGGGTGGTTAGCGTCATGTCTGTTTTCACCCTGAGATGACAGCTTACTTAGGATATTTTTACATCTCCTGAGGTGTCCCTCCCAATTAAAGAAACGTCTAACATACTTTCACGTATAGGTGAGCATGTAGTTTGTTCAGTTTGGGATATTACAAAGCATGACTCTAGCCCTGTATAACTGTGCTAGAGAGGAGAAGAGGAGGTAGTGGCCCATTCTGACCTGCCTCAGTAAAATGGCTTCTGAAGCCAATTGCTCTCTTCAGTTCTCAGTCCCCTCACAAATTCTCTTCTGTTGAGTTACAGCAGCGTTTCACCTTTTCTTAACAATGTCCCTCTTACAATGTAGTTGAAATTCACAAAATCTAGTAGACAGTTTTGAGCACCATTTCCCCTTGTTGAACAAAGTACACAGATGAATCAAGGCCAAAATTCAATGTCTAGTAAGAGATGTAAGGAAACACACACATTTTGAAGCTTAGCAGAGATGAACATAAAACATGTAATTTCACTATGATAAAAAGCTTGCTTACTATTCAAGATTACATATTATTACCGGGAAAGCGGAAGTAACTGAACACCCTACCTCATTGGGAGATATAGGTGTTCAGCAGTCCTGGAATTTAGGTACCTAATTGTAGGCCAGTTGATTTGAAAATCTGGCTTGTGCTTTTGATTGCATTTTACAGTTTAGTCATAGTGAGAAATGCTTCTTTACTTTAAAACACTTTCAAACTGCTGGGTTGAGCAAAGCGAAGGTTTTGTTTTGGTTTGAGGTGGGGATTTGGGTTGGGTTTTTTTTAAACCTTCTGTCACAATTTCCATTATACACCCACTTTCTTATGGGTTTATAACTTGGCTATTGCAACCTGCGGTTGAAGTCACTTTGGCCATTTTAGTAAGAGACACCCCTCATAAAGTACCAAAATAAAGCAGGTTGTTCTGTTTCAGTTGGCTTTTCGGATCTCATCTGACTAATGTAAATACCATATGTACCACAGTATGCTAAATGAACGAAGGATTAATTCAGTCTGAATTCCCTTACTTTTGGTACATTTATGTCAAACCCCAAACGCTACACATATGGACACAAAGTGCTTGCTTTATGTAAACAAATAATCCAGAATCAACAGCCATACTATTGTGGGTACAATTTGAATCACGGAGCAACTTTGCTGTTAAACTAGACTGCTACTTAGGACATCAATTCAGTTTGGGGTTTTTATAATTTCTTACTTCCCAGAACAATTTTTAGTAGATTTCCTTGAACTGTGGTGGCAGAAATTAGAAGAGACATCCGTTGGGCGATTAGTACAGAAATATACTTTATAATAAATACTTCTGAAATGCTTTGTTAAAGTATCTGATTTCCTGCTTGCACCAACATTCTCTTATAGAGATTAATCGTGCAGAAATAAAATGCTTGCAATTTTGCTTTTATATCCAACCCAGCAATGAATCAGGCAGAAGCAAGAACAAGTGAAATGTAGTCCCCTCCCCTGCCTTGCACACGTGTGCGTGTGGAGGGCCCTTGCGAACGCTGGGGTGGGTGTGCGCCCGTGAGAACACTGTGGGTGGGGGTGCATGCACGCCATCACACTCCACCCACTTCCACCCATCACTCACGCCCTGAGCAATGAATGCCAATGCCCGATTCTCCATGTGTGGAGATGGGTGGAGGCCATGGGAATGCACCCCCACCCACCATGGCACCCCTATCCCCCCACTGCAGCCAGTGTGAAAAGGGCCAATGATACCAAGCAAAGTGAACAATGCGGGGGGGGGCATGAGTGGGCGGCGCGGCGGGTGGGCAGTGCATGGGGTGCGTTCCTCCACGCACGGAGCATCGGGCACTGGCACCCATTGCTCTGTGCGTGATGCACCCCCGCTTCAACCCCTCACTCCAGCTGCGGCGTTCCCATGGGCACCCCTGCACACGTGTGCGAGGGGAGAGGATGCCCATGTGAAAAGGGCCATAGATTTTCATGCAAAAAATCTTGCCACTTTTTGTTCTTTTAAACTATTTATTGATTAAAAATTAATCTTCAAAAAGTTAGTTTTCTTGAATGCAGTTTTCCAGTTTTTTCTTTACTTAATGTATACCATGCTGGGTTCTAAATTAAGAGTTACAGCTCAGGAGAAGGAGCTTGGAGTTACTGTAGACCCTACACTGAAATCTTCAGCTCAGTATGTGGCAGCAGTCAAAAACTAACTGAATGTTAGGAATCATTTGGAAAGGGATAGAGAATAAAACTGAAAATATTGTAATATCTCTATATAAATCTATGGTATGACCACACCTGGAATTTTGTATGCAGTTCAGAAAAGACATAGTAGAACTAGAAAAGGTACAGAGAAGGGCAACAAAAATGATAAAGGATATGAAACAGCTCCTGTATGAAGAGAAGCTTGACAGGTTGGGGCTCTTCAGCTTGGAGAAGAAAATGGCTGATAGTTTATAAAATCATGAGTGGTGTGGAACATGTAAATAAGGAGTGGCTGTTTACCCTCTCTAATAGTACTAGAACAAGGGGGTATGCCATGAAATTAACTGGCAGTAGATTTAAAACTAATAAGAGAAACTATTTTCTCTTGTATTATAATCAGTGCATAATTAACTTGTAGAATTTACTGCCAGAAAAAGTGGTCAAGGCCAGTAGTGCAGCTAGTTTTAAAAAGGGATTGGATAAGTTCTTGGAGGATAGGTCCATTAATGGCTATTAGCTAAGTAGGTTGTGGGGGTATAACCTCTTATTGCTGGAGGCTGGAACAACAGGGAATGTATTGCTCATTCTCCCAAGAGACAGAGATCAGCCACTGTCAGGGACAGAATGCTGGGTTTGATGGCCCATTGGTCTGACCCAGTATGGCACTACTTCTGTTCGCCTAGAGAGTGAGCTCTTGTTCGAAGAACCACCTAAGGTTGTGGGTTGAAAGCATAGAGGATCTAGATGCCACCTTTGCGGGGGTGGAGGAGAATGGTAAGCCTGAGGGGCATGGGGTGTTGCATTTACACAGCTGCATAATAAAGGCTTCCATTTATTGTTAATTAATGTTTTGTATTGTTTACTGTGTTGCCAGGTGGCCAGGAGAACACAGAGGAGCAGTAGGAAAATCACCAGGAAACAACACCACAGGACGGGAATGGTATGCACAGGAGTGGGTGGGAAGGCACCATGGCTTGGGCTGAAACTCGATCTTTATATTCTTGAACTTCTTGTTGAGAACTGGGCTCTCAGCAAGATTTTCCCAATCAAGAATGAGTCAAGAATTAGCTGTTTTTGACACCATTTTAAACGAGATTCTCGAGAAAACACTGCTGGCATCATTTTGGAAAAGGCCCGGTGGCTATTTTGTGCATGTGCAGGTTTTTACGAGATATCTCACAAGATTTCATACTGGGGTCGAGATCTCAATCCTCAGCATGAAATCTTGCGAGATTCTTGTGAGAAAAAAGTATTCTCGTTTCAGCCCTAACCATGGCGGACCTGCATGGGGTGGAAACTAAAATGGTGGCCAGTTGGCCAGCGGAAGCCAAAATTGGAACCGTTGATTTCTGTATGTTCTTCACTCCTCTACAGTGATTGCAGGAGAAGAACTCAGTGGTGCTGGGATCCTGCCGCAGAAATTGCCCCACCAGCCACATAATTCATGGCTGTGAGAGAATGGCAGAATGGTATAACGATAAGCCACTTTAAGGGCTGGGAGTGGGAAGGGAAAGAGGCGGGTGCACCAAAAATGGGGGTGGGGAGACCACTGGCCATGCACTTGAGGTCAGGGGATAGTAACCCAGAAGGGAAAAGCCCGGATGCAAAGGAAACTACTGTGGGAAAGTCACAGGCAAAGGCTGGGTGCTGGCCAGTCACAGAGTAGCTGACTTCACTCTATGTCTCTGTGCTTCCTATTGCTATTCCCAGACCTAGCTAGCCTGTGAATGCCAATAGGAAATGCAGAGGTTCAGACCTACAGCTGGCTAATTTGCAAATGCCAATAGAAAATGCACAGGGAAAGGCCGCCGGATGGAAATAGCACTTGGGGGGTGGGGAGGCAAGGAGGTATGCCATCCCATTGCTGGGGGTGGAACCAGAAGGGTCACAGGAAAAGAGTGACACACAGGAAACATTTTTAAAGATAATATGAAACAGTTCACTGATGCTCATTACACTGTCACTGAAGATGGGTATTAGCACAAGATGGATGGATAGCACAAGACATCCTGAGTCTCTCCAGCTATGCACTGCTCAGCTTCGGACAGCTGGTCCCAGAACAGGGGCACTGGCTTGCCAGAGCTAACTGGCTGGGGGATTCTCCAATGCAATCCCACTGATCTCACAAATGCTATGCAGAACACAGGTGGCGGTAGTAGAAGTGGAATAGTCTCCAGCTGGGAATCAGTTCTGGCTGCAATTGATCGTCAGTGGTGCTTTTAAAATCTGAAAGCTCTCTCCACAACAGAGCGGGTTGTGCTGAGCTGCCAGTTAAAGTGCCTCTGCTCGTGGGTGCAGGCAATGCTGTATGCCTTCATGAGCCAGGGCTTCAAGGGGTAGGCAGGGTCCCTGAGAACAACAGGCATCATGAGCACCCTCTCAATGAATGTTTCAGTGGAGGGTCCAAGATCTCCTGTGTATATGCAGACAAAGAAGGGGGATTGATGCAAGCACTGTGGTTCTTCCTGGACCACCCTGCCAGCACATCCACAAACATGCACACTGGTCCACTACATGTTGAAGAACCACAGACAAATACCTCTTCTGGTTCAGGTAGTCATCCTTGCTATGAGGTGGGCAGATGACGGCTATATGGCTTCCATGCCCTTATGAAATTTGGGACCCCCCTCCTGCCCAAAGTCCGCCATTGCCTCCACGGGGTTAGACAACTGCACCACCTGGTCAAGCAGCACAATCACTGTGCAAACCTCTACTAGTATGGTGCCCACTGTGGAGCTTCCAGAACCAAATTACTGGGCAACAGCGTGTCAGGAGTCTAGAATGGCAAGCTTCCACGTGGCAATGGCAGCATGCTTCTTCACAGGGGTGAAACACTGCA
This sequence comes from Sphenodon punctatus, assembly GCA_003113815.1. NCBI lineage: Eukaryota > Metazoa > Chordata > Lepidosauria > Sphenodontia > Sphenodontidae > Sphenodon > Sphenodon punctatus. Next base: position 1,124,172 of record QEPC01006664.1, on the reverse strand, counting down.
TCACCATGCTTTGTTTCCCAAGTTGTGGCCTGAGCATCTTGGCTATCTGCAGGACGAGGTGATGGTGCATCCTGAACTTTGCAACCTACTCAGTGTCCCCCCCACAAGGACAGCATGTTCTCTAACTCGTCTGCTTTTCTCCTTTACCCAGTCAAGCCTGTCCCTGGGTACAGCCCTGTGCAGGGCGTTGGTGACTGAAGCCGTGTCTCCTGACAGGTACCTCTCTGAGCTCATCAGGTGCCTTTGCACAGCTTTGATCCTCCCCAGCAGAATCTGGTGTTGTCGGAGGTAGGCAAGTCCATGGCACCAAAGAAGGATCTGTGTCCACAGTGTGATGTGCCTGACTATCCTTGAAAGAGATTGAGAGCACGCCTTTCTGTGCCCAGACATAACATCGTGTCAGTGACTGCAGTAGGTTTGGATCTGTTGGACCTCGCCAGTTCTGCTCAGCAGTGGAAAGGAAGGGGTGGAGCTTGGTAACAAGCAAAAGGAAGTTTTTGGCATGCATCTCCATGGCTGCGGTTCTGGCATCTGTGAACTCTTCAAGAACTGGGCTGATGCATAGCCGAGATTGGCTGCACACCACACGTGAACTGTAATTGGCTGCTTTTGCTCATGTGGTGCTTGGGTAATAGAGGTGTGCCATGTGTGAATTCTGATTAGCTGCTGTTGGTCATGTGGCTGGCAATTGGGTAAAAACTTTTCACCAAGCTTTGTGTTGGGGGTGGGGTGTACACTTGTACTGCAGTCCAGGTGGCAATCATAGACATTCTTGTCACAACCATGTCAGTGCACAAACAAACTCATCTATAAAATACTGCAAATTTGGAAGCATGCAGTTTTTTAATTGTGGTGGTGGGGACTCTTTCATGTCAATAGAAAGAAGATGGCGGGGGGATCTGCAAGGCACTGAAGGTTACTGTGCTTGGAATGTATATGGGAGCAGGGCCTGGATGCTATTGCCCATTGACTAAGTTACTCATAATTTCTTATATTTGAAAAGTAGGTTTTTGCTTGTAATGAGCATGAGGGGTCATAATGCCATAGAAACTCACTGCAGAGCATTAATTGCCCTTCAAAACCAAGTGGATGTCAAATGCAGGTGCTGTGGCCGGTCTCCCATGGGCTGAGAAATTGGGGATTCATGGATATGCTGGCCTTTGGACAAGGCCAGATGTACAGAAAGAACTGGCAGACCCATCCTTGAAGTCTTCCTATGCACTCGCAGGGTGGCACATGAACACAATGGGGTTCCATGCATGCACAGTGTTGTGTAGATAATGTGCAGCCAAAATGCAGTTCCAAGTTCTTCAGAATCCAACAGTGGTAACCCAAACAAAGTGAGGGCGTGGGATCCAAATCAGAGTGAGTGTTTCCTGGAGATCTGTGCAATGCCAGAAGTAAGGCTGTCAATAATGGGGGCTGGACCTTCTTTGCCACTGTTTCTCATCACTGCCCCGAAGACAGCAAGAGGACACCCAAAGAGCTACTGGGAGTGCTTCGACAGGGTCAAAGAGAGGAATATCTTCAGGGAAGCTAGTGGCTCGGGGTACAGGAATGTAAAGTGACTGAAGGGGAGCTTGTTGCCCTATATGAGGTTTGGACACTCTAAAGAAGTGCAGAAAGCCCTCTCAAGTGGGGATGTTTTCCATCCACACTGTATAGTGATGCAGGAGATGATAGAGAGGGGGTACAAGAGGCACATGTTTGACTGGGGGGTTTATACAAACGGAGAGGAATTTCCAATACCATAGAGTGAAAAACGCTGATAAAATGATGGGTTGCGTTGCGTCCTGCCAGTGCATCGCTGTGAGCCATAGATGTGAGAAACTGAGTAACAGCACTGGTTTTGATTTAATTTTTTTACATTCTTTTTCACTTTTCACTCTAGGTGCTCAATAAGGTATGCAATTTCCTAATTAAACTAAGTGTTATGTGCATAGCAATCTGTTAATTACAGTCACCAAGTGCTGGCAGATATATAAACCTAGGTATGAATCACTGGGGTGGGTGGGGATAGCAGGCGCTGGACTGCCTCCTGGAGTCATAATAGCCCAGGAGAAGGAAACAGCTGGAGCAACATCTTGTTCTCATGGTTTGCAACGGCTGCGAGTCATGACAGGGGGCAGGATAGGAGCTGCAACGGGTACTAAAACTAGTGCCCATGGGTAATGCCCGCATTTCAGGCACCCTAACCATTGGGCACCTGACAGACTACCTGAGGACCAATTGGATGCCCGGTGCCCCAAAATGCGAGCATTATAATTTGCAGCGCTCCAACTGGTTGGTGCTCCACTCCCCCAGTGCCTCACAGCTGAGAGGAGAGGAAGCGGCCTTTCAAAGTGACAGGACTCAACCTAGGCTGGCTCCTGTCATGTTGAAAGGCCGGCCAGTGCAATCGAGTGGCTGGTCGGGTCCATTTGGGCATCGATGGTGCCCAAATGGGCCTGGGTTGATTCAGGCACCCCTGAGTCATTGGGGGTGCCTGGTTACGATACTTGGGGGAGGGGGCAAGTGGCTGGACCGGGATGGGGAAGCACCCCTGCCTGTGTATTAAGTTGGTCACACAAATCTGTGAGTAGGGGCTGAAGTGGTGGAGATGCATAAATTCACATGAAGTATACGCAGGGGGCTGCTGGTTTATTAGGCTCTACACACTAAATAAGTGTGGAGGCTGCACGGGAAAACCTGGACTCAAGCAGGCTATGGTCTTGTTTGTTAACGCCCACTGGGGCAATCGTGGGAAGCTGTAGCTTCATCTGCTGTTCCTGGGACCATGCAAATGGGCTGCTGAGGCCATAGGTTGCATCTGTGGATTAACTGAAGAAGTAGGAGGAGGATCTCTGCAGAGCCCTCTCCCCCCTCACCAACCACAGAAAGAAAGGGAGTTTTTGCTCTATCAACGTAGTATCTATAGGCTCAAGAGAAGTGTAAGAGGGAAGTATCGGCGTGCACTACTCCGGCTTCTTTCCCCCTGCACACTCTGCCACCTGCTTCAGCTCCCATGGGTTTCCAGTACAGTGTGAGCAGCAGCTGCTGTAATGGTGGCATGAACCTAGCCCTAAACTGTTGAAGCTGAACTATTATTTTGGCGTTTTTCGTCTGACTAACCCAAGAGCAGAGAGTAATGGATATTTTAAAAAACCGTTTATATTGGAAAGTGCACAGAATTTCACAGGTCAAAAGGTAAGGAGAAAGGCTACTCTGCTGCAGGATAGCTAAGATCTGCTGTAAACAATGGAGATGCAAGATTTTATTATTATTTATTAATTATTATTATTTTATTATTTTTAAAAGGAAATGGTTGCAAGATACTTTTATAAAGGAAAATATTATGCAGATGAAATGTTACCAGCTCCTCTTGCTCATTTAAGTAGCTAAAGGAACGCTATACATCTAAATTATTATGTAAGCCACCCTGAGCCTCAGGAAAAAGGCAGAGTAGAAATTTGAGTAAATAAAATAAATGTTCTCAAGCTCTCAGAAAATCCAGAACCGAACCTTGTGGTTTGAATCCATCAGTACTCCTTATGGTATCCATATCAATTGACCAGATGAGCAATTGGGTAGTTAGAGTAGATGATATACATCTTTTCAAACTTCTACGCCCATAGTGTATAGCAGGGATGGGGAACCTAAGGTCCAGCAGTCAAATGTGACCAGCAGATAGTTCTTATTTGGACCTTTTCCAGATTCTGAGTCTGGCCCCTGGATCCACTTCCTTTAAGCAGCCCCACCCTCAACTTCTATGAGGCCATTGGAGCTTGCACTCATTTTCAATGTGGTCCATGGGAAGGAAAAGGCCCCCATCTCTGGTGTATCTGTATAATATTGCTAGTATTCAATTGCGTTGTCTTGATACAAGGAACAAGTCAAAGGGTTTACCTATCCTCCCCTCCCGACACGTGGCATAGGATGTGATTATTAGATTTTTTTTACAGTTTTCACCAAAACGCAGAAACAGTATAAAGAAAATTTTTTAAAATACCAGTATAAAAATAGAATATAAAATAGTTTTAGTTATTTAATATTCTCTCTTATCCTCCAAGCTAAACGGGCAAATGTGCCCCTAAAATAAAATACAACAGGTGAATTTTTAGAAAGCAACCAAATACACTTCTTTGTTAGTCCAATATAATAAATCAGAAATTAATGGTGTAAGCCATTTCTCACGAATTGCTATATATAAGGGGCATAGCGTTGCAAATCCTGTATTTCATACATCACACAGGGACATAATATTTTTTTATAAGAAATTTTCCTCCATCTTCCTTCAAGAGCTGTGGTATACATCTGATCAAAACGTAACCTAGTGATTGCTTCTCAATGTTTACAATGGGTATTTTCAGACGTGATGGGGCCAGTATTGGCCCCATCACGGAATCACCTATTGATCCCCCGCCGGGATCAAAACGGCACGGCCAACAGACGTGCCGGCTGATCCCAGCGGGGAATCAGGGGAGGGGGTGGGGCTGCGCGGCTCAATGTGTGGCCGCACAGCCCCACACCCCCCACACTCCCTAGGCCGCCCGCCCTCTGGGAGACGGGTGGGCGCTGCGGCCAATGCGGCTGCAGTGTCCGCCCGCCCCCTGGGGCATTGACCACAGTCCGAAATCAGCAGCAGGCACGGCTGCTGATTCCAGGCCGTGGTCAGACGTTACGATCCCATGCTCAACCACAGTGAATTCCCCGTGGTTGAGCGTGGGAACGTCACGTCTGTTGGCCCGAACGTGAGCTTCCAGCCGGGTGTTCACCCCCGTGAATCATGGGTGGGAATCTCTTTGACCACGCAAACGGCGATGGTCTGGGCAGGACCACCGTTTGCGTGGTCAAAGAGATTCCCACCCGTGATTCACGGGGGTGAACATCTGGCGGGAATCTCTTGTCGGGCCAACAGACGTTACGGTCCCTTGCTCACCATGTGAGCATTCACCGTGGTTGAGCGTGGGATCGTAACATCTGAAAATACCCAATGAGTAATAACAATTAAATAAAGCTCCAAAACAAAAGAGCATATATATATAATAATAAAAAAATAAATATAAAATATATTAAAAAAATAAATATTATATATATATATATATATATATATATATATATATATATATATATATATA
>QEPC01006664.1:1084385-1112762 GCA_003113815.1 Sphenodon punctatus | reverse complement strand
CCTGTCCCGCCGCTGTCGCTGTCTCTGCCTCCGCTCTCTTCCGCTTCCCTCCTCGCTCCATCCCGCCACGCTTGCTTGCTGCTGCTCTCGCTTTAAATCTCCCTCCGGTGGTTGTGTTGATGCTGGTTGCTTGGCAGCGACGCTGCGTGCCTTGTCCCCGGCTGCGGCTCGTTTCGTTTGGTTCCGCCCGGGGATTGGCGTCCAGACGTTACTTTTCCTTGGTTCCCAGTGGGGGTTCGTTTGACCACGCTTCCCGGGACCTTTCCCCGGCTAGCCCGGGAAGCGTGGTTGAAACTGACCCCATGTGGGTATTGAGCGCGATGAACATCTGGCGCGCGCCGTTCAGACGTTCAGGGCCCTTTGGCCCCACGGGGAGGTTGAGCGTGGTTCAGTGTGGTTGAGCGTGATCTCGTAACGTCTGAAATCACCCTCTGTATCTATGAAAAACTACATCCTTATCTGCAGCTAGTGGTATCACATCCAATATGATAGTCCATGCCTAGAAAGACTATTCTTAATATCCCCAGGTGTAGTTTAATAGATCAGGAGAGCTCTAATTTTCTAAAAGGCACATTTTTGGAAACATATTAGGCCAATACGTTTTAATTTTCAACCATAAGTTCATAACTCTTAAGTGACCTAATGTTGCCACATTTAACATACCATTAAACTACCTGGAGTAGATGACTGTAACCCAAGTAGTTTCCTTAAAAACTGATTCAGAACCTTTCCAACTAACTTAAAGAAGGGTCTAAACTCCACAACTCTGCTCCATATAGGAGTATGGGTTCAGTCTTAGCTGTAAAGGTCTTAAGTGCAGTAGAAACCACCCTTCTACCTGTTTTATTGTAAAATGTCAATATGCCACCAATCGTCTGTCTACCTTTTGCCCCAGTATATTTTACATGCCTATTTAATTCCATAGGATACGAATGCTGTAAGTTCCCTAGAAGCCATAGTAAAAGACAAAGCATCAAAAGGAGATGTTACATAATGTAATATGGCAATTTGCTTCTGAAGCTGTTTTGAGGAACTCTGTATTTATTCAGTACACCAAATACCATGTGCTTATTTGCAAGAAAAATACACTGCATTTTGAAAGCTAGACAGGTGGCATTTATTAGTGACAGGTACTATACTATTTGTATTTCAAGTATGGATTCTTTTTTTGTTGTTGTTCTAAACACATTCATATTTTCACAGGCATTCTGCCCCCCCAAAATCTCTTATTGGGATGGAAAGTATGAGAATAAGTCTTCCACTGTCATTTCAGTTCGTATGTGTTAGAAATAAAAAAACAATTGGTGCTTATGCTATTTTTGCCCGGTAAATGGCTCTCTGAAGCATAATGAACCCCATCAGGACAAACAGATTAGATAGATGTTTGGACATGAAAGGGTTATATCTGGAGTAAAGAAGGATCTGGGTGTAGGTGGTCTACACATTCAATGCTATACTGTAATCCCACCAAAGTTTTGGAAAGGTTTTGAAGGACTCTGAACATCTAAAATGAGAATCCAAGCTCTCCTTAACTTCAATTGAGAGTGAAGGGATGATAACTCCAAGCCTGGGAGAGCGGCAGCTCAAGTATCTCTGTTTATTATTCACCCTTTCAACTGACTTAATTTAATCTCACAACACACTTGTAGGTGAGATAAGAAATTAACATTTCTAATGCCCTTTGAGAACCTTAGATGAAAGTAACCATGTCACAAATACAGACCTTGCATATACAATGGGTGTTTTTTTGACAAGCACCTCCCCACCCACTACCCACACATCATGCATGTGGCAGGGCCTCATTGGCGCCCTATGCAGTCCTGCAACATGCATGACGCACTTGTCTAAAAACACCAAATTGTGACTCCATTGACTTCCACAGAGTAGCATCCATTTTCTGAGATACGATTTTGGCCCAACATTATGTGTATTGGCTACACAGTTTATATGCAGGACACTTATTGAAGAGCAAAGACTGAATTGTTGGCATTTTAAAAAGGCTAGGTAGAGCCTTACCTAGACAAATGGCCTTTTACGTAACCAGCAAAGACTTTTTATTTTTAAAGAAGCAGACTCTGAATGTGCAATGCAGCCACAAGCATGAATCATCAACCAGACAGTAGTTGGTTTGGCTGAGTAGTATGTTCCAAGTTAGATTATAAAACGCCAACAGAAACAAAATAATAGATCAAAAGAGAAACTCCATGGATACAAACAGACCCAGTTTAAACTGCTCATCGTCATTAAAAGTTTGGCTGGCAGGAAAAAAGGAATCCTGGACGTACTGAGGCGAGGAATAAGGAAGTGTGTTGCTGCATTCTGAGATTACAGGTTTAAGAGGACCAAATTCTGGCCCTTACACAAGTCAGTTCAGGGAGGATGTGGCAAGGGGCCGCCTCTCATCCCATAACTACATGAAGGCCAGCCAGAACTGCAGCCTTTGCATGCAAGGAAGGCCAGGCGCCCCTCCACTCTTACTTCTCCAGGAATACCTGGCCCGCAAAAGGAGAGGGTCTGGACACAGTTCTGTTAGCTATTCATCTCACCCAATGAAAATTGATGACTGCACTGTGAGGAGTGCTACCACCATGAAAAGTGTTAGAGACTGACTTGAATCAAAAACATAAATATAAGAACCTCAAACTATATGGAAATTGGGGTCTGAACACAGGCTTTGCAATTGGCCCAGCTCCAATCCTTACATTGATCTAAAAAGGTAAAAGTAATACTAACTGGCAAAGAAATCTGTTTTCTACTAAGACACTACCCCGAGATCTAGAATAAAACTCCGATCATCCTCACTGGATTCCCACTGAAGATCTTGTTTTGAGAGATTAACTATGACTTCTCCACTCTTGCATATCTGTATTTTCACTGCAGTCTGTGTACACATTAGATAAGAGTAGCTGAAACCTATGGAATGATCATTTCACCACAGGAGGAGGGGTGGGTCGGGCAAACAGCCCGGGCATCATTTTTGACCATGCTCTTTCCACGCAAACTCTGATTTTGGATGTGGTTTGAGGATGGGCTCTTTTCAGTTGCACAATTTGTGTAACCTATGCCCGTATCTATCCCAGGCTGACCTTGCCCAGAGACGCAGCAAGGCTTAGAATTTTGTAATTCCCTCTTCTTTGGGCTTCCAGTGGTGCTTCTCTGTCACTTGCAGCTTGCTCAGAATGCAGCAGCACAGCTGCTTGTGGGTTTGGGCAGTTGAAATTGTACATAAGAACATAAGAAGTGCCGTACTGGGTCAGACCAATGGTCCATCTAGCCCAGCATCCTGTCTCCGACAGTGGCCAATCACGGTGGCTTGGGAGAAGCACCGAACAGGTCACAATGGGGGATCCATTCCCTGTTGTTTTCCCCCAGTTCCCGTCATGTTCCCTGATCCTGTCTGGCTAATAGCTGCTAATGGACCTATCTTCCAGAAACTTGTCCAAACCTCTTTTAAACTCAGCTATAGTACTGGCCCTTACCACAGCCTCTGGCAGTAGATTCCACAACACAATTATACGCTGAGTGAAAAAATATTTTCTTTTATTTGTTTTAAACTTGCCACCCATGAGTTTCATGGAGTGTCCCCTAGTTCTAGTACTAGCTGAGAGGGTAAATAACTGCTCCTTGTTTATTAGTTCCACACCACTCATGATTTTATAGACCTCTATCATATCTCCTCTCAGTCGTCTCTTCTCCAAACTGAAGAGCCCCAACCTACCAAGCCTCTCCTCATACGGGAGCCCTTCCATGCCCTTGATCATTTTTGTTGCCCTTCTCTGTACCTTTTCTAGTTCAGCTATGTCTTTTTTGAGATGGGGCGACCAGAACTGCACACAATATTCGAGGTGCGGTCGCACCATTGATTTGTATAGAGGCATTATGACATCCTCAGTTTTATTCTCTATCCCCTTCCGAATAATTCCTAACATTCTGTTTGCTTTTTTGACTGCTGCTGCGCACTGCGCTGTGGATTTCATTGTATTGTCCACAACCACCCCCAGATCCTTTTCCTGAGTGGTAACTCCTAGCTTAGTACCCAGCATTGTGTACGCATAGTTTGGATTATTTTTCCCTACGTGCATCACTTTGCACTTGTCCACATTAAATCTCATTTGCCATTTAGATGCCCAGGCACCCAGTGTCGTAAGATCCTGTTGCAGTTCCTCACAGTCTGCTCGTGTTTTAACTACCTTGAATAACTTGGTGTCGTCTGCAAATTTGATCACCTCACTCTTAACACCCTTTTCCAAATCATTAATGAATACATTAAACAGCACCGGTCCCAATACAGATCCCTGAGGCACACCACTTTTTACATCTCTCCATTGTGAAAACTGACCATTTAGTCCTACCCTTTGCTTTCTATCTTTTAACCAGTTTCTGATCCATAGTAAGACACTATCTCCTATCCCATGACTTTTTAATTTTCTCAAGAGTCTCTCATGAGGGACCTTATCAAATGCTTTCTGGAAATCCAGGTACACTATATCTACTGGGTCTCCCCTGTCCACATGCTTATTTACACCCTCAAAGAATTCCAACAGGTTAGTGAGGCATGACTTACCTTTACTAAATCCGTGCTGACTCTTCCCCATTAAGCCATATTTGTCAACATGTCCTGTAATTCTGTCCTTAATGATGGTTTCCACCATTTTGTCCGGCACAGACGTCAAGCTTACTGGTCTGCAATTTCCAGGATCGCCTCTGGATCCCTTTTTAAATATCGGGGTTACATTTGCCACCCTCCAGTCCTCAGGTACAGTGGCAGATTTTAGTATTACGCCCGCCCTACGTTCTCCGCACTGGCTGCCTGTAAAGCAGCATAATGAATATAAGGTTGCGCTGCTGATTTTTAGGGCCCTAAATGGTCTAGGCCTGCTCTTGGAATCTCATCTTGATGGCTATCTGTGCTCAATAATCACCTGCTGTTTGGGGATCCCACCATTGCACCTTAAGTCAGAAGGCAATCAGGCCTTTGCTGAGGCAGGTCCTTCAGTGTGGAACTTGCTTTCCCCAGATGTCTCAGTTCCTCTCTCCCTCACCTTTAAAAAGTGCCTGAAGCCTTTTTTATTCTCCAGGTGCTTTTAGAGGATCTACTCCTGGTTCCCCTTAATATATATTTTTTTCTCTCCCATTCCCTTCCCATTTTAAACCATACTACTTGGATTTTAAGCCAGGTTTTGAATCCCACCCTAACTATGAACTCACTTGGTGGCCTTGGGCAAGTCACAACCTCTCAGCCTGGAGGGCCAATATGGTATAGTGGGTAAGGTGCTGGACTTGGACAGCCAAGGTTTGAATCCCATGAACTCACTGGGTGGTCTTGGGCAAGTCCTTATCTCTCAGTCTCAGTTCTCCATCTGTAATAAATGGGAATGTGTCTGTCTCTCCCTGTGTTCCCCTCATCCTTGTCCATCAAACCCACTGGGCAGGTACCTGTCTCTAATAACAGTTGCAAAGTGCTGGAGCTATATAAACACTTAATAATAATAAACTTTAAAAAAAATTAATTTTACTGAATTTTAATGCATTTTGTGAATCTCTCCGAGTATCATTTGATGACAGGATATCGGTGTGGGAACGGCACTTTATATAAAACCTCTGTCTTCATTGTGGGTCTCTATGACCCCCCAAGGCTGCTAAAAAAATAAAATAAAACTGTTTTGGCAAGCCTGAACCACTCCTCCCCCCATGTATTCCTCAAGAAGTGTGAGGTCAACTGTCCTGTGTTGTTTCATGTTCCTCCCCCCTCCCTATTTTTTAAAAATGGAGGTTTTTATCATTTCATCATCGGGGTACTTTCGACCCGCAATGTGCGTCAATGAGAAAATGAAAGCACTATACGCCCTTTGCACTCGGGGTGATGTTGACCCCTTGCATATATATTATTAAAATGCATGTGTCTTTTAAAGAAATGAAACTTAACCCAGCACCTGTTCTCCGAATTAAAACCCTCAATGAGGGTGAAGGACAAAATGCAGCACTTTGTTTGAGTTCACAAAGGTCGTTGGTGGTATGTTTAGGAAAAAAATCATCATAAACTGCTTTTGGGGATTACACTGACCCCTGGTGAAAAGTCAACTTGTCCAACTTCTATTGTTCCTTATCTATACACAGCAGTTAAGACCTATTTAGTAGGGAAGGGACTACCGGATTTTCTGGTATCCGATAATGCCGGTACTGGGCGTACCGGGATTATCGGATTCAACCTGGTAATCCGGCCCGTTTCCCAGATTCCCGGTACCAGATTTTTTTTACATTGCGGCCATTCAAATGAATGGCCGCAATGTAAAAAAAAAACCCACAAAAAAACCGCGTTTCCCTCCCCCTCCCAGGCTGTGCGGGTGGAAGGGGGGACACCCCCCACCCACCCTGGATTTAAACAAAAAAAATCCCCTGAGTGTCCCTACTGCAGATCCGGGCCGCCACCGGCAACCCAGAGCGAGCCCACCAGCACCAGCGGCCGTCCCAGCAGCAGCCGGTAAGTATTAAGTAGTGTACTGTATGATCCCTGGGGTGGGGGTGGGAAGGCCTACTAGCGTCTGAAGCCAGCAGCCACAGTCGGCGCTGAAGCCGCCGGACCGCCGGAGCTCCATGAAGGTAGGATCCCTGGGTGGAAACTTGGAAGTAGGGTGATCCCTGGGGTGGGGTGTTAACCCCACCCCCACCCCAGGGAACATACAGTACACTACTTAATACTTACCGGCTGCTGCTGGGACGGCTGCTGGTGCTGGTGGGCTCGCTCTGGGTTGCCGGTGGCGGCCAGGAGCCGCAGTAGGGACACTCAGGGGAATTATTTTGTTTAAATCCAGGCTGGGCAGGGGGTGTCCCCCCTTCCACCCGCGCAGCCTGGGAGGGGGAGGGGGGAGGATTTTTTTTATTCCATTGATTTCAATGGGGACAGTGCTCCATTTAAATCAATGGAATAAATCTGGTACCGGTATACCGGATTTAATCCGGGAATCCGGTCTTTTGGAAACCGGAATCCGGTAAATCCGGTAGCCGGTAATTGCCCTGGGGTCCCACCTCTACTATTTAGAGTGAACTCTTGACACTGTTTTTTAAAATCACAGTCATTAGCAGCTTTGTGTTGGAAAGATACCTATTCATTCTGCATCAGGGGTGTTGATGACTATTGCATTTACTGTGAAGTTTGGCGCTCCACTTGAAAACAATGAAGCCCTGCAACTCTTTACAGAGCAGGTGGGGTTGATACATGCGACCAAATGGTATCTACATACACCGCCAAAAGAATGGGCAGGCAGTGGCCCATGATTGTATTTTCAAATATAGTAGACATTGCGTGCCTCAACGCATACATACTTTGGTCCTTGGCCTTTCCTATGTTGAAATCAGAAAAACTAAGAAGGAGACGTCACTTCCTCCTAGAATTGTCTAGAGAGATGATAAAACCCTGTATTGAGGCAAGAAACATTGCTAGTTTGCCAGGAACATCAAGAAGGCTTGCTTCTGCTGTGGTAGGTGTTCCACCTGATAATAGAAAAAGGGGCAGGTGCCACATCTGCGCAAAAGCAGGGGACAGGAAATCTCAGCAGCGCCGTGCTACCTGCAAACTCTTTGTATGTTCTCCACACTCAATTGTAAATTGCCATGTGTGTGCAAATGCACCAGACAGTTTTTTTAATCTAGATTGTGTTTATATGATTTATTTATATGTTTATGTTGAATTTATATATTTGTATTTTAAAATTCTATGTTTATGTTGAATTTTAAAGTTCTATTTTAAGTTCGTGCAAAAAAATTGGAGGTGTGTGTGTCAACATTACCCCCTGTACCATTTTTGTTAGTTGTGCTGCTTTACATGAGGGGTCATGGTGACTCCCAATACCATGGCGGTTTGTTCTGTATTTCTGTATTTCAGTTGTTATACTAATAAACTCTGAATTTGTTTCTTACTCTTGAGTCCATTTCAAATCAATCACATTCATTATTTTTCAGCTATTTATTAATGGGGTCATTTAGACCCCAATACAGTAATTAGTCACTCAGTTTCTCAGGTGAAGGAGGGATAAATAAAATGTATTAATTTTTTATTATTATTATTATTTTATATGCTACTTTAAAGTAAGAGCTGACTAACTTTATTTGAACAGAGAATATTGTTTAAGTTCTGTTGCTTTTTGAAGCATTTTACAAAGTCTTCCATTAAGCTTCTGTTGCTTTTTCTTTTCAAATGTCTTCTTATCAAGATCAAAAAAGATATACCTACTACTACCAACTACAAAGAAGCCATTAAACCATCATTTAGCTGTTTATACATTCAGCACTCAAACACTTCTCAGCACATTCATTCTAGTGGGTAAGTCTATACAATTGGAGAGGCACTCATTTCCTCAATATTGGGTTTTAACATCTTGTACCATGTTGAGACAGTGTTGCTAAAGTACATAACAGAATAAGCGTACATCAGGAAGATGGGCTGTGCTTAGCCTTCTGTTAATGATGAAAGGTAGGATATTATATATTACATGTTTGCTTTATTTCTAATTTATTTATAACATGTACATTACAGTATCCAGGTTTTTTTCATACATGTGGAAAACATTTTATACACTATCCTAATATTTATATTGATAACTAGTGCAAAAACTATGCTACCCTCCAGTAACCTAGTTTCAATGATCAGCCAACATCCCCTTAAACAATAATGGCTGAGTTTCTACAGGCATTAGCCTGATTTCCTATGCAGTTATTCTGTGTCTGTGCACACTGGCTTGATAACTTTTTGCCTCCTATTTCAACCAAATTCGGTGGAACGACCAAAAGCTGTAAGGATCCTATTCTTACTATAGTATTCTCTACAACAGAACTGTATTCCTCAAAAACCATCCTCTGCTTTCAGCAGAATGTTGACAAAATCTCACTAGTCCCAATGTTTACTCATGTGTAACTGCAGCAATATCTGTGTTTTTAGAACCCAAGTTTGCTTCATATCTATCCAAAGAAATCTCTTCGCTGGCTCCTTAAAAGAACTACAGAAACCATCTGCACTGAACTTGCTCAAACATAGCTTGGGCTAGAGGTTAAAACCTGCTGTGAATCTAAGCAGAGAAATAGCAGCTGTGCAAACAATTTGTGAATTCTGAAGAAGCCCTAAGCTGCCCACCAATCCTTTTCTTGCCAGAGAACTGAGTTTATTGGAGTGGTGGAAAGAGGGATAAACGTTCCCATTAGAGATCAGAATGTTTTGATCTGAAACTTCCAAACAAGCTTGCGTGACGGGGGGATTATTAACTTCCAACTTCTGTGATCCAAAACTCCTGGGTCACGTCACACTTGGTTCACATGGCTCTTCTTAAATTTTCTATCAATCATTATCTATGCAGATGTCTCTAGCTGTACTGTTTCTTCTTCTGTTCATTTGACTTACAGCTAATGAAAATTATAAATATGCTGGTTCTTTCAACATCATCAACTGCTCCTTGACAGGAATAAATGGATGGGACCATTCAAACAATGGATTTGTATCTAACACAGCAGTGATAATAATTTAGGAGGATTAAAGTAGCATTCTGTGACTTTGAGTCTGAACAATGAAGGCCATCATATAAGTATCTGAATCATTCATTCATCTTCAGTGGTTTCCTAGCATGGGCCATGGTAGATTTCTTGTTTTCCATCAGCTGTCTGAGCAATTAGGAACCACATGCACCTTAGTATGATGCCATCCAACTATGGAGTAAAAACAATCCTAACCAAAGGGGGCGGAGTGTAGCTCCAGCCCTTGGCATCTCAAAGTCTCAACTCCTGAGACCATCATCTTTTAAAAATAAAATTATACACATAGGATTTACATCAATCTTATTTATTTGTTTACATTTTTACTCTGCCCTTCCCTAAAGGCTCAGGGTGGCTCACAAAAATAATAATATTAATAATTAAAAATAAAGCTAAAAGACATTAAAATAGAACCCAACAAAAAACCCTACCCAGTTCAACCCCAACCACTCAACAACCTCCCACCCAATCCCTATCCCTGCCTACCAAATGGTTTACTATAAAGCATTTACACCACCTCTGAAAGATGCTCAGGTTCAGATAAAGAGGAAATTCCGGGGTGGGTGGGTGGGTGGAGGGAGTTTCACGACATTGGGGCAGCAACCAAGAACGCCCCCCTACGTGTCCCCATTGTACGGACAAGAGTGGCAGCTGGAACCCACAGGACGGTGCTCCTGGCTGACTGCAGGGGCTACAATGGGTCATGGTAGGAAAGGTGGTCTTTTAGATACATAGGGCCCAGGCTGTTTGGGATTTTAAAGGTCAAAACTAAACCTAATACTTGGTCCTTGGTTTCATTTGGAATTTACCAGGGATGCCGCTCCTCAGTTCCAAATTTCAAATTTCTGAGTACCAAAGTACCAAGTACTTAGGAAACGCTGGAAACCTCAATCAAGTAATAGAGGCAGGCACCATTATGTATATGGCCAGAATGAACTAGAACTTCTGATTTCATTTTCTCTGCTCATCAGGTGATAGGAAGATTACCTCATATTTAGGGGAAATGCAATGGGAAGCTTCCTAAAAGTACAACATCTAAGCTTCTCAACAGTCATCATGGGCAGCCCCCTGTGGAGCACACTTCATTAATCTAGCTTCAAAGTGATGAAAGCATGGATGACAGTGGCCAGGTCTGAATCGGAAAGGTTGCAGCCTCCTCACCAGAAAAAGTTAGTGACAAGCACTCTTGGCCACCGCTGCCACCTGATTATCCAGGGGTAGCCAGGGGGCCGAAGAACTCCAAGGCTGCAAACCTGAGTGATAAACAACAGGAGTTCCAATTCCACCCCAAGTCACGGGGCCAGCCAACCACCATCACTTCAGTCTTGTTAGAATTCAGCCTCAATCGGCTCACCCTCATCCAGTGCCCAACCGCAGCTAGGCATCGGGTAAGCAGCAAGACTGCAGGACCTGGGTCAGATTAAAAAGAGAGATAGAACTGGGTGTTGTCAGCATACTGATGACATTTCACTCCAAACCTCTGAATGATCTCATCCAGTGGCCTCATATACACATTGAACAACAGAGACGACAAGATGGAACCCTGCTGATCCCACATTGGATGTCATGAGGAGGTGACAAGCGATCGCCCATTACCACCTGGTGGGACCTCCCCGACAGGAACAAATGGAACCACTCAAGAGCAGTCCCGCGCACCCCCAGCAGATCCCACAGACATGTCAACAAGAAGTCAGGGAATCTGCTGTTCAGCGGGGTAGTTCGTACACCAAAAGAATCCCCAAACTATCCCTGGCCAAATCCAACACAAGGTGGGCACACACTATACTGGATGAGTCAGGAACCAGATACCTTCAAAAGGCCAAGATCACCGCCACTCCGCCTCCCGATCCTATGTTGATGCTGCACCGAGTACCCAGCTGGCACCATCTGAGACAAAAAAGGCCCAGATGCTTCATCCAGTCAGGTCTCTTGCATGCATACAAGGACCTGACCTCAGTGACCTCATTCTCAATAAGATCAAAGATGGTTGATATTTTACTTGCCACCAATCTTGAATTAAACAGCATCAGGGCCCCCACTGGCCACAATCCCCAAAATCTCAAGACAGGAGGGGAATAGGGCATGGGAACAGACACAAGGTGCCTCTCCCGACATCTTTGATAGTATTTCTTCCCCTCCCTGCTGTACCTCCCCATGCCCAATACAACCCCAATTGGTTCAAAAGCCACTCCACTCTACTTCTCCCCAAAAGGCTTTCCCCCCCCCGCAACCCCGCATAATCCCTCATGCCCATACCTCCCTCACTGGGGGGGGGGGCATGGCAACACCCACCTCCCCCCAACCCTGCCCATATCCCCCCTCTCACTGGGGGGCTGCGACATCTCGCCCCACCCTTGATTCCCTATGCCTTTATACCCCTTCCCTCACTGGAGGACAAATGTACAACCCACTTCCACCAGACCTTGCACCCCAGACCTTCAGATGTCCTTCTCAAAGTGCTGCCAGTTAACATACAATTATTCTTTTTAATTCAGTTAAAAGAAGACTTTGCATACCGCCCAGCAGCTAAATAGCTGTTAGAATTCTGCAACAGCATTAGCAGTGTGACTGGGTACTTTGGGGCAGCCATCCTAACAGTCTTGGATTCTACTCCTCATTGTGCTTTTCTATCACTTCTCTGTTAGCTTATTTAGAAAATGAGGGAGTAGCTCTTAAGGCGCTACTTGAAAGGAAAAGGAATAAGAGTGAGGTGTGCAAGAAGGACCAGTCAGCTGAAATGAGACTCATTAACTGCCCATGTCATTGCTTGGTGAACATTCTCCAAGGCTACATGATTCTGTGGCTTAAGTTCTTTCTCTTGGTACAGAAGCACTGGCACAGCCTTCAAAATTAAGGAGGAAAGTGTCTGATGGTTGAAACTTGGGAAAAGGAGGATGTAGCCTTTCCCTCCCTCATACCACCTAAATTTTTACACCCATGATAACTAAACATGCACCTTTCCTACATCCATGTAACCAGGTATACAGATGCTCCTTGCTGGGTTCTTAGAGCTAAGGGTTAAAGGCTGAGTTTTTAAGCATCCCCCAGCCACAGATGGGGTAAACCACTGCAGAAGCAGAGCTAAGGGAACACCAAGGAATCAGTTGTTTTCCTGCCTAGGCAGAGGGAAACCACGTTTAAGGCTCTGAAAAGTAGCACTATTATTTTTTGTGTTGTGTGTGACTTTGGGTTTTCCAACCTGGCTCTCTGAACTGGACCCATGTGCTCTCTCCGAAGGAAAGCCAGAT
Source organism: Sphenodon punctatus (assembly GCA_003113815.1). Taxonomy (NCBI): domain Eukaryota; kingdom Metazoa; phylum Chordata; class Lepidosauria; order Sphenodontia; family Sphenodontidae; genus Sphenodon; species Sphenodon punctatus. The sequence continues at coordinate 1,099,995 of QEPC01006664.1, read as the reverse complement.
TGGCTCAACTACTATTTCCATTTTATAAAGCTCATTTTATGAACGGATCCCAACACCCTCTGACTATTTTATTTACTTAAATTTGTATCCTGCCCATTCCCTAAGGCTCGTGGTGGGTAACAACATAACAAAATTATAAACCCCGTTTTAGAAATTTAAGTCCGATGCCTGAAGACCGTTGCCAGTGAAAACCTTGCTTAGTTCAGTGGGGCTTGCACCAGAAGAATGTGCCGTGGATTGGACAGCCTGATACTTGAATATAGGATTGTGCTACTGAAGTCACACACACAGTAACTCAATGGAAGAGATAAACATAAGAGTTTAAGACTGCTGATCATCAGTCCCAAATTCTCACTACTACCATGCTGCTCAGAAATTTCATGCTTGTAGGCAGCTGTGTGATCATGGGCAATCTCATCTCAAATATTGTTTATTACATGTCATAAGGGACGGCACTTTTAAAAAGAGGAATACTCTTCCTTTGTGAAAAATCATTCTAACACCAAACCAGTTCGATGTACAGTAATTCTTGCTGGCTGAAACAGACTGTGCGATGGGCATCAACTATGAGTCAGATAGCTGTACTGACCTGCTGTCACACACATCAGAGGCAAAGGAATGAAATTACAACAATTTGCAATAGAGACAGAGGAGACCTATTTTTCCACTTTACCTAGTAAGATGAACAGCGAGTTGTGGTTTGTCTCATAAGGTGTACAAACCTCCCATTCTAAGCTTTTAAACTACATTATTATTATTATTATTATTATTATTACTACTACAGTGGACTTTTTTTATACCGCCCCTCTCACTGATCGCATCTCGGGGCAGTTTGCAACAAAGCAAATGTACAACAATATAGCATCAATATTAGAAACATTATCAGTAGCCACAGGAGTAAAACACAGTTTCCCACCCCTGGATGCCCCTAGCAGTACATAATATCAAAATAGCCACAAGACTAGGGCACAATTTCCCACCCCCAATGCCCCCCCATCCATCCATACCCCCCACTCTTACTAGGGTATTCCCCCCCCTTGAGTTATGTCCCCCCCCCTCTCACCAGGGTTGCAACAACTCCACCCTCCCAACTCCCAGTCCCACCCCCCACTCCCCTGAATCTCAAAAACAGAATCCACCCGTCAATACCCAGGCTATTAATCAAACAACCATTCTACATACTACCCATCTCTCCCACAACCCCCATGCCTCTGAAAGAGCATAGCCGGGTCTTCAGCAACCCAAAAAACTGCCAAGTAAAATGGCACGGATCCTTTCCCCTACCCGCTAGATGGACAGAGTGGGCAGGCCATCCCTAGGCTTCCCTTCTAGTTCATTCACAAGACTAAAAATCAAAACAGCTGAAGTGTAGTATGTTGGTGCAGTTCCTAGCTATTTGTTTAAGACACTTATATTTCAGGAAATAATTATTTGGCCCAGTTATTGGATTTATATAAGTGGGTAAATCTTCCCCCAGATTCTCCGAACATAAGACACACACTTAGCAGAAGGACAAGCAGCGGGCGGCCCTAGGCTGAGGGCGCCTGGGGCAGTGCCCTGCCCCTGCTCTCCCCCCGTCCCCGGTGCCACTGACAGTAGCGCTCACTGAACCCTACTGTCAGTGGCACCGGGGAGAGCAGGGGCAGGGCAGGTCGCTCTGACTGAGTGCTCTCTGCCTCTGTCTCTGCTGGTGGCGGAAACTGACATTGGAGCGTGGCGCTGCGATGTCAATTTCAGGCAGCCGCTGGCAGAGACAGAAGCAGAGAGCGCTCAGTCAGTGAGCGCTAGCCTCTGCCTGTCCCGGACTCCTGGGACTCCAGAGTCCCAGAAGGGACAAACTTTGTCTGAACGCGAGCCAGGCGGCTCAGCTTTCATACCAAGTGTGCCGCTAGGGAAATGACTTTGCATTGAGTCCTATGGGGAATTGCATTGAGCCTCGTGCGAGACTGGGGAATGGGGGGAGGGGGGCAGGGTGTGTGTGCACTGTGCACCCACCCTCCCCCCCCCATTCCCCAGTCTCACACACACACACACCCTTTCATGATCCCAGGCCCCCAGCCTGGGGAGACACTGGGGAAGGGGGGGTGAGCGGCGGGGGAGGGCTCAGGGAGCAGAGGCTAGGGGCCTGGGATGGAAGGGGGGGAGGGTGTGAGAGATTGGGGAATGGGGGGAGGGGAGTGGGGGCTAGTGGGTTAGAGCAGGGGGGCTGGGAGCCAGGGCTCCTGGGTTCTCGGGGAGGGGTCCCTGTGTTTTGGGTTTATAAATTATTTATTTTAAGCTTGATGTGCATGTAGACTGTGTTTTCTTCCATCCAATGTTAACCCTGGAACTCCCTGATGCTGCGTTATGCCAGTATTTTGCCAGTGTTATGCCAGTGTTTTGGATGTTTCCCTGCACACTCTTTGTATTTTTCCCTGTCATTCCAACCATTCTACCTACTGCATCTGGTGTCTTCCTCATCATTTCACAGCCTCTTGCCTTCCCTATGTATCCCAAAGGTGCAACTGTGGGTAATTTCAGACGTTACGTGCTCCCGGGTCACCACAGTGGATTCCCAATGGTGGTGAGCTGNTGCTGGGGATGATGCTGGTTGGACTTGGGGCTTGCTTTGGTGGGAATGCAGCCCCGAAAGGAGCCAAACTGCTTTTTAAAAAGGGGTCTGTGTTCTTGAACAGGCAGTTTGTTGGTGAAGCTACTAGGGATGCTGGTCTGGATGTGTCTGATTTGGTGGCACCGTGGCAATGCATCCCTGAAACTGACCAATTTTTTTTTTAAAGGCCTGTGTGCTTGCACAGGTGTTTGGCTGCCTTTGGGGGCTTGTGGGAATGGTTTGTTTTGTTTATGTGTGGTTTTCTGGTTTTTATATGGGTTTTGTTCACTTGATGATGTGGAGTGTTAAATACTAATCCCCCCAGCCCCCAACACACATGCAGCAGAAGGTGAGGGGGAATTAGTATTTAATGCCCCGTGATTCAATTGAGGTTTTGAAATCGTGAGATGTAATGGTTAGTCTGGTGATCTTATGGATGTTCAAAATCCTAGAAATGTGATGTTTGTGATAAAATTGAGGTTTTGAAATCGTGAGATGTAATGGTTAGTCTGGTGATCTTATGGGTGTTCAAAATCCTAGAAATGTGATGTTTGTGATAAAATTGAGGTTTTGAAATCATGAGATGTGACTGTTAGTCTGGTGATCTGATTGCTTTTAAACCTGGCAGAGGAGGTGAACATAACCTGCCTAACTGAAATTGCTGGATTAAGTAATATAATGTCCATCCAATGTTAACCATGGGAAATCCTTGCTGCTGGCTGGGTTATGCCCTGGCTCCGCCTACCGTATTCCTGGCTCCACCTACCGTATCCCTGGCTCCACTTACCGTATCCCTGGCTCCACCCCTAGGCTAGGCTCTGCCCCTAGGCCTGCCGGCCCGGCCTTACTACCCCAGTGCCCCTCCAACATCAAACCCCACCAGCCGTCCCTGAGGACAAGAGGATGTCTGCAGCCTATTCGAATATGGATTTTGTTGTGGTTTGATGTTGATGTTATCTCAAGTGTCAGTGTAGTCCATTGCATTTCAAGGAGCACCAATTGCTCCTCATACTCGAACTTGATCTTGGACATATCTATTTCTGGTGAAAGGGATTTTACATAAATAAGAGTAAGGCAGACTGACATGATATGATGGGAGCATTTTTTGTACAGCTCTTTTAAAGGACCCGATTCTTGCTCACATTCAGTATCAGCTGAATTCAAAAATATTCTTCACAGTTAAACCAATGAAAATATTACTAGCTGTGAGGAAGGGTGGCATAATTGGGTTTTAGTTTGGTGAAAAATAGCTTGTTCATTCTTTGTATCTACAATTACACCCACTTTTGTCTTGCCCCAGAGATTGTCATGCAGAAGGGTCACTAGGTTATCCACTCCTCCTTACTCCTCCCTTCCAGGAGGTGCGGTCGACACACTACAAGCAGAAGTAATGCTCGTCCACCCTCCTGTCCCATGCATTCCACGGCAAGACCAAACGGTGGAGACACAGCCAAATTCTGCTGATGTAATGAATACAAAGCACTGTAATGCACTGTCAAATTTGTGTTAAATTTACCTGCTGTTATCTCCTTTCATTGCCACTGTTCCAGGTGAATAGCAAAAAATAAATTTGCAAACATGTTTTCAAATTCTTAATTACTACCTGATTAGGTTGGTCATCTCTGTCTCTGTTCTCATTAGGTCATATTCCTTCAAGTAATTGTGTGACTGGATTTTGTTCACAGGAGTGTGCTGAGAGGAACTTTTATTCTTGAAAATCCATGTTTTTATTAGTAGTTTTACTTGAATAAGGATATGCTCATTGGGAGTTGGAGGACACTGAACCATTCTGTATACAATAGACACAGCTCTAAAAATCCTCCGTCATGAATAGATCCCAATAAAATCAATGGCCCTTTTCACACGGGCCGCCGATGCATGGGGGGTGGGGGTGCGCACCGCAGCATGGGTGGCATGTGGGTGCCAGTGCATACAGATGCATCTCCATCCCCTATGTGTCCCCACGCATGGTGGCACCTCCATTTTCGCCAGTGACTCTGCACGTGGTGATGGGTGTTCATGCATGTGCATGGGAGCGCGCACCCCCACCCCTGTAGGATTTACATGGGCAGCACCCATGCATGAACACCCAGATTTCTGGGTGTTCATGGATGGGTGCCACCCATGTAGAAAGGGCCATAGGAACAATACAGGTGTGTTATTAAAACTATGGCATTTTTGTGTTGGGAAGGAGGGTCTCTGCTGAGGGAGAGATTCCATACATCCTTCTACAATATTTTGTTGCTCCAGTTGAACAAATGCTACCAGAAAACTGACTAATGTTAATGAATAATTATAATCATTTTATTTATGAAGCGTCTCACTGCCAAATGGTGCTTGGTGCTTCATAAAAATGTTCAGTCCCCCTTATGCAAAGTGAAGCCCACGGTGGGGGTACAGAGTCAGCAAGGAGGTTGTAACCAAGGTCTCACTGCAGACACATAGCACACGCTGCAGCCCCAAAACATCACTACAGCAGTGCCAATCAAGCGTTCTAAATAAAATCTATATAACCTATGGTCAATATGTGAGCGCCATCTACTGGCATATTGACTTCCCATCCTGTATCTTATCCAATTTACACTTCTTGTTATTACCTACAGGGCACACAGAATTCTGCCCCTTCCTTCTCATCCTCTTGTCAAACTACATTCTGCAATTCCTTTCTGTTTGCTCCTCGAATACCCTAAAACTTTCCCCAACTCTATGCTCTTCTTAGAATTTCAGGCTATCTTCATTGTGCTTTTTATAGTGCCTTCTATGAAAGGTTTGACATCCCTGAATTTAGTTTCAAGTCCCCTTCCTTGACCATATTCAAGTCCGCTTATCTCTACTGTGCGCCCTATCATTGATTCTTATTAATTTGTAAAATGCTTACAGAATGGTTGATCCCCTTCTCCAACCCTCTGTCTTTATACCGTAAGAACTTTAGAACAGGGCTAGCTTTGAAAGTTTAGAAAAGACCCAGCAGACACTGGGTGCAGCTGTAAATAACATCATATATTATGTGGGCCAAAGCACAATTGGCCCAACATGACACCGATCAACTTGCTGGGCCTGATGCTAGCAGCCCAGCGTTACAGATTAGGAACTGAAGGTGAGAGAGTAAATTGGCCAAGGACACACAATAAAGCCAGAATTTGAAGAGAGGATGCTGTAGACTCAGAGTAAGTGGTCTTAGAATAGGGGTCCAGGTCTCTAGGCGTAGGGACTAATGTTTCCTGACATCTAGGTAGAACCCCAAGGTCACTGGTCCTTTTCAAATGGTCCGCGGTGGGCGTGCGCGCATGGTGGGTGGAGGTGGGTGTGTGGCCATTCCCACAGGCGCACATCCATCTCCACCCACCTGCACGCACAATCCCATTGCTCCGTGCATGGTGATGGGTGGCGTGTGGGAGCGCGCACGCACCCCCCCCCCCACCTCAGGCGTCGTTCCTATGGGCACCCACCCATCCCTCCTGCACCTGCTGCAGCGTTTGCACCGGTGCCCCCACCCACCGCACACGTGTATTTAATACCTTCTACATTCTGCAGATCTGCAAATACTTACAAAATCTTTTCCAAATGTAATAGTAATATTAATAATTTATTACGGCTTAGCTTCCGCTATTGCCAATAAATCCGATACCAATACAAAAATACAATAAAAAACAAAAACAACATACAATACTACATCGTATAACCAAGTGCTGACCAACTCCGAACTCCAACACTTCCCTGGGGTACCAGGCTGATTCCCCTCTTGACAGGAACTGATTCCCCATCAAAACAATGGTCTTAATCATTAATTAAGCTATCACCTGCCTTGGCCACATCCCGATGGAGAGGCATACCAATCAGACTACAACTGCTTGTACCAGCAGTTGGATTCCAACTGTTATATTATTGAATTAACCATCTGTATTTCATACCCAAGGTAATGAAGTTACTAGGGGCTTAAAATAGCTGACAGCTATCTGACACAACTGACACAGTATAAGGTGGCACATATATGGTGAGGCTTATATTCACATCATATATTTACATAGAATATTATATTGTATACTCACACATAATAGTTAATGGTATTAAGCACAGTATATGCTATGATTTTTAGGAGTACTTTGAAAGTACCTAACTCCCTCCTTGCCCCCACCCTCCACACCTTCAAGTCCCTCCTCAAAACCCACCTCTTCCGCTCCACCCTTCCTAACTCTTTCTCATCATTCCCACCCAGGATTATCCCCCACCTGCTATCTGTAAACTGAACTCCCTACTTACTGCAATCGAGCCAAGAACAGGTACCTGAGTTCTCGCTTCCTCATGAATGTCGCATCCCTTGTCTCTCCCTCTGTTCCCTCTTCCCTGTCTCCCCTCCCCGTCTTTAGATTGTAGGCTCTCGGGCAGGGACTGTGTCTATCTTATTTTTTGTAAAGTGCCAGGTACATTGCTTGCGTTATATAAATGCTAATAATAATAATAATAATAATAATATAAGTAAACACCTCAGAGAAGAAAGAAAACTAAAATTACAGGCACAACTGATAGCACCCTAAAAAGGCAATCAATAGTGAAGACAGTAACAGTATGGAAATATTATGCAACACTGCACACAAATATGTTTTTGGTTTAGGAAAAATAGCACTGTAGCAATTCCATTCAGGACTAACTACTGCTTGGGAACACAGTAGTTGAAATTTCAGTGCGACAGTTACATAAAAATGTGGTTACTGCCCAAAGCTGTTATGCCCATTTAAACCAATAGTAGCTTATATGCATAGTGCCCATAGAAGATGTTTGACTCCGTTTTATAGAAGAATTTAGAATCCTGTTATATTTTTAGGCAGTGACATTGTTGAGAGAAGCAGGTAAAGGCTAAATCCAAGAACACTGAATATGCGTGAGTACCTTAAACATTACTGAAGCAGAAAGTAATAAAGCCATACGAGATATTTGAAAAAGGGACAAAAAGAATCAGTAGGATTTAGCTTATGAAGGAAGAGTTAGGAAATTTTTTACAGATCACAAAATCTTACTCCAAGCCGAGCCAGTAGGTGACTCTGTAGCATTAGCTGTCAGACATCACTATCGTCAGTGGGAGGCATTCAAGAAAACATTACAGAACTGCATTACTGTATTAATTTACAGGAATATGTTCTGGGAGTTGCTGAAGCACGATATAGTGTCCTGGATAAATATATACCTCTTTGTTCCAACAGTATGTGCAAATAGCACAAATGTGTGATTTTTGTATAAATACACTGCTTTAGTTTTTTACAAAAAAATCCACAACACAACTTGTTCTTCAGACGGTTATATAAGCCTCAATACATTATTCCTTGCTTACTGAAAATGTGGCCGTTTAACCTTATAAACAGCAAAAGAAAAGATCATGCTTATTTTAACAATTTATTTTCAAAACACAAAAATAGAAAAATTAACTCTGTTTAATTTAAAGTGATATTGATTTACAGTGTTGTTCCCATTTAGGAGTCCTGCATTAATTCTTGTTTTTCTTAAAGCCTCAGTTGCTGGTATTATTTTGAACACTTGAGAATCTTAGGTTTCCTTTTTAAAAGTCTCTATTTGGTATGTTTTGGGGTGATGGGAGAGGGAATCTTGAAAAGGTGACCCTAGTGCATCCTAAAAGGTTCAAAAATCAAAAGGGAAGTATGTATTTATTTATTTATCTATCTATCATTACTTAATAGCTCACCCCCTCCTGCCATGGCAACTCGGGGCAGCTCGCAAATAAAAATATATAAACCATAAAATCCATACAATAAAAATACATATAATAATACAGTATAAATCCACAATCCACACAAACAGTCTCAGAGTTAAGAACGCCCCCTCCCCACAACCCATCCCACCCACCACCCCTCTCCCCCACCAAATGCCTGCCAAAATATGAAGGATCGAAAAGGTTTCCGGGCTTTTATTTTTAATTTTTCAACTGATCTAATATTTTTAGGGAATTGCACTCAGGATAATCATAAAAAATCATGCATAATCTCCTGACTTTTGGGGAGACTGCACTCATGGTTTTTGGACGTTCAGGTTATCAGAATTAGAGGATTAGGATGATTTATTGTGTCATCCACTCCAAAGAATGGTGCCTGTGTTTTACTGATGACAATGAAGTTGGTATGATTGTGGCTGCATAAATCTCCAGCTTTGTAATATTGGGCTGAATCAAGATTACTCAATGGCCATTTTTAAATGGGTGAGGGAGCCGGGTCCGTGTGCGCTCAGTGGAGTGCACACACACTTCTGGTGGGTGAGTGGAGATTTAAATGGCAGTGGATGGGTATCCCATCCACCCACCCGGGGCAACCCGGGATTTTCCAGGTTGCACCATGCAGGGAGGTGGATGGAGGTAGGTGGGAATGGGGGTGTGTGTGTGTGTGTGTGTCACAGAAATGTCCGTCCACCCTCCTCCCCTTTTACATGGGTGTTACCATATGTGCCCACTAACCTGTGTGATAGCGTTTTGTGTAAAAACGGCCAATCCCAGGGCTTGGTTTGTCTCAGGATGAACCGAGCACTGGGATATCTTCCCCGAGATTTTGGTTAGAATAAATACATAAAATAAACCACTGCGCATGCATGAAAATGGCCACGGCCCTTGACCAAAATGGTGGCGATAGCATCACCGCTATTTTGGTTAAGGGCAGCAGCCATTTGCGCATGTGCAATCCACTGTCCTTAACCATTTCTCTGATTTCTCCAGAGACAGTGGTGGTAGGCTGAGAACATGGCAGCTGCTACACCGTCCAGTCTGCTTCACAGTCGCCATAAACCAGTGACAAAGCATGGACACTATTTAGCGTATGGCGGTGAAATGTGGGGGTGCTAGTGAAGTCTAAAGAGCCATAGGTTGACAATCAGTTTACATCATCTCTATCAGCTTCTCTCCATGGAAGGCTAAGATCAGGATCAGTATTGCCTCCAAAGCTACTCAGTAGCAACCTGCATCATTTTAAGTGGCACTCCTGTTGCACATAACCATCAGAACAGAAGATTTCAGTGATTTCTAAAGTGCATTTACCAAGAAATATCACAACGCAGTTGATCATGTTATTTCCTAAAGCTCTGGTGATGCAACAAGATTGCCAGCTATGGACACAGGCTGCCCCCAAAACTTAGCCAAAGTCAAGACTGAGGCATGGGAGATCTTGTCTAATGGTTAGAGCTCTGTCAGAGCCAGAGTTGATTCACGGCCAGAACTGGATATCCGGAAGCAAAGTCAGGATGCAAGTTAGTGGGCTGAAACTAGGAGTGTGCATTTCGGGTATCTGAAGACCAAATTCCTCGAAAAATGCCCTTTCGGACGAGTCCAAAATTTGGAGAGTCCCACCCCCTAATTTCAGAGCCTCTATCCCAGGCCAGCAGCACCATTAACCCTGCTGGTTTCGAGTCACTCGCATGCATGCACGTTGTGCTAACTCGACTCGCTCAGTTCCTGCACTTGTTTGGGAGGAATCAGGAGTGTGTGGGGCATGGGGATGTCTCCTATTGGCTGGGTGTGGGCGCGGTGGGGGGGTGGAGGGGGTGACACAGTGGCATTTCCTACTGACAGGGTACAGGCAGCAGTGGGCAGAGTGAGTAATGCAGTGCCCCTCCCCCTGTTTACTAAAACCTGCAGGGACCATTTTGAGTCAGATAGGAAAGTGAATGAGCGAGTGATCCTCTCATAGCTAGAAGAACTGGTGGTGGTGGTGGAATAGAAAACCCCTTTGCTTGCTTTCACCATAGACCTGAAGAAATAATTTTGATTCTTTCCCACTTTAAGTAATAGCAGCTTTTTGCTCTAGTAATCTTATTTTGGGGATCCTATTTATTTAAATTTTCGTGGAGGCTCACGTATCACAAAAATGTTAAAAACTTTTAAAAAAAACCAACCCCCATACCACCTCCCCACCCCATACCTAACCTCCTATAGTCTAACCCCCAATTCCCTATCCTTGCCTGACAAATGCCTTTTCAAAAAGAAAAGTCTTACACTACCTCCAGAATACACCCAAGCAATGGGGCAGCAACCGAAAATGCCTCTCTGCGAGCTGCTGTTGTATGAACAAGGCTAACAGCCGGAACCCACAGGGAGGTGCTCCTGGCCGATCGCAGGGGTTGCAATGGAGCATGAAAGGACAGGTGGTCTTTCAGATATGTGGGACCCAGACTGTTTAGGGCTTTAAAAGTCAAAATCAGCATCTTGAATTGTGCCTGGAAAAATATAGGAAGCCAGTGCAGACTTTAGAACACCGGTATAATGTACTCCGGCACCCTGCTCCCAAAAGGAGGCAAGCAGATGCCTTCTGCATCAGCTACAGCTTCTAAACAGTCATCAGGGCAGTCCCACACAGAGCACACTGCAATAATCCAGCCTCAAAGTGATGAAAGCCTGGATGACAGTGGCCAGATCTGAATCGGAAAAAGGCCGCAACCTCTTCACCAGATGGAAGTAGTTAAAAAGCGCTCCTGGTCACTGCCGCAACCTAACAATCCAGATATGACAAGGGGTCCAGAAGCACTCCAGGGCTGTGAACCAATTTGACCTGAGGGAGCTGGACTCCATCAATAATTGGAGTCCTAATTCCCTTTAGGCCACAGGACCGACCAAGCATCATCACCTCAGTCTTGTCTGGATTCAGTTTCACTCAACTCACCCTCATCCAGCCCCTGACAGCAGCACGGCATTGGGTGAGCACGGAGACTGCAGAACCTGGATCAGATGAAAAAGAGAGGTAGAGCTGGGTGTCATCAGCATACTGATGACACTTTCCCCCCCAAATCTCCGAATGACTTAACCCAGGGGCCTCAGATATACATTGAACAGGAGTGGAGACAAGATGGAACCCTATGAGACCCCACATGGTAGCGACTGTTGCATGCAGCCGTGTCGGAGTCAGTGGCCAGCTCTCAGCTGGACTGGGGGAAGGGAGGTGGGGCAGGGCCAGGCGGCCGCTCCTGTGGCTGGCGCCTCAGTTCTGAGATTGGCTGAGCTGCCCAGCTGCCTGCATTGGTCCCGCAGTGTGGCGGGGTCGAGTGCCCCTGCCATGAGGCGGTCAGAGATCGGGCTTGCCCCTGCTCATCTGGCTGCACCCATTCTGGCAGCACTCAGTCTGTACAAAAGTATGAGACGCTGCCCCCTTTCTAAGAAGTACAGATGAAAAGAGCGCCAAATGACAAGGAAGAGCTGGGTCCTGGGGGAGCAGGGAGGCCGAGGGTCCGTAGCATTGCAGGCTCAAGGCATTTCCTGTCACTCTTTATAGGGGCTGTTGACAGGCTAGGCCAATCAAGAGGTGAGGTGGGGCCAGGAAGCCTACAGAACCTAGCTAGGCATAAGCAGGCTGAGTTTTCTACTGCAGTGCAGAGTCTGACAGCCAGTAATCAATCCAGGTGGAGCTAAATCTGTAAGGATGCACATTTCTCTACGATTTTGCCTTGACTGCTGGAAACCAAAGTGTGTTCCAAGAGGCTGGGAAGTGCCTAACCCCTGGCAGTCTTGCAACATGGGGGACACTCTCTTGCTGCAAATACAGTGACAGTAAGCAGTGCAGGAGTGAATGTCAAAGCATCAGTCTATTTTTACTTTCTCAGTCTTCCTCCCCTCCCCACACTTCTGTCTTCTATTGCATTTCACCCCTCTTTTACATGTGCGGTGCGCACAAACACAGACACTTAAACTGTGATGATGGTCTTTCAAGTCAGATAACCTTTCTGAAAATGTGTTTATGTGCTTGAAATTGGATGGTGTCCAAGAAACCAATCAGTCACAGGGGCTAGGAGAAGAACTATGTGTTATCTGTCTGCCAGCCTCAGGGAATGTCTGGTAAAGAGCAAGAGCACAAGGAAAGAGTGGGAAAAATCTAATGGTTATTCCCTTTATGTAATTCTGTGAAGGTCATATGTGACATGTTATATTAATAACCAGGAGTCTCCAAACAAAACATTTGATCAAGGAGGACACAAACCTCAGACCAATCTCCAAGAACTGATAGCTGTTCACCTGGTTAGTAAAACAGATAGCAAAGCTGACAAGCTCAAAAGGGATTATTAGTTCAAAGAATAGGATCTGAAAGCCCTCTAAAGCAATGCTTTTAGGAGCAACAAGAAAGAGAAATGTGCAGTTCCCACCTTAAGCTAAAATACCAGCTGAAAAGAATAATGGTTTTGTTGAAGTATATTATTTACTTATTATTATTTCTTCACATTTCTTGGCCGCCCCCCTCCTGCCACAGCAGCTCGGTGTAGCTCACAACATGGCATAAATAGTGTGGTAGAAAATGCTCGAAATTCTGTAAATGCTATACCATGAAACCCCAATTGTGTAGCTAGCTGGCAGATCTCACCTGACGTCATATCCAGCATTTAACAATGAAGGATTACTGTGATGTACCTGATTTCGATGGTTTTACTATTTAACTACAGCATATTTCAGAAACACTAGCTTATTCTTTTGCGATATGGAATCTAAAATATAGCAGGCTTGTAGTATTCAGTTTGTCCCAAATAATATAAAATTATGAATAAAAATCTTCCAATTTAGTCTTTTTTGTTTGGATTTAGGTTTGGTATTGTTAGAATCCAGATTTGGATCTGAACAATGAGTCTAAAAATCCATCTGCTCCCCGGTTCTGCCTCCTCCAGACCTCTGCCCACCTCCCGTGGACTCCTGTCCATCCCAGCCTACCCCTCTTGTTCCCTCCCTTGAGGGTAGGCTGCGGTGGGCAAGGGGTTGGGCGGGCAGGAGTCCGGAGAAGGCAGGCAGGGGTTCGACTCCAGAGGAGGCAGAGCTGGGGGCAGAAAGGCCAAGCTCTTGTCACCAAGGACTCACAAGCAGCTTGCAAAAACAGACACTATCATACAATTAAATTACAAAAGCCCAATGAAAAACAGTTAAAACCCAATAAAAAAATTACAATCTCCCCACCCACCTCCTCTACAAATGGGTCAGAGCATAGTCCACCTCTATTTCTCCCCCAGCCCCAAGCTCCCTCTCTCACAGAGAGATTAGGGCATAACCCACCCTCATCCCCCCACCCCACCCCAAACACCCCCTCTTAGAGGGGATGGAGTATAGTCACCCTACCCCAGACGCCCCCATCATAGTCCATCTCCGTTCGCACCAACAGCTCCCCTCACGGCGGTCCAGACATTCACTGCCCATCCTACAAACCCTCACTACCCTCCCACATTTCCTTCCCACCCCTCTAAAGCAAGATCATCATCAAATGCAGTATCCACCCAGTGCAGTCAATGTGAAAATAAAACAACTGTCGGATGCCTTAACCGATGCTGAGCAGCCACCTAACAGGCAGTACCCTTAGGCACGTTTTTTTGTTAGCCACCTGAGGCTTCTGGAGCCTTCTAAATACTTTCAACACGAGAAGGCTTGTACCATATATGAATAACTTCCTTCTTTCAATATGTAACAGCCAGTTCTAGCTGATATTCACATTTGTTCCTTATAAGACTTGCTTGAGTTTCAAATGGAGCACGTATGGGACTCCATGTTGTATTGCATACTATATTTGATGTCCATCATCATTAGGCATTCCCTCGTTATTAGGGTTGCCATACCTCCCTCCAATACAGCCCTGCATCATTTATTTTTCATAAGCATCCTGGATTAAAGGGGAGGTACGGCAACCCTACTTGTTATAAAACCTCGCTTTGCCATGCCAAGTAAAATTCTGTGCTCTCATGCAGAGATTTCAGATCCCTTGTTCCTCCCTCTCAGGTCCTTCCTGAACCAAGGCATCCTCCTTTACTCCATCCTTCCACTGGCTTTCCTGGTGAGCTGTTTAGTACTACTTACTCTTTAGGTAGCATTGGCTGGCTGCAGCATGTTGGAAAAACAGCTCCAGATGACATCACCTTTTGCACCAACAAACCCTAATGACCACTAGAGGCATTGGGAGTAGAGATAGTGAGTTAGTGTGAGTGTCACTTTAACCTTTCCTGATCTCTGCTTCTAAGCCCCCTCCCAGGTGGGATGTGTCCAGGAAGCTCCACTGGACTTCCTCCTTCTTCCTGACCTTTCTTCATTCCTATATTCTCTCTCTGACCTTCAACATAATACTGGTGGCAGCTAGCTAGTAAGACCTAGGGATAGGCCTTTCCTATCACAATGTACTTCTCAATAAAGTAGATTATTTAATCTAGAAACAATCTCCAAGGTGTTGATTACTACTAAGCTGTTGCTACTAACAATTCAAGCTGCTTTTGGTTTTTTTGGTTTTTTGTCCATTAATAAAATTCCAACATAAGGTTATGGGCCCAGAATCCTCCTGAAGATCCTAACGGATTTTTTGGAATTCGAATTGAATCTCGAAGGAGAAAAGCACAGCTTATTTTTTGTAACTGTTTTTTGTTTTGAAACAAGAGAAGCAGCATGGAGGAAGCTCAAGGGAACCTCAACATTCCAAAGCTGGAAGGAGCAAATTACAAGGATTGGAATTTCCTCATGAAATCTTGCTTAAAGAGCCAAGGTCTTTACGATGTACTGACAACAGAGAGACCCACAGCTGCAGGAGCTGAACAAAAGAATTGGGACAGACAAAATGACAAAGCTCTTGGAATTCTTGGGATGAATGTAAGTCCAAAACTGTTTGTTCATTTTGAAAATGTGACTTTAGTCAGTGAAATCTGGAACAAGCTGGAAAATCTTTATAACCGTAAAAGCTCCAACGAAGTAATTTTTATAATACAGAGATTGTGTAATATGAAACTGAGAGAGAGTGAAAACCCTGCTGAGCACGTGAGCCAAATACAATCTCTTGCAAAAAGGCTAAAAGACTTGGGAATAGATCTTGGAGAAAATGGCATTGTGGCTTTTGTTCTGTCCTTGACTGGTTTCTCCTCCTACCTCTCTGACCGCTCCTTTAATGTCTCCCTCCCTGAGTCGACCTCCCCCTCCCTTCCCCTTTCTGTTGGGGTCCCCCAAGGTTCTGTCCTTGGCCCTCTCCTCTTCTCTATCTACACCCTGTCCCTTGGCAAAATTATTGCCTCCCACGGATTCCAATACCATCTCTA
>QEPC01006664.1:1063551-1079914 GCA_003113815.1 Sphenodon punctatus | reverse complement strand
TGTTGGAAAAACAGCTCCAGATGACATCACCTTTTGCACCAACAAACCCTAATGACCACTAGGGGCCTTTGGGAGTAGAGATAGTGAGTTAGTGTGAGTGTCACTTTAACCTTTCCTGATCTCTGCTTCTAAGCCCCCTCCCAGGTGGGATGTGCCCAGGAAGCTCCACTTGACTTCCTCCTTCTTCCTGACCTTTCTCCATTCCTATCTTCTCTCTCTGACCTTCAACATGACCGACCTGCTGGTGGCAGCTAGCTAGTAAGACCTAGGGATAGGCCTTTCCTATCACAATGTACTTCTCAATAAAGTAGATTATTTAATCTAGAAACAATCTCCAAGGTGTTGATTACTACTAAGCTGTTGCTACTAACAATTTAAGCTGCTTCTGTTTTTTTGGTTTTTTTTTTGACCATTAATAAAATTCCAACACAGCAGAAGTCCCTCGGTGCTAGGATAGGAACACCCTTCCTTGAAGACCTTCTAAGCTCTGCATTAGGCCAGCAGCCAAGGACTGGCTATCAATAGAGCTGCATTAACAGAACAGGAAATTTGAGTATAATTGACCTGCTTATTTATTTTAGAGATTTAATAGATTAGTAGTTAATAACTCAATCATGTTGTTACATCTATTGGGAATATCAGCAGTTGTCCCTCCCCTTCTCTTCCTCCTCGCTTCCAGTAGCAGCTGTTTAACCTATTCGAATAGTTAGGTAGCACTTGAACCTCTTTCCTGAATAAAGAAAGTTCAATAGCAGCATTCTACTCTTGTTGTGTAGACTAATCATTCTGGTGGCACTCAGTCTGTACAAGAGTATAAGACACTGTCCCCTTTCTAAGAACTGCAGCCACTTAGAGCAAATAATACATAATTTAAACGTTGATTAAATAGGACTTCAGAGCACAATGGCTTTGTTGGATGTACTGCAACCTACTGCATACACTCATTCATTGCCATTAAAACTTCCCCCACCCCTCCCCTCCCTTTTTCTTTTTTTTTAATGGGAGAGAGAGACTCAAGTAGGTAAAAGATAACCACATAAAATGCATGAAAGTTAAATTAATAGGTTGGAAAACTCACAAGAAACAGATTCATAATTCAGTCAGGTTGAACACTCTGGCTGCTCTCTAGCCTTACCTCACCTTCTGTGGTAATGTATTTGAGAATACTAGTATGTGCCCACCTGAAACCTCAGTACTAAACCACATCTATTCTGAAGGAAGGAAGATTCTGTTTTTTGTTTTGTTTGGGGCGGCGGGGAGGAGAGAGGGAGGTTAGACACAGTCAGTGCTATTCAATGGAATTCACTTGGCAGTCCTGGCATAACTTATTTACAAGTAGTCCCACTGAATTCAATAGAAACCACAGAACTACATCTGAGGACAGAGACCACAGTTCTGCTTCCACTGATGTAAGCTGTGGGATAAATGCCTAACGTTTTACTAAATGACTAGACTACATCGAATATAATTTGGTCAGGTGGCTAAATACTTGTGCAGCTCTTAGCTGTCGTTCAATTTCTCTGTACCAGTCCGAATGATGAAACTATACTTTGTGATATCTTATTCAATACACTGCATCTTCAACACATTATATTTAACTTCCTTTCTAAAAATCACTCAGCTTGGAGCCAGACATAGAATTCACTTCTTTTCAGTCTTATGTTAATAACCAGATTATATGGAAACAAAATTTCTATTAAAGTCAGAGTGAATTCACTTTATAACTTGAAGGCATCAGAAGTTGATTTCCTTCTCTCTCTGCCTCTTGCATGTATTCACATGCACAAAATCACTCGGAAATGTTGGATAATAAAGTCCATCCATATTGTTTCCCTTCTGTTCTCACCTTTTCAGCACTTGAATATGTAGGTTCTACATGTATGGAAAATGATAAAGCAGGTTGTCCTGAGTCAATGAGAAATTAAGCCTGCTTTCTGTTTCTTTGAAAATATGCTTTATTATATAGTTAAGGCAGTTAAAATCAAGAACAGTCTACCCATTACAAATTGAAATAATATATTCTATCATGGGTGAAATTTTTTAGTAATGATTGCTTGGGTGAGGTTAGAAGCTTTCCAAATTTCAGACAGATTGGTTGAGAAATGGCGTTATACAAGTTTGTATTTTGGAGGTAGAGCTAGAGCTGAAACGAGAATTCTCATGAGAATTGAGAAATATTAACGAGATCTTACTAACATTTCAAGATTCTCATGAGATTCTCAATTTAAAAAACAGTGCATGTACAAAATGGCCACTGCACAACGCACATGTGCAGAATGGCTGCCTTTTCCAAAATGGCAGTGACACTGTCAGCGCCATTTTGGAAAAGGGCTGTGCATGTGCAGCCACATGCCAAGTTCTTCTCTCTCTCGCTTCCCCACCCCCCAATCGAGAAAAAAAAACTTTAAACAAGAAATTGTCAAGACTGGGGCTTTTCTGGATTCTCATTTTTTTCTCAATTCTCATCAAGGAGCTTGATTCTTGAGAAAAAAACAAGATCGCGTTTCAGTCTAGGCAAAATTGTTTTTTCTGTCTTTTGCAATTTTTTCTGTTGATGCATTAAAGTTTGTTTTATTGTTACCCATGTAGATGCGTAGAGTTGTCAGGAAAATTAAGCTGCACTGTTTAGGTTTTCAAAATCTGTTGTACAGATGTCAGTTATGATGTTTTGAATTTCCCATGTTATCCAATGGAGTGAGATTTTTAAGTTATGTCAGGATGTACATCTCCCTCTACACTATCTACAGAAGAGGAGAGAATGGTAAACGTACATAGGATATGCATGGAGACGTTATTATACATATTATTGTTATTATTATTGTAAGCTTTTATATAGCGCCAGGGATGTACCTGGCGCTTACTTTAAAGAGAGTAAGATAGACACGGTCCCTGCCCGAGAGCTTACAATCTAAAGACAGGGGGAGGGGAGACAGGGAAGGGGGAACAGAGGGAGAGACAAGGGATGCAACATTCCTGAGGATGCGAGAACTCAGGTACACGTTCTTGGCTTGGTTACAGTACATTGGGAGTTTGCAGATAACAGGTGGGGGATAATCCTGGGTGAGGATGATTAGCAGGAGTTAGGAAGGGCGGAGCGAAAGAGGTGGGTTTTGAGGAGGGACTTGAAGGTACGAAGGGAGGGGGCAAGGCGGATGTGGGCAGGGAGGGAGTTCCAGGCGTGCAGGGCAGTGAGGGAGAAGGGACGAAGGCAGTTGGGGGAACAGGGAGGCATGGGAGGGTGAGGGAGGGGATGGAAGAGGAGCAGAGTGCTCGAACAAGGGTTCGGAGGGAGATCAGGGCAGAGAGGTAGGGGGCAGCAAGGTTGTGATGGGCTTTGTAGGTGAAGACAAGAAGCTTGTGCAGAATATGCTCAGGAAGGGGGAGCCAGTGGAGAGAGGAGAGGAGAGGCTGCACATGGTCAAAGCGACGGGCTAGGTGAATGATCCTGGCAGCAGAGTTTTGAACAGAGATGAGGGAAGAAAGGTGAGAGCGGGGAAGGCCAGCAAGGAGGAGGTTACAATAGTCGAGGTGTGAGATGACTAGGGCATGGATGAGAGTTTTGGCAGAGTAGACAAACAGAAAAGGGCGGGTCTTAGCAATGTTGTGGAGGGAGAAGCGGCAGGATTCCGCTCCTGTACCCTCAGAGGGTTCAGGGAAAGGGAGGGGACTCTGCATTTTTGTGTGGAGAACACAAAATACTTTCCAGGATGGGAAAGTATCCCAGCCTGCCCATGACAGGCAGCCTCTCCAAGACTCATAACAGACTCCTCTGCAGCACGCCAATAGCTTCACCGATTCTGACAGACTGGAGAGAGAGATCTGCCCCAGCTCCCTTCAGCCAATCTGTAATATTCAGGGGCTGTCTGTCACAGGCGGGATGAAGATATTCACTGCAGTCCCTTCTGCAGTCTGCAAGGGATCTGCAAGTGTTGATGGGGTGGAAGGAATGTTGGCAGCGCTGGTCTTGGCCTGTCCATGATCTGCTGAAGCTGTCTGTCACAGGTGGCTGAAAGGAACCAGGAGAGACCCCTCTCCAGCTGGCCAAAGCTCTGCAGGTTTTGCCGAGCTCCCAGGACAGTGCAGCTCAGGACATGGAAGTGTCAGCAGAGAGGGATGTGGGCAGGATATACATGGAGAGGTTATTATACATTCAACAAACATGCAGACCATTTATGTACAAGTCCCTCTACCTTCTCATAGAGAAGGGAATAGGTATTGGTGCGTAGGAGAGGTAATTATCCATGGGATGGGGAAGGAAACGGACTGAGGGTGCAGGGAGGAGGCTGAAGGGACAGGCAGGGGAATAGGCCGTGTGGTTGGGGGGCGAAGGAATAGGCTTCACAGTCGGGTGGAGGGGGCGCAAGGAGTAGGCTGTGGGATAGTGAAGAGAGGAGGACGCTGCCAGGTTGGGCTGTAGGGAGAGGCAGGATGCTACCCTGTCTGGCAGGACTGCGCGGGGAGAGGGAGCAGGAGAGGCATCCAGGGTGTGCCCTGGGAGGGCCTGTGGCATTCAGCTTGGCGTAAGTGGGGGGTTCTGGGACAGACAGCTTGAGGTGGGTGGGTTTGGGTGCACTCACGATGAGGAGGGTCTAGGTCATGGATCTGTGGCATGGCTCCATCCCCTATTCTTGTCATCTATACTTCCTTGCCCTCCAAGGAAGCAGGGGGGGGGGGGGGAGGGGCACGTGCAGGGCTTCTGAATTGGTGTGGGGAGGCCCTTGGAGTGAGGGGGGTATGGCTGGGCAAGTCTTTGGAGCGGTTGTGGGGGTTGAGTGGCTGAGGGAGAAGTAACCCCTTAAAGTAAGAAGAGTAGGTGTAGGAGTGAGGAAGAGGCAGGCTCTTGTAGCAGATGGGGATGGAGGCCTGGGTGGTCTGGAGAGTGTCCAGGAATGGGGGTGGGGGCTCTGCAGCAAGTACTTTGGTATAGGTGGGGGAGAGTCTGGGACAGACAACCTGAGGCTTAGGTGCACTCAGGATGAGGAGGGTTCAAATAACGAATCTGTGACATGGCTCCATCCCCTATTCTTGTGTAACGTCACCATCTCTGCTTCTTTACCCTAAGAGGGAACAGGCTGGGGAAGAGGGACACCCATAGGGCTTCTGAGTTGGTGGAAGGACTGATGCACAGGACCGGCCTTAGGATTGGCGAGGCCCAAGGCAGAGATAAAACGGGGGGCCCTGGTGACTTGGGGACAACCACTGCAGTGCACTGTAGGTAGTCATGTTTGGGGCCCCACTGAGGCGTGGTGCCCCCACAACCTGTCCTGGTGAAAATAGAGGCCACTGCAGGGCCCTCAGAAAGAGTGGAGCCTAGGACGGCTGCCCCAGGTCACCCTGTGGTAAGGCCAGCCCTGTTGGTAATGCACAAAATGGCCATATTTTTGTTCATTTTGATCTAAAATCAGAACAAATGATCAAAACGGTAATTCATTCCTATTTCACATCAAAATGAACGAAATACCCAGTTCTGGTGGAGATGGAAAATGAGCAAAAATTTGTTTCAGGCCTATTACATCTCTCCACCCCCATTTTCTACCCCCCTCTGCTTTGAGTCTCACCGGCAACTCAAACTTCGTATTTCCAAGACTGAACTCCTCATCTCTCTCTCTCGCTCTCCCCCCTCTCTATTTCCATTTATGGTGTCACAGTCTAGCCCATCTCCCAGGCATGTAGCCTGGGATTAATTTAACCCTCCCTCTCCTTTGCACGTTAGATTCCGTCTGTTACTATGGCCTGTCACTTCTCTTTACAGAGCGTTGCTAAAATTCAGCCCTTCCTTACAGTTCCTACTTTCAAAACTCTAGTCCAAGCTCTTGTCATCTCTGACCTTGACTATTGCAACCTACTTTTTACTGGTCTTCCCTGTTTTCACATTGAAATGACCCTCTCATTTCTGTTCAACACTCTTGCTTGCCAAGTTCATCTACCTCACACAATGTTTTATGTTCAATCCTTTCTCTGCTTCATCTAATGGCTTCTCCTTCTCATCTAGCACAACTCCATGTCTTCATTTTCAAAACTTCTTATGACCTTGCTCCTCCCTATATTTCTGACATTCCCACCCCAGAACGTCACTCCTCCTCTGGTATCGGGCGTGATCCAGAACAACTCATGCAGTGTGCCACATGGATCTCATGCGGCTTCCGCACGCACCACAGTCCCCATAATGTGTGTGTGTGTGGGGTGGGTGGGTGTTGCACGTGCCCCTGCATGCATGATGCGTCACATGAGGTGCACACGCTTATCCACGGGGCTTTGAATCAGCTCAATCATCCTCACCTGCCCCAGAATCTCCTGTTCTCTAAACTGTCTTTGCCCCTTCTCTCATGCTGTCCCCTATGTCTGGAACTCCCTCCCCAAACACACTCTTCTCCCTCTTAAAATCCTTTCTTAAAAACTACCTCTTCCATCAGGCTTCCAGCTGCTTGCAATATTAGGATGATCACCAATGTTCCTTCTGTTGTCCTTTCATTCAGGGTCCCCATCTCAACTTAATGAACATATCCCCCACCTCTTCCTATGTTCCCCTCTCATTTGTTCATCCTGGAGTGGAAGCCCCCTGGGGCAGGGACATGCCTCTAATTAGTGTTTGTTGAATTCCAGGCATGTTTCTGGCAGTATACAAAGAATTAAAAATAATAAAAACCATCAAAATCTTGGGTCACTCCATGAAGGTGTAAGTACCACCAAAAGCAGGTACAAGAGAGGTGCAAAGTAGTTCACAGGTCAGGCAGGGAGACTTTAGCATGAATTGATAACAACAGAATAAATCAGTCTGCATTAATTTTTGGAGTGAATATTACAATCAACTAGCAATGAGACTTATGGGTGCTTTCGACATGCATTAAAGTGGACTTACAAGTTCAGGTGGCGGGACTCACATGCAAATTAGGTGTGGCTTTGATAACGTTGGAAAGGTGTCCCAGCTTGATTGAAGCTTTTCAGCGCACTAACTAGTGCGCTTGGCTGACCTGGATTTTGAAGGTCAGTCAAGCACATTTGTCAGTGCGCCAAAAACCTTCAATCATGCGTGGCGTGACTTCCCGATGTTATCAAAGCCACACCTAATTTGCATGCGCATCCTGCCACCCGAACTCATAAGTACACTTTTATGCATGTTGGAAAGCACCGTATGTCTAGAAACATTTCAGAAAACTGACTGACTCTTTAGCAGCCACTTGAAAAATAGGAGTTTGTTTCTAAAAATTCAGCAGCAGCTATTTTAAAGGTAACGTGGAAGGAGTTTGTGGCTGTGCAGGGACTGTACTGGGTTGAAATCCAGGGATCCATAGGGCCAATCTGTTTAGAGGGACAGCGAATAAACTAATTCTCAGGGGCTTCAATAGAAGTGATAGGAAGGCGTTGTAGGTCTTCCATGCATTGTCTGCCTGTGAAAAGCACCACAGAATTTCACACCAACTAAAAAAGTCAGGATGTCATTACCACAATAAATCGATACTTTGTTTAAAATTACCAAGGGAGATTGTGAAGTCCCCATCATAGAGGGCAAAAACTAAAGTCATCTTTGGAGGACCGTATAACCCCAAGGGCTAGGGAGCCAGAATTTATGCCTATTTATATATTTATTTATTTAAATAAGGCTCAGGGCTGCTTACAGCATTAAAAACACAAAAATACATTCAAATCCCTTTAAAAAAACCACCAATCTCAGCCCTTATCCCCACCTGCCAAATGCTCTCCCAAACAGAAAGGTTTTACGCCGCCTCTGTAATATGCTCAGGCTCTGACGGACCTCCAGGGGAAGGGAGTTCCACAATACTGGGGCAGCAACTGAGAACCGAGCCTTCAAAAGAATGTTCCCCCTCATATGAATCTTTCATCAGGAAAAGATGACATAGCCCAAAGATTCTTGTAGGAATTAATTTAAACAGTAGATGATATTCTAATGGTTCTACGGGCAAGTGATGCTCATATTTCAGCATCCAGAACACTATATAACTAATTGGTAAAGT
Source organism: Sphenodon punctatus (assembly GCA_003113815.1). Taxonomy (NCBI): domain Eukaryota; kingdom Metazoa; phylum Chordata; class Lepidosauria; order Sphenodontia; family Sphenodontidae; genus Sphenodon; species Sphenodon punctatus. Next base: position 1,071,941 of record QEPC01006664.1, on the reverse strand, counting down.
GAACATGCAATGAATATGAACAAGGTAAGATTTAATCTTACAGTTCCTCAGTTGTCTAAAGACTTAATTTCTAAATACAAAAGTGTTCTGAGAATATTTTGTAATTACAAGTCAATAAGAAAAATCATCCAGAAGGAATAATTATATAATTTCTAGATGAACTCACTGCAAGATGCTTGGAAGAGAAGCAATAAATAGATTCTCATATCATTACTGCTGCTGCTGCAGTCGATGACTCACCACTGCTGGGACTACATCCCAGAATAGAGATGCTACTTTATGCATCAAAGAAAAAATTAACCATGCTGGACTTGCCTCTAAATGGAATAGGTTTTAGATCTGAGGATTCATATGTATATATGTATATATTCATATATATATATAACAATTTGAAAACATGACAGAGCAAAGTCATCATCACACACTGAAGCCAATGGCAAAATTCCCATCAACTTTAACGATGGACAAATGTCCTGACTGTGTTTCTTTTAAATAGAAATAAATTTATATTCAATAAAGGAATCTCTCTTTGCCAGACAAAAAATAGTGTTTGAAGACTAATACCTTCACCATTAGAAAAGACAGCACTTTTTTAAAACAGGAGGAAAGGATTCCTTTTAATGAAAACATGTGTTTACTAGAGAAGAAAATGCAAATAATAGTAATTCAGATTTCCTGCCATAAGGAATTTTAAAAATTGACAAAATGCAAAGGAAAGCTGGAGAGAAGGGGAAAGTCCAGCTCCTTCTTGACTGCACAAATCATCAGCTTCCCGTTTCCTCTCTGCTTTACCAAGTTGGCCAATATTTTCTGTTCTGTTTTTGTGTTCAAATCATCAGTGCTAAATAAAATGCTTTCAGTTAAGTATGAGCTCCTGCTCTGCATATTTTCTCTTACGGACATATAGTCTAAAAACCATTATCCCGAGAAAGGGTCAACATTTTGCAAAGAAAGGATTTTTATCATGAACCTCACAATTTAACTTCAAAACATTCCATGTTCTACATTGGGTATAAACCGATCAGCAGCTCCACGTTTGCCAGCACCAGCCCTCTTCACCCCTGGGTTGACCTGCCCATTTAAAGAATGGCTGCCAGATGTGCAAAGTACAGCAGGCTGGGCTGCTCCAGGGCAACCCTGCAGGTGGCACTCCGGATGATACTGGAGCACACCTCGTCGAGGGAGCTGCCCAAACCCACGGCAACAGGCAAACACAGAAGTCTGTCCTCTTAAACAGGCTCGCGAGCCCCGGCCAAACACGGTCCCGCCCAGATCATAGATGTCAGAAGACCAAATGGTCAGAGCGGCTACTGCTGCTGCAGCATCCCATTGCCATGGTTACCAGAGCAAGCTGTTGGGTTGGAGCGTGGGGTTGGCTCACCTGTCTGTGTGTTCCCGAGCCGGGGCTTTCCCAGGGCAGGGGGAAGGCGTGTTTGCTAGCTACGCACTCAGTTCACCCATGTGCCAAGCTGTCTGTCTGAGGGCAGGCAAACCCATGAGTGTGTGCAGTTCCAGTTTAGGTTACCCACACGCTTGCTCCGGGGCTCTGGCCCGCCCCCTGTCCATCTGAAACACCCACTGGGTCACACCTGAGATATTTCAGAATGACCCAGTATTCTACTACCTTCTCCTTGGCCTGTTACATTATTCTCTGCAGACCAAAATGATATTGGCTTCCCTCCACACACTATACCATTCGCTGCACAATCATCTCTAACATGACATCTCTCCTAGGCATTTTTTCAATATTACTGTCAGAAAAAATCTTTTCCAGTCTTCTCTTTTCTCCTACCTGTAATAATCTAGTTTTCATTCTTCTGAGGCAATTTTTTTTAGGTATTCCTCTGCCTTTACTGGCTTTTGCAACACTTCCCAAATTAGTATCACCTCTGAATTTAATTAGCAGGCTGTTTCTTTTTAACTTCCGGATCATTAAGAAAGAGATTAAATAAAAAGAAATGTAACAAGACTCCTTTCAGCAACTCTCATTTCCTCACAATTTGTCACTACTACTACTTATCATTTCTGTAGAGCTATGTACACAGCACTTTACAGTCACAAATTTTCAAAGACACGTTCTTGCCCAGTGGGCTTACGATCTAAGACAGACAAGTGTGAGGGGAACACAGGGACAGACACACATATTTTCTTAAATACATGAGGGTGGGATATTTGTTTACCATTTGAGTGTTCCCTGCAAGCAACATGTGCTTTTACAGAGGCTAAAACAAGCAATATTTTTAGAAATATAAACAACTTCTAACATGCAATTAAATGCTCAAATGCCACAAAAATTGGCTCTCTTATTAACAATAATCAACAGCAGTTGTCCTACATTTCCTCAGAGGAAAAGGGTGTCTATAAAATCATCAACTCTTGCCTCTGGGGTATATGAAGTATATAAGCAGTTCTTCTCCACCCATGCCTTGCTAGTATTTTGCAACAAATGCTACTTGTGCCCTCCCTACTTATCTTGGCCAAGACCTGACAGATTTTGAGCCAAGTGTGTTTTTGCCTCCATCTGTGTCTTGTGTAGAACAGGAAATGTTAACTAAATATTGGTCATACAACAGTTAGTGTAGATAGAAATGTGGGCAATATCAAGAAATTTCATTCCAGTTTTAGCGGCACATGTTTAGAACTCAAAAGGAAGCAATATATATAATGGAATCACTTGTACATGATTAGGGCTGAAACGAGATTCCACCAAAATGGGAATTCTCATCAAAATCCTGGTTCTTGATACTGTCTTGGCACTTGGTACTATTGGTACTTGCTCAGTAATGTCTCAATCGACATTTTGCTTCTCAATTTACCGACTTTCTGCTTACTGGGATCCTGTTTACTGCTTTGCCATCTATTTCAAATCTCAAGAGGTAAATATCAATGCAATACTGCATTTCTTGCTCTCCATTTTCCCTTGTACTTCCTTGTCACTCATTGGCTGGCATGCAGATTCATTTACTAATCTGCAACCCAGCTGCAAAGCAAAGGACAAATGCAGAAACAGAGAACAACAATAATTTTGCTTTTCTCCTTGGTCTTAGCCCCTTCTTCTAAAGTGCTATTTGTGTGGCTGACATTAAATATATTTTGATTGAAACGGTAGCTATGAAATATATGTGCAAGAGATTTCTGTGTAAATTCCCATTGTGGATAAATCTTTCAGCCTCATGAAAGCATTTTAAGCATTTCTGTTTAATCATCCTTTAAGATACAGCCAGTTATAAAATATTTCAGGTTTCCTGGAATGGTATCGTCTGTTTTGTTTTGTTTTAAAATCTTCATTATATTACCTCTTTACAGAATGCCATTTTCTTGGTTTCAGATGTGATCTTTGTCAACTCATTGGTCTACCATGTCTATAAAGACAGTCACTATCCAGCTATTCACCTTGTATTTTTAAGCAAAAGCTCAAACTCTCTCATGTTATCAAGCAACTGGCCTTGTTTTATCTTTTCTCCACTAATTCAATCCCCAGTGGACTAAAATTGTTTACTGGGCCTATGAGGACATTTTATCTAGTATCATTATCATTCTGTATACCGTGAGCAGCTGTACTGGTGCTATTCACTAACTCTGATGCCAAGATCCCTTTCTAGACATCACCTTCTTCTAGCCTTTGTGCATCAGAATTAAATCTGATACATATGCTTTGGCGTCAAGTTCCTACATGGCCTGAAATGCATTTGTGCTCCATGGTGAGTACAGGGCCTTTCCAGCTTTTTCCTTCTTCAGAAAGCCCCTATTTCCATGTGCTGTTCTCCTGCACGGGTAATTGGTAGAGACACTTGAGCTGAATCCCCCTTAGTTTAAAAAGAGAAGGCTTGTGGTAAAGCATTTTCTGTGAAGGACTTTCAACTCTGGAACCCATTCCCCCCAGTTCGAAGTAGCTGGGGTTTATGGACTTTCATGGCATGCTGCAAAACACACCGATATTCTCAGGTTGCTGCACATAGTAGGATTTGATGGATCCTGATCTGTGATGGCAGGAAGGAATTTGTGCATTTCAACAACTGTTTATTTTTACATCTGTTTTTGTAAATGATGCGGGGTTACATAGTGTATTGGCTAGAGGTCCCTTTTCCCTTCTGTACTAAAATCCAAACAGACACGCTAACAATCCTCTGACACACAGCTATCGATAGTGGGGAGGCACAGGAGTGGAGGATGGGCAGGGGTTCTACACAGCTTCTGAAAATCTGGAGGCATGTGCTCCCCTTCTGCCCCCTGAGTTGCCTATGATGTGACAAATACCACAGGACAGATATAGTTTCTACGTTGTGAGACAATTTTCTTCAGCTTTCAAAATACTAATATTAGCTATGGATGACATATACATTTCTTATCCATGGACCGCTAAAATTACAAATTTGGTTGACAAAGACGAATATATTTTGTCTGTGCAGTTCTTGGAAGATATCAGGGAACTGTAAGAATGGGCTTTGCATTTTTCAAGAATGAATAGTTTCTGTAGATCCCTCTATTTTAGCTTCACTTTATAATGCAGATGTATAGTTCTCAAGACTACACCAGGATTTCCTCTGTAAACCTCTTTCTCAGAGGTTAATAACTGTAGGATAAAGATTTTATTTGACTAAAAACTTCATTTACAATTTTAGTTCATAAGGAAATCTCTGATGTTAACTGTTATTATTATTAGCAAGCATTTATATAGCGTCAGCAATGTACCTGGCGCTTTACAAAGTAATGGAATAGACACGGTCCCTGCCCTAGGGTTTACAGTTTGCGAGACGGAGGGGAGGTGCGAGACGAAGGAAGGGGAACAGAGGGAGAGACAAGGAGTGTAACATTCACGAAGATGCGAGATCCCAGGTGCACGTGCTCGGCTACATCAAGAATGATGGCTGGCTGGTCTGTGTGTTGAGGATATGAGTACACAGACCTCAGGTAACAGATTGTACTGGAGAGAGGGTATCAGCAGGAGTTAGGTGAGGGAAGCGAGGAGTTGGGGAGGGCAGAGCGGAAGAAGTGGGTCTTGAGGAGTGATATGAAGGTAGGGTGTGAGGCGGATGTGGGCAGGGAGAGAGTTCCAGGCATGGAGGGCAGTTAGGGAGAAGGGACAGAGGAGGAGCGGAGTTCACGGACTGGAGTACGGAGGGAAATTAGCACAGAAATGTAGGGGGGAGGAAGTCTGTGAAGTGCTTTATAGGTGGACAAAAGGAGCTTCTGCAGGATTCGTTCAGGAAGAGGAGGCAGTGAAGAGAGGAGAGGAGGGGCTGCACGTGGTCAAAGCGATGGGTGAGGTGGATGACCCTGGCAGCAGAGTTTTGGATGGAGATAAAGGGACAAAAGGGAGCGTGAGGGAGGCCAGTGAGAAGCAGGTTACAGTAATCGAGGCGAGAGATGACCAGGGCATGAACAAGGGGTTTGGCAGAGGAGACCGAGAGAAAAGGGTGAATCTTAGCGATGTTACGGAGGGAGAAGCGACAGGATTTGGCAACAGAGTCGATGTAGGGTTTAAAAGAAAAGGATGAGTCAAAGATGAAGCCTAGGCTACGGGCTTGGGGGCCGGGAAGGATGGTGACCCCGTCGATAAGGATTGACAGGGAAGAGAAAAGATGAGTGGGGAAGATAAGTTCAGTTTTAGCCACATTGAGTTTGAGTTGACGTTGAGACATCCAGGTAGAGATATCGGAGAGACAGCTGGTGAGGTGAGCTTGAATAGATGGAGAGAGAGAGGGAGTAGAGAGATAGAGCTGAGTGTCATCAACGTAGACGTGATATGAAAGTCATGGGAGGCAATGAGTTTACCTAGGGACAGGGTGTAGATAGAGAAGAAGAGAAGGCCAAGGACGGAGCCTTGGGGAACATCAACCAAGATGGGAAGGTAGGAGGAGGTGGAGTTGGCAAGAGACACATTGAAGGAGCGGTCAGAGAGGTAGGAGGAGAACCAGTCAAGGGCGGAGCCATGGAAGCCAAGGGAGTGAAGTGAGTGGTCAACAGTATCGAAGGCAGCAGAGAGGTCAAGGAGGACAAGAATTTTTTATTTTATTTTTATTTATTTAATGGATTTGTACCCCGCCCCTCCTGCAAAGCAGCCCGGGGCAGCTTCCAACAGTAAAATACAATAAAAACAATTTAAAACATTTCATAACAATAATATTAAAATATTAAAACAGGGCTAAATATCATAAATAATATATAATAGATAACAAGTCAAGTGGGGGAGCTAAAAAAACCCTCCCCCTCCCCTCCCACCCTCCCCAAAGGCCTGGGTGAACAGCCAGGTTTTGCAACTTCGCCGAAATGTCAACAGGCTAGGGGCCAGGCAAGCTTCCTCTGGAAGGGAGTTCCAAAGGCACGGCGCGGCCACCGAGAATGTCCTCTCCATTGTGGCCTCCCGCTTAACACGGGGGGAGTAGAGGCGATTAGATTTAGCCACAAGAAGATCACTGGTGATCTTAGCGAGAGCAGTTTCAGTAAAGTGAAGGGGGTGGAAGTCAAAGCAGCAGGAGTAGACAACGCATTCAAGAAGCTTGGAAGCAAAAGGAAGGAGTGAAACATGATGGTAGCTAGAAGGGTCAGAGGGGTCAAGAGTGGACTTTTTGAGGATAGAGGAGACAGTGGCATGCTTGAAGGCAGAGGGGAAGGAGCCAGTGGAGAGGGAGAGGTTGATGATGTGCAGGAGGGAAGGAGCGACAGTGGAGGTCAGTAGGTGGGAGGGGATGGGGTCAAGGGGGCAAGTGGAAGGGTTGGAGGAGAACAGGGAGGCGATTTCCTCAAGGAAGGTGGGAGGGAAGGAGGACAAGAGAGGAGAAGGAGGAGGAGGGAGGGAAGGAGGACAGGAGAGGAGAAGGGGGAGGAGGGAGAGGGGAGGGAGCAGGAAGGAGAGAAGAGTGGGAAGCGATGTTGAGGCGGATCTTGTCTATCTTGGAGGTGAAGAAGGAAGCAAGATCCTGAGCAGAAAGGGAAGAGGGCAGGAGGAGGACAGGGGGGCTATAGAGAATAAAACAATGCATTGGTAATGTTTTAAAATGTAGTTGGTAGAGAATAAGAAAAAACCCCACAACTTCCAACACTTGCAGAATTATTCTCTCCAACATACTAATAATTTCAAAACAAACATAATGACATTTTCAGAGATCTCAAAGTTTATGCTTTGAAATTCTGCGATATACTTTCATATAATTAGAGGAGACAATTCCCTTCAAGCTAAACCTTGCTTGCAAATGAGTAGTATGAAAAAGAAGAAAGAGAGAACTATTCCCCATCCACACTGGATTCTTTCGCAGCTATGGGAAGTGGGCCCAACTAATTGGCTTCAAATCCTGAACCAGGCAGCCAACCTCGTGTGTATTAGAGACCTGGATGGACACTGAGTCAGGGTCTATTCTGACTGACCTTGTCCCGGCTGGGTACTCCGGACAGCATCAGCCGTGGCCAGAGGGGTGGTGTGGCCATTATTTTTAAGGAGACGTGGTCTTGTGAGGAGGTATCCGGTGCAAGTGACACCAGGCACTGAAGGCCTCCATCTTGCATTTGATTTGGCCGGAGACAGATTAGGGATGCTGCTAGTATACTGTGCACCTACCTGTACAGCAGCATCCCTGCACGCTCTAACGGAGCTGGTGTTGGAGGTGGTCTTGCGGTCCCCAAGGAAGATGGTTCTGGGGGACTTCAACATTCATGCCAACACTAGCCTTGGGGGAGCGGAGCATGAGTTCATGGCCGCCATGACAACCATGGGCCTGTCTCAGGTGGTTACTGGCCTGACACATGATGGAGGGCACACCCTGGACCTGATACTCTGCACTTGCCTTGAGGTAGGGAATTCGTAAGAACATAAGAAGTTCCATACTGGGTCAGACCAATGGTCCATCTAGCCCAGCATCCTGTCTCTGACAGTGGCCAATCACAGCGGTTTGGGCTCCATCCCCCTGACTTCTACTAACTAACCCCACGTCTCAAGGCTGGTGCAGAAAACCAAATCCAGTGTATGTCCCTCCTCATGTGTGGAGCCACAGATGATTTGGGACAGACCCATGGTTGTCATGGAAGCCATGAACTCATGCCTTGCTCCTCCAAGATTGGTGTCAGTGTGAATGTTAAAATCCCCTCAGACCACTAGATTCGGGGTCTGGAGGATCACATCCAACACTAGGGCTGATGCGGCAGCAGCTTTTACCGCGCCGCGATTCCGTTCCGCTATTTCGGAATTGCCCCCGCCACACCGTGACATTTCTGCGGATATTCTGCTAATTCCGCCGGAATTCTGCAAATCGCGGAATCGCGGAAAAATCGCGGAAAAATCGCGGAAAACCACTGTTCCGCGATTTTTTGGCGCTGGCGGAATTGCGGAAATAGCGAAAATGTCATGTTTCCACGATTCCACTAAGTTGCGGAATTAAATAAGCGGAACCGCGGAA
>QEPC01006664.1:994042-1061844 GCA_003113815.1 Sphenodon punctatus | reverse complement strand
TTTTGGCTCTAATAGCCTCCTTCACCTCCCCATTTAACCACAGTGGAAGACTTTTGGTCTTCCTGCTTCCTTTTTTAACTTGTGGGATGCATTTAATCTGGGCTTCCAGAAAGGTGCTTTTAAACAGACTCCACACCTTTTGCAAACTTGTAGCCCTTGCAACTGCCCTTTTTAGTTTCTTTTTAACTAATTTCCTCATTTTGTCATAGTCTCCCTTTTTAAGGTTAAATGCTACTGCTGTACTTTTCTTTATCTTTCTCCCTACAGAAATTATGTCAAATGTGATCATATTATGGTCGCTATTGCCTAGTGGCTCCGCCAGTTACTCCTTGCACCAGGTCCTGCATGCCACTCTGGACTAGATCTAGAATAGCTCCTCCTCTCGTTGGTTCCAGAAACAGCTGTTCTAGGAAGCAGTCATTTAGGGCATCCAGAAAATTGACCTCCATGTCCCGCCCCGAGGAAACATTCCCCCAATCAATATTAGGGTAATTTGTTGGTGGGGGAGGTGTCAGCTGTGCCCTTGTAGTGGGCAGATCATTACCTCCTACAGGTCGGCCTCCTGGCACATGTCTTCCCCCAGAAAGGTGTGAAACCAGTTAGGTAGGTCCATCCCCGGAGATATATGGAACCAGAGAGGTTACGGAATACTCTCAGGGAGAGCCCCTGACCTTGACGGCCGCTCGCTCGATGACGTCATGGCCTTTTGGAACACTCTGTTAATTGAGGCCATCTACTGATCGGTTCCTAGGCATCCACTCTCTGAGCATCGGCACCACAAGTCTCCTTGGTTTACGGAAGACCTTCGGCGGCTGAAGTGGGAAGAGCAGTGGTTAGAGAGACAGTGGCGCCGTTTTGGGGCTGAAGCCGACCGGTTGCAACATAGAGTTAGTTTAAAAATCTATGTTGTGGCTGTGCAGGGAGCAAAGAAGGGGTTCTTTGCTACTCTCATAGTATCCGCAAAGTTTCATCCAGCTGAGCTTTTCCGGGTGGTGAGGGGGCTGGACAGTCCGTCCCCCCTCCGCCTGGAACTGGAATCTTCCAGTGCTCAGTGACATGTTTGTTGACTTTTTCATGGATAATATTGCTCTTATTTACCAAGACTTCTATGCCGCACTTGTTGCAATGGGAGAACCATAAGTAATGGAAGCTCTGCTTTATCCTATTTTATGGGATCAGTTTCAGTGGGTATCACCCGCTGGGGCGGAGGATGTCCTTGGAGCAGTTAGGGTCACCTGTTGTGAATTAAACCCATGTCCATCCTGGCTGGTTAAGGCCAGCTGGGAGACGTTAGGCCATTTTTTGCGGGGGTGGTCAATGCCTCCTTTAAGGAGGGCAAAGTGCTGGGCCGTCTCAAACAGGTGGTGGTGCAGCCTCTGCTCAAAAAACCATCACTTAATGTTGACTCCCTTGCCAGCTATTGGTCAGTCTCTAACCTTCCCTTTTTAGGGAATGTTATTGAGCAGGTGGTGGCCCAGCAGCTTCAGGGGCATCTGGATGGTGTCAGGTTTCTGGATTCCTTGCAGTCCAGATTTCGACTGGACTGAAGATGGGTTGTTGTGAGCACATTACACCAGTGCTCTGCTCTCTGCACCAGCTGCTTATTGTCTTCCGGGCCCGATTCAAGGTATTGGTTTTGACCTATAAATCCCTTTACGACCTGGGCCCCGCCTACCTGCAGGACCGCCTCATGCCTCAGGCCTTGGTGCGGCCCCTGTGGTTGACCAGGGGCCCCCAACTCGAGGTCCCCTGGGTGTCGGCAATGGGGAAGGTGTTCTCGGTGGCTGCACCTAGGCTGTGGAATTCCCTCCTGACGGAGGCCCACCTAGCCCCAGACCTCCCTTCTTTCCAAAAAGACAGTGTAAAACCTGGCTGTTCCGCCAGGCCTTTGTTAAGGGAAATGGGTATGGGTGGGTTGGGGGGATGTTTTTTATTTGTGCACTTTTTACTGAGTTTTTAATGTAATTTTATATTTTATATATTTTTTATATCGTATATTTTTATATGTTTGATTGTAAGCCGCCCCAAACTGCCATGTGAGCATGAGGGTGCGGGATATAAGATTATTAAATAAATAAATAAATAAATAAATAATTTTTTTAGTTGGCCTGGGCCCGGCCGTCTCAGTGCTTACATGGTGTCTGGCAGCTGTGGGGGACTGGATGAGGGTAAGCCGTCTGAAGTGGAATCCCGACAAGATGGAGGTGGTGCTGGGGGGGAGGGGGGCTGAGGGAGTGGTGACTGCTGTCATTGATGGGATTCGCCCCCTACTGGTTCAGAATCTGAGGGTGCTCCTTGGTTCGTAGCTCTGCCAGGATGTCCAGGTGGCGGCTGTGGCGAGGAATGTGTTCTGCCAATTATATCTGGTGCGACAGCTGTGGCCATATGTTTTAGACTCCGACCTGGCCACCATCATCTATGCTTTCATCACTTCAAGACTGAACTACTACAATGCGCTCTACGTAGGGTTACCCTTGACGACGGTTTGGAGACTGAAGCTGGTGCAGAACGCGGAGGCCCGTCTCCTTACGGGGACAGGTCGTCGTGAGCACATTACACCAGTGCTTTGTGCTGGCTGCCTATAGTCTTCCAGGCCCGATTCAAGGTGTTGGTTTTGACCTATAAAGCCCTACATGGCCTGGGCACTTCCTAGCTGCAGAACCGCCTCACTCCCCGAGCCCTAGATCAGTCCCTGCGGTCGGCCAGGAGCACCCATCTCAAGCTCCAAGTTTTTCGTGTGGCCGCTATGGGGAGGGCATTCTTGGTGGCAGCAATGAGGCTGTGGAATTCCCTCCAGACAGACGTCTGCTTGTCCCTGGACATTCTCTCTTCCCGACGACAGTGTAAGACCTGGCTGTTCTGCCAGGCTTTTGGTGAGGGAAACGGGTGATGGGTGGTGGGGCTGGGAAGGGGGAGGAGGAATTTTAGCTCCACTAATGTTTATAATGTTTTATATTGTTGAATTTTATTATTCATATATTATTTATATTTATTTGGGTCAAGCAGGGGTGTGTGCTTGCACCGACGCCTTTTAACATCTATCTGAATGATTTGATCCCTGCTGTCTCCTCGCCTGACAATCACCCCCCTGGGCTCGGGATAACAGATGTGGCAATTCTGCTTTATGCGGATGATGCTATTTTGTTGGCTAGATCCCGTGTTGGCATGAATAGGCAGCTGTTGGGTTTATATAATTATTGTACCCAGAATTTTTTGGAAGTGAACTACGGGGAAATGAAGATCACGTTTTTCTCAACCAAGCGGAAGACCCACAAGTGGTCCTTAGGGGGCCACAAGCTTGAGCAAGTTATTTCTTATAAGTATCTGGGTTTAGTTTGTCAGACCAACGGTTACTGGGTGACCCATGCCAATGCTGTATCTAGACAGGCCATTTTGCTGGGGAGGGTACTTTGTCGGTATTTCAGGTCAAATGGTGGGTATTTGATTCTCTTGGCCCTAAAAGTATATAAGGCTAAATGCCTCTCCCAATTATTATACGGGGCCCGTTTTTGGGACCTGGGGAAAAGTGTGAGCCTGGAACGTATTCAAACCAAATTACTTAAGTCTATCTTGGCCCTCCCCAATCATGTCCCTTCCTGTGCAGTCTGTATGGAATGTGGGATTCCCCCCCAGGAGACCCAGATTTGGTTAATAACCTTGGGTTATTGGCTTAAGTTACTGTATGACAAGGCTTCCCCTCTGGCTCAGTGGGCATTTATGGACGAACCCCACAATTTCTGGGTAAAGCATGCCTGGGAAAAACTTGTTAGTATTGGTCTCTCCCTGGCTAGTTTAGCCTCATGTGGTTATTCCACTGGTAAGAAAATGATAAGAGAGAATCCAGGATATTAGCTCCCAGGAGGAATTGGCCCTTCTTTGGGGCAAGTCCTCCTTGGCAGACTTCCTGGATTTATTTGAAAAACTGCAGTTACCTCTCCCTTATCTCCAGTTTCAGTTGCCCCACCAGGTCCGAAGATGTTTAACGCTCGCACGGATGAATATATTCCCTACGGCTACCACTGAGGGACGGTTCCTGAGGTTTATTTATTTATTTAATCGCATTTATACCCCGCCCCTCTTGAAACAGCTTGGGGCGGCTGTTGCATCCCTCTCTGTGTGTATGTGGATGTACTGGTATGGCGCCTGGTCCAGTTGGTTCCCTTGAACATGTTCTCCTTTATTGTACCAGGTGGCATGATCTCCGGGCCAAATGGTTGGCCCTTTTTATTACTACTTGCAACTCTGCCACTTGGCGAGTTTGCCTTGCTGGGCAGGAAGTAGTATTATCTGGGAGGGTGGCTTTCTTTCTTTATAAAGTTCTCCAGGCTAAGTAGTCCTGTTAGATTTGATTTCTTGCTCTCTTTTAGTAACAGGTTTTATAAGGACCTTTGGGATTGTTGATCTGTTTATGACAGTATCTTTTGATACTTCTGTGTCCTGTTTGTTTCTGGTTTGTTTTGTACTGTTTATGTATGTATGTTATGGCAGTAGCTAAACATGAAAGTTTATTCATTCGTTTATATTTAGTTATATTTCATATTTTTTATGTTTTATTATAGGGCCACGATTGTGGCCCTATAGTTAAGGCAGTAGCAAACTCTTATTGAACAGCATGCTTATGCTGTTCAATGGGAGTCAATAGAGCAAAAACGTCCGGTTGGCGACCATTCTAGCTTTCCTCCTCCAACACATGTGTTATGTGATTATAAACAATGAAGGGAAGTCCAGGGCTGGGGTGGGGGCTGAAGATGGTGGGGGGCATCCCTCTCCTACTACTAGCAGGCATTCCTCACCTGCCTCTGCCTGCTAGAGTGCTGCAGCAGCGGGACACTGATCGGACTGGGAGATAAAGTTGTTTGTTTACAAACAACTCCTCCCCATGTGAGTGACCAGAAGGTTGTTGCCATGTTATTATTATTTTATTATTAGCAAGTATTTATATAGCCCCAGCAATGTACCGGACGCTTTACAAAGTAATGGAACAGACACGGTCCCTACCCTAGGGCTTACAATCTGAGAGACGGGGCAGGGGGAGGAGACAAAGGAAGGGGAACAGAGGGAGAGACAAGGAGTGTCACATTCACGAAGATGCGAAGTCCCAGGTGCACGTGCTTGGCTACATCAATAATGACAGCTGGCTGGTCTGAAATACTTTACTGAAATTAAACTGTACACATTCCTCATCATCACATTAAAGTATTGTTCAGTCACCATACCACACATATGCAGTTTAATTTCAGTTAAGTCATAATTTTTGTTATTCATCAATAAGAAAAGTAAAATGTATAGATTGGTCCGATATTTAATAAAGTTGCTTTAACATACAATTTACTGTCATGTTAACGTTTGAGTATAATTTGTAATGCCGCCTTCACAAGCTTCTTAAACAGAAGTTTTTTTGTCTGGGTAATAAATAGATTGTATTTGATGTTTTATTGTGCGGTAAGCTGCCCCGAGCTGCTGTTAGCAGAAGGGTGTGGGCTAAAAATACATCGGGGGGGGGAAATGCATGTTCATGTTAGACTGTATTTGGGCCTATATTTCTAAAACACACAATATGCGTGTTAGAAAGTGTGCCCAAACCTGTAACCGAGAGGTTCTCCAATTAGGGGACATGACTGGGGGTTATTAGGGGACATGACTTGAGGGGGGTTATGACCACTCACCCTTTCCCATCCATGTCTTTACATTTTAATTGAAAGCATCAACATGCTTCTAGTCCCCCATGATGGTTATTATTTATCATTTGTATAGCACTCTCAGTGTTCAAAATGCTTTAAAATTCTTATTTAGTTCATCCTCAAAACAACCTTGTGAGATTATTATTCCCATTTTACAGTTGGGTAACTGAGTCTGAGAGATATGGTGTAATAGTAAAGACACGGAGGCTGCCAGCCTGCCTGCAGAGCTGCTCTGGGGGCACACCCCCATGTTTGCCGTTTCCAGCTCCGCTTCGGTCCCCTTTAGATGGACTGTCAGTTTCCCCAGTCCATGGTCCGCCTGTGTGGGGCCCCTAGCCCCTGTGCACCACAGAGCTGCAGCTGCTCACCCGACACTTTATGCTGGTGGCTGCAACTCCATGGTGCTGACTGGGGCAACAACCGGCTAGGCATAGAGCTGCATGTGGGTCCACCCAGACAGCAGCTCCACTTTTGGCTATTGGCCCGGTTTGGCTGGCTCACTCCATGCAGCATGCTCCGAAATGTTCTGGAGTGCTGATGGCGGGGCTGCGTCTGCCCTGGTTTACACATCTGGCGTCCACTCTTTACACGAACATGTCAACCGAGGGGTGAAGTGGGCTGGTGCAGGCAGAGCTGCTGTCTGTCTAAAATGGGGTGGGGAACCTTTTCTGTCCCGGAGCCACACTGAAAATTAGTACCAGCTCTGAGGGCCACAGAGGTTTGGGGGGAGGGGGCTTAATGGGTGTATTCAAGAAAAGGAGGGCCCAGATCATAGATCTGTGCCGTGGACTTGTCCCCTAATCTTGTGTGCAGGCCCTCCTCTCTGCCCTATTATCCTGAGCTCAGTTCTTCAGTGCTTGGGGGTAGAGACTGGATCCAGGGGCCAGATCCAGGCACTGGAATGGGGTCACATCAAAACTTGCCAAGGGCTGCACTTGACCCCCAGGCCCAAGGTTTCCCATCCCTGTTCTAAAAGCACCCATAGTGACATGCCCCATTAATCTTAATCAAGGGCTTGTGGACTATGACAATTTTTCTATGTTGTCATGAAATAGATTCTCAACCTGCAGATTGTGACTCTTAAAGGAGTCTGATTGTCACAAAAAGCATTGGGGTTTACTACCATATATTGCTAAATGGAAAGAGAGAGGGTGGATGGGTAATCTTGGAATGGAGAAGCAGATCTCAAGCCAACCGCCTTCTTGCACTTGGCAATCACCCTGCCTATTAGAGGGAAAGGCGGGAAAGCATATAGAGTCCCCCTCGGCCATGGGTGCTGCAGAGCATCGCATGCTTGAGCCTTTGGATGGTATGCCCTGGTCATAAATTTCGATGCCTTCACATTCCCTGGCATCGCGAATCGATGCATTTCTGGTTCTCCGAAGATCTCCACTATCCTTTGGAAGGACTGAGGATGCAGAGACGATTCCCCTGGATCTATCTGATGGCGACTCAGATAATCCACCAGATGCTTGCTCTGCCCCCTGGTATGTTGAGTCACTAAAGATAAGAGATTCTCTTCTGCCCAACAAAGCATCTGATGAGCTTCTGCCTGCAGGGACGGTGACTTCGATCCTCCCTGGTTCTTTATATAAGCTAAGGCAGTAGTGTTGTCCATCAACACAAGCACATGGTGGCCCCTGAGACTCTCTGCGAACCCCTTCAGCACCAGGTGAATTGCTCTGAGCTCTTTCCAGTTCATTGAATACTGTTGGTCCCTCTTTGACCAAGACCCTTGGATACATCTGGATTCGAGGTGAGCACCCCAACCTAGAAGACTGGCATCTGTCGTAACTGTTAATCTTTGTGGCTCCTGGAGTGGCCAACCGTTCTGGAACCTCTTCGGATCCTGCCACCACGTGAAAGAATCTCTTAGATATTGTGGGAGAGACCGGAAAACTGCTTTTTCTGCATGATTTCCCGTTACCAGGGCCTGAGAAAGGCCTGCAGTGGACGTTGATGCAATCTGGCCCACTGTTCATGCTGAATGCAGCAGATGAACAGACCCTGAAGAGAATCTAACCTGCTCAGAGGAGCCCTGTGTATCTTCAGCACCTTCGTGAGCAGTTCTTGTATTTTTAACTGCAGCTGTAGTGTTATGAATATCTTCCCTGGCTGGTGTCTATTAAGACCCCTAGATATTCTAGCTGTTGCGTTGGTTCTAATTGGCTTTTTTTCTGGATTTACCAGAAAACCATGGTACTCCAAATAGCGTATAGTCAGTGCCATATCTCAAGACACTTGTTCGTATGTGGGGGCTCGAATTAAGATGTTGTCCAAGTACGGATGGATTCGCACCTGTCGGAGCCACAGATTTGCGATTAGAGGGACCAACACCTTTGTAAACACCCTTGGAGAAGAGGCTAGAACAAATGGTAGGGAGGTGTACTGCCAGTGACTCTACTGTACTCCATCTCTTCACTCAGGGATTGGAAGGAACTGAGGCTTAGAGGCTTTGCCTCCCTCTCTTATCCTTTTGCAAGACAAAAATCCCATGCAGAGAAGAGGAGAGGGAGGGAAGAGCAAATCGTGGACCTGCATTTGGTTCGGGGGCCCTGTCTATAAGGATGGTCTTAGCACTGTGCTGTGGAGTGTAGAAGCAACATGAGTACTAACCTCCTGTCTGCTTTCTATTGCTCTGTCCTGGGCTGAGATTCCGGACACTGGGGAGTGATCTTCAGCCTGTCCACAAGGAGGCAGCATCTGATAATTTTCCTTTGTGCGCATGCGTCTGGGTCTCGCGACCCCACAATTTCAGTTGGGTCTCTGCCTCCATCCAGAGAGCGGCATCTAGTGTGCGTTGCACACCAGATAGGAAAATCTTGCTTTATAAATGTATGGTTCTTCTCTCTTTCTGGTTCTTATAGTTCTCCCATAGATAGCTAGGTATTTCCCCGGTTTCAACAGTTAACCTATGTTCCCACCCCCCCACCCCCAAAGTTAGCCCTGTTGTTTTATCCCCCGTTTTAAGGGTCAAGTTTCCTTTGGTGGTTAGATCACTTTGCTTGTAAATAGTTGAAACTTTTTTCAGTAAAAAAAACCCCTTCACCCTAGGCGGCAGCTCAGGAACGTCTGGAAAAGCAGATTCCATAACTGCGCGTGAGGGGGAGGGGGCAAGGCTCCCTAACTACTACTTCAGGCAAGGATAGAAGTGTCAGCCTCCCTCTCGAGCTACCAACTTCCTAGACGTGTGAGGATCGGTGCTCTGGGACGAGGCAGAAATAGTCGTCCCATTATCTCCTGCTTTTCTTTCGGTGCAAGTGGGCGGCACAAAGTACTCGCCTCCGCTTATTCATCCTTGCTCCGTGATTGGAGGGGAGGGGAAGGAGCTTCATTTAAGGAGGTCTAAATTAAGGTGGCCAGGCTGATTTTTTTTTTATCAAAGCCTTGGCTTTCACCAGGGCTTATACCAACCACTCCAGTAGGGGTGGCTTGAGACTTAGTGCTTGGAGCGCAGACATTTTAAAAATAAAAAATAAAATAAAAAGAGGAGCTTCATTTAAGGAAGTCTGAATTAAGTTGGGCAGGCTGATCATTTTATCAGAGCCTTGGCTTTCAACAGGGCCTATACCAACCACTGCAGTACGGGTGGCTTGAGACTCAGTGCTTGGAGCACAATTTAAAAAACAAAACAAAAAACCCCCCCCGCTAAAGGTGTTTGTGGGGCAAAGCCACTTACGCAATACCAACCATACCAAAGGTGTGGTTTGTGGTGAGCTTGCCTGCTGCTTGGATTGCAGTAATGCCTTCTAAAAGACGAGTAGGCTCTAATAATGGGAGTCCGGAGCAAGCAAACTTCTCGTGCCCAGCAGCTGATCAGGCTGAGGCTTCAGTGGATCTATCCCTGCTTCAGAGGCTGCAAATAGAGGCCTTTAATAAAATAATAGCTTATCTGGAAAGAACAGAGAGCAGACAGCTTAGCAAGCCCACTGCGGAATCTAAACCTTCCTTGGGCTCTTCCAAGGTGAAGGGAAAATCAAAACTAGCAGGCAAAGGCAAGGCAACAATTTTCAAGAAACCAACACAAAAAGATAAAAAAGGCAAAGAAGCTCCCAATAACTTTAAAGGAGCTGTTTGGAATTTGCTCAGAAGAGGAGAATTTCAATCAATAAATCTACAGTAGGAGATGGAGTACAGTCCGAGGAAGAGGAGAAGGGTGGGCAGGTAGTGAGAATACCATTTCTTATTTGAGGAGCTCTGAAATTCTCATTCATGGGAGGGTAATAAGCAGTTTAGTACATACTGGAAGAGGATACAAGAAGATCAGGAGAAGAGGAATGATAATTCTCCCAAATGCCGAGTCTCTATGTGACGCTAAATCCAACTAATAGTGTTTGGAGAATTTGAGGACCACACACTTTGCATATGTCCATAATGGGTACATTTAGAAAACCGGTCAAGGAGGTGTCAGTAGCCCAAGTGGAATGCATCCAGAGACCCTGAGGAGGCTCCTTGTTTGCAATAGAGTAGCAGGTGTGAATACACTCAAATATCCATTTAGACAACCTCCGAGAAGATATTTGGACCCCAATTCATTGACACCCTCCCCCCCCCAATATGAAATGAACAATGTCCTTTCAATGCCTGATGGGCTTGATACAGTGAATGTAAAAGAATAGGTCTCTTCTCAGGTCAAGGGTATGAAATGCTGCTTCTCTGGAGGAGGAGTGTGGCCTGGGGAAAAACTGGTAGCGCAATTACTTGGTTCAGGGAAAAAGAGTGAGAACTTTGGGTACACAGGAGGGGTCAGTATGGAGGTCCATCCTATCCTTGTGAAACATACAGTGGGAAGGTCTTCAGAGCTGCTAGCTCACTAACCCATCAAGCAGACATCAAGGCTATGAAGAGGGAAGTTTTCATGGAACAATAGTCATTCCTAGATCTCCTCGAGCAGGAGAAGCAATGGCTTTGCACCTGTGGCTGGGAGAGTAGTATTGCTTGTGGGCATCAGCTGGAACTGTGGGGTTCTCCTATGACCCCTAGTAGGGGGTAGTGTCTAGAAAAAGGCGGCCTGGTCCCAGAATGATGAAGCTTCTGTCTCCACCACAAGTCCACATGTTGTTTGTTCTTTTGGGGGCTGGTAGAGGTATCGTTGGAAGTCTGAGGAGCATGAAGGGGACCTGACCCTCCTCTTCCTCTTCTTTTCTTCAGCTCCACTGGAAGTGGATCCTCCTCAGGATGGATGATCTCATCCGTTCCCCTCCATGACTCTGTTGCATGCCACTGTGCTGGCAGGTGCCGTGATACCATGTTTGGTACCAGGCATGGTATCAGAAGTGGTTCTCACAAGTAACAGTTCAGTGTCATCTGGCTGTAATGAAGTTGCAGTCCTCAGGTGATAACCCCTGATCCTAACTGAGCACTCCGCTCCTCATCTCTTGCAGGGCTCTTTCAGTGCAGATGTTCTAGAGCTGTATCATGTGGTCTTTCTTTGCTCTGGAAAACAGCTGTGCAGGCCTTTGTGGCTTCATTTCATGGGCTTTGCCAAAACATCCAATGCACTTGCCTTGTTGATCAGTGATAGAGAGGATTGCTGGGCAGAGGAAGCAGTGCTTGAAGTATGATTTCTTTGACATATGTACGGCAGACAGAGATCTGCAGAGCGTGAGAAGGCCAGAGGCTGCAAGTGGGAAGGCTGGAGGCTGAAGCCTGAGCATGACTAACCTAACTAATTTAAAGTATTGTAATTACTTTAGAGCAACTAACACTAAACAGCAAACTGACTATTGATAATGCTTGCAGCAGATTGTAAGCCCTAGGGCAGGGACCATGTCTATTCCATTACTTTGTAAAGCGCCAGGTACATTGCTGGCGCTATATAAATGCTTGCTAATAATAATAATAACAATAATAATAATAATAATAACAACAACAACCAAGCAAAGTGTGTTCCTAGTTTTGCCAAAAGCAGTTGGAAGGAACTGAGGCATGGAGGCTCCACCTCTCGCTTTTATCTCCTCTCCTCTTGCAAGACAAAAAGCCTGCACAGAGGAGAGGGAACAGAGAGAAAAGAGCCTTGCCTTCTTCCAGACTCTTCCGCACTGTCTGCCTAGATACTGCTGATATCACACAAGACGTTCCAGTTGTCTGTGAAACCAGAAGAGTATCCCATGAGTAAGAACTGCAGAGCTCCTCGAAGAACATGTTTTTCTATAGTCCTGAATAATCTAGCCAATAAAATCCATACACTGCATACTTTCTCTCCAATTCCCAAAAACAAAACACCATGGACAGGAAACTCTTCTCTTTTCCACCAGCTTTAAACCAATGGATCTCAGGGTACAATGCATTTAGTCCCAATTAAAACTTGAGTACATGAAAGGGGAGTGGTGCCCTGCATGTCCAAGTGCAATTAATTTACTGATAATCCTGCAAATTCACAGTGTGCTATTTTTAGGTCTTTCACATCTGTCAAGAAAGACACAAAAAACAAAATGTATACAGATGTGGGTCTGAGGTTAATAACAGACACAATCACATAAACCAGCTTCTAATGCTGATTGTGACAATTTGCAACACCGCAATTTAGTAATGAACATGGTCAGAAAACTGTGTTCTGAAATAATATTTGCCCTAAAAAAATCTGTTCAGTTAACAACAGGGGGAGGCTCTTTTACAGTCTCGGCGTCAAACTCATTTATCCAAATTTATTTGCTTTTAGTGATTTTTCAGTAACACAAAGCTTATAATGAGCTAATATTTTTCTAGTTTTGCTGATTAATGCAAGACATTTCAGTATGATCAGATCTTTTAAAAACCATAGCTGGATTGTATTAGCATCCAGTAGTTATTAAAATGCTGCATTACAGCATCCAAACAATATTTGTAAAAAGCAAATGCATTTCAAACAGTCATAGGATTGGTCATTTCTGAGGCTCTAAACTGGCCTCTTTAATCCTTTATATTGTATTTGAATGAATTATAAATAATCTTGCATGTTTAGAACAGTCCCTGGGAAATGCCATGGCTTGATTTTTAAAAATGTAAATAGTGTATAATAGATGTTAAAAATGAACTAAGCAATTTTTACAAGGGGAAAGGGCGAAATCTTTATTGCTGTAAATGAGTTACCAATGATTCATAGCTATGAGCTGAAAGCTTTATTTAATATGATTACAAAACATTCACAAACTCAGAAACTCCAGATTCCATAAAGTCCTGGATATTGGTCACAAAGGCTTTTAGAAACTAAGTCTCTCCCACCCCCTCCCCCACCCGTAACTAACATGCTCATCTTCTTAAAAGCATTTCCCCACATTTGGGTTACACAAAAATACATTTTGTATTTTTTTTAAAAACAGAATAAGAGGGGAAACACCAAGCTTTGGATTGAGAAAACAGAACATGCAACTTTCCTTGAACACTGGATTACGAATCAGTGTCTTTCTGTTTTTTCATTTTATGTGCAAGTTTACTAGACACACTGGGCTGGTTAGAAACCTCCCAATGACGTCAATGGGACAGAGAAATTAGAGCTAAGCTAGACAGCTGCATTGCACTGAGCCTACCGAGGCTTTATTCTTTTCTCTCAGGGTGACATCCGAGACAGATATTATCAATCAAGCGCTCCTGGCACAGCACCAAAGCAGCAGAGCGTCATCATTCAAAATGGCAAAAAAAACCAACTGCAATTAGAATGGTTTGGCTTATCTTTAGAATATTTCTGTTCGGTATGCTTAATAAGATGATATAATATTAAAACTGCAGAAGGCAGTTTATTAAAATTGTAAATTAAAGGCAATCCAGCGTTCACTTTTTTTTTGGAGACACAAAATTCAGAAGTACCAAACTGAAACTTCATTAGGAAAAAATTTACAATCACTTGACCAAAAAATTATATACATTGTTTTCCATAGCTCTTAATTATACATAATGAACAATCATTGACTTAAAACACTCTTCTCTGACTTTAACATTTCCTTTCTCAAAGTGTATGTAGATATAAATAAATGGCTAAAAAAGGGGTAATTCTATTATCCTATGCTTGTCAAATGTAAAACAAAAAACATGAAGAAATCAAGTTATGGGACCAGTGGGCTGGCTTTAAAAGAACAGCAGTCTTCAGCTCTCTTACATTTTTTGAACTATTACAGATTATTGATTTTACAATAGTTTTCAAGTTAGCACAGAATTCCCACAGTCTTGGCAGAAATGGTTTGCTGCATTATACAGTAAGTCCATTTTTATTACCACGTGTAGTATGGTCAGGAAACATTATGTAAGGTGGTTTAAACCTCAAATTCTAGGACTGTGGCTTTTAAAGTCACAAGGCTGCAAAAGGGGTGGTGTAGACTAACCCCGAACTTCGAATGGATGGTGTTTCTCAAAGGCCACACGAGATAGGGAATGGAAGCTACCATGCCTTGAGTAGCCTTGCGTCTCCCTGGGCAGCTGGGCCATGCAATGCAGTGCAGTGTGGCCAGTGGTAGACAGATGTTCCCTCCCATCCCAGGCGGGGTGAACAGCTGGCAGCTATGCACCGTGTCCTCCAAAAAATTCCCAGGACGCATCATGGAGCAGCCTTACCCCAACTGGAGTAAGGCTGGCTAAGGCAGGGCTGCCCGTCTAGAGGGGCCACGATAGTCTCACCACGTGGGGAATACTACTGCGGGGCTTGAGCAGCAGGCGCTGCCATTCATTGCATGCGGGCACATCATGGCTGGGGGTGAGATCTCCAGTGGGCTTGGGGAGGGAGGTAGGGCAGGGCTGGGCACCCGCTTGCCTGACTGGTGCTGCGGCCTGCCCCAAGCATAGTGAGAGCGGGTCATGTGCCCAGCTCCCCGTGCTGGTCCCACAGTGTGGCAGTGGTGATTGCCCACCATAGGACCACACAGGGATCAGGCCCTCGCTGCTCATGTGGCCTCAACCAAAAAGGCACACACCCCTCTTAAATTGCCTCTTGCACACAGGGGGTGGGGCACTCATTCAGTCCAAGGCTAAAGGTTCCTCTCTGTCCGTATGAAGATACAACCATATAACCCTAAAATATCAGTGAACACAACCATGGCAATGGCATTTATGATTTATCTGATATAGGCACTATATTCCTTTGATTCTTTTGGGATCTCTCTAAGAGAGGAGGGCGTTATACAGTTTGGGTACTAATTTTGCCTAGATATTGCTTATATACTTTTTGGGTTGTCTGTGTAAAAAATTCCTTCTCAGCTTAGAAAAGCAGTGACTACCTTAAGCCCGTAGCAGGATTTGCACACATACCATAAAAATCTCTATAAATGACCTAATACAAGATGAGGGTGGGTGTGTTTTTCTTCTTTCACCTGGGCAGCAGTTGATCAGAAAGGCTGTCCAGGTGGCATGGGGGCACATATAACCCCTCACCCATCCCTGCCCCCAGGTGTTGCCTCAGCCAGATTGGCTGTGCGCCAGGTATGCAGGCCGCTCCCCTGACCACCACCGTCAACACCTGGAGTGGGGACAGGCAGTGGGCCCAGGTCCAGCCCCTGCAAATGGTGCCTCCTGCTAAGGGCAGGGTTCTCTCTTTCTGTTGTCCAATCTAAACAAACCGCACAACTAGTAAAGCAGTGAGATACTATAGTGATGAGAGCAGTAGAAAACCAAAGGGACCCTTGAAAGTTTCAGTCTAATAACCTGACAGTGAAACTCAGTAGAGAACGCAATAGTGTTTCCTTCATTACTAATGCAGACAGCTAGTGTCTCGCTGATTGGAACCCTGTGGGCCTTCCCCTGATTAAAGTCATTCTGAAAAACCTCTGGTCTGGATTCTGTCAATGTTAGCTTATGACAGGAATAGTGGTTTTTAGTGAACTGCATGGCAGAGGGGGAAAGTCCAAACGTTATGGAATGGTCACCATGAAACTGCACCCAGATGTGGCAGAGTTCAAAGCCTCTGAAAAACAATCAGCATTGAAAATATTCCATTTTCCATACTGAACATACACGGATGGGAAGAGGCTTCAGGGCTTGACCGGGACTTCCCTGAATTTTCTCCTTGCACTTGCCAGAGGCTACTGTGATACCAGTGGCACTTTAAAGTTTCAGCCTAACATCATCTCTCATGGGCTGTCCATGTCCCCCCTTACTGGTGTTTCATACTAACATAACTCATATAATCCTTGTATGCATGTGAACCTATTCACCTTTAAGCAACAAATGGATTATATGTTTCAAATTCTTCACAGGATAACTATCTGAATTCAGTCCATCGTTTCTCTGCCACTTTGTGCAACATGTTCTACCAGGGGTGACCAAACTGTGACTCAGGAGCCACGTGTAGCTCTTGAACAGTCCAAGCACGAATCTCAGCTAGGGATGAGTCCTGTGCTCTCTTAATGGACCTGTGTCTTATTTCATTGCACCCAAGTCTAAGCAGATGAATCACAGCTACTCCTCAGAATTGGCTCTGCTAGCTAATCACAAAGCAGGAGAGGTTTGCGTGAGCATGCACACGGAACCTCTCAGCCATACAAAGGTTTTGGTATGTGGCTCTTGGGGTTGGGAACTTTGCCCATCCGGGTCTTATACACTCTACTGAAAGCTTATCCTAGAACTCAGGAAGCACTGATGGCCATTGGGGAAAAAACAACTGAAGGTCACTGTGCATCTTGATGCAGAAATGAACCATGATGATCTGATTCAATTCCCAGCTTTGTATCAAGTGCAATATATGAATATCTAGTTGTGCAGTTCATAGTCATTACTGTACAAACCAAGAAACACAGCCCAGTTCTTCATTCAGCAAGATGAACATTCACTGAAACAGTGGCTCCCACTGTTTCAGTGTTTTTTCTGGTCACAAGAATGAGCCACAATTTTCTTTTGAAAGTTAAGTTATACAAATAGGTTATGCTCTAAGGTTGTAAGCAAGCATAAAACAAAAATAAAGTAAAAACTAAAAAGCTGCCCCCCAAATTTCTGTTTTTCATTTTTTAAGTATTCCCCTCCTTAAGGGATTCTAGCCTAGACAGTCAAACACACCACTCTTTTCTTGGCGTGTGGTGTGTTTAACCTTTTCTTTGCCGTTCCAAGGCGCACTCTCCCTGTCCCCCTCTCTCACTGTCTTGAAGTTGTTTACTAACCTGCCACAAGCAACATGTAACATCATCATGCTTACGAGCCACAGGCTGGGGACCAATGCAGTAATACCAAATGAAATCACTTAGAACTTTGCCCAAATAAAGCCAGAATTAAGAACTCCATTATCTGCTAGTTTAGTAGGAAACTAAACATTTGTCAAATGATTTTCTCAAGACAGCTCCTTCCCTGACTGCATACTGTGTACACAGATTTGCATAATCTGTCATTTCATATTAAACAGACAGTTTTTAAAATTCCATATCCACCAGTTTCAGACATTAGCTTATGAAGACTGTACCCATTTGACTGAACATGTGTTCAATGTCCACTTTTGAAGATCCACCATTAAAACACGAGACCTGAGGAAAAAAAAGTATTTTTTCACTTGGTGCACAATTAACTTGCGGAATTTACTGCCAGAAGAAGTGGTCAAGGCAGGTAGTGTAGTTAGTTTTAAAAAGGGATTGGATGAGTTCTTGGAGGATAGGTCCATAAATGGCTATTAGCGAAGTAAGTTTTGGGGACGTAACCTGTTAGGGCGTTTTTACATGGATGCTCCCCCCCTCCATGCTTGGTGTTCGGGTGGGTGTGCAGGGGGGGCATACATGTATACAGTTGGCGGTGGGTGGGGGGATGGGTGTCCGCTAGGTGTTGACCTGTGTGAACACCGAGCAAGATGGGGGGAGGTGCGAGCTCCCACACAACACCCACCTCCACCCATCGCACACCCATCTCCACCCATGGAGCCCTCCGGAAAACCAAAGGAGGCTCCATGGGTGGAGATGGGTGTAGGTGGGTGGGTGTCCGTATAAACCTCCATCCACAGCAGCTAAACACCCATTCCCTCACCCACCTCCATCCATGTAAAAAGGGTCAAACTGTTGGGGGCTGGAACAACAGGGTATGGATTGTCTATTATGACCTGCTGGGTACTTCTCCCAAGAGACAGAGATTGCCCACTGTTGGAGACAGGATACTGGGCTTAACGGATCATTGGTCTGACCCAGTACAGTACTTTATGTTCACATCCAATACAGATTTGAAGACACACCTTTTTTGTAGCATAGAAGGCAGACCAACACTCTATGGTGTATGTAGACTGGTGGTCAGTGGTGATTTAACAGGAGACACAGGGGTAATTACCCGCATGGAGGCCCACATGTGGTATCTTCTCAGGTGGGTCCCAGTGCTGGTTAGGCTTCTAAGCTCGAATGTCAACTTGTTTTATTATAGCATAACCTCTCAAAGCAGGATCCTTCTTTGTTCTAGAGCATGATTCTTCCATATCTGGGCAGTTCTTTATTCTGGATGTCTGTCCTCCAGATGTCTGATTATACCGTATTTCTACAATAAACTTAAGCAAGTTAGAGGGATGGCTTCACGTGACTAAATTTAACAACTGTGAGGTAGGAACACATCAACTAAGGTAAATAAGAAAAGGGAAGAGAAAGCCTTTTAAAGAACAAGTGCTGCAGTTCAGACAATCACAAGTTCCATACCAGCTGTATGGAGAAGACAATAATTTTTTAAAAAAATCTTCACTAACTGTCAAATATTCTTTTTAAGAAGGTACCATCATAAATCTTTACTTCCTTCTTTCTAAATGAGTGAATAAATCAGGATAAATAAGAAACAGCATTTCTAAAATATCAAAATCAAGTTCCCTAACTCAATGAACTAATTGACAGAATTACACAAATTATTATGGGTGTTAACAAATGAGACACTAGGCCACACCAGGTGGGTGTCCATCTACCCATTTATTAGGTGTTCACCCCCAATGCCAACATGGCCACCCCTCACCAGACATGCAGCCCCCACTATTGGCAGGGTTCCGGAGCATATGGAACCCACCGTGCAGGTGAATGCAGGCTAATATGTGCCCACGTGCCCGCATCTCATCAATTAGATTGCATACAGTATCGCATGCATATAACTCAGGGGTGGGGAATCTCAGGTCCGGGGGCCAAATGCGGCCCTCGGCAAGTTTTTATGTGGTCCCTTTCCAGTGCCTGGATTTGTCTCCTGGATCCATTCTCTACCCCCCAAGCAATGAAAAACTGAGCTCATGATAATGGAACAGAGAGGACAAGGATAAGAGACAGATCCAGGGCACAGATCCAGGCACTGGACCCGCCTTTTCTTGAATAAACCTGTTTAGCACCTGTGCCTCCAAGGACCACTCCTTGGAGCTCATACCAATATTCAATGTGGACCCCAGGACAGAAAAGGTTCCCCACCCCTGGTATAAGTCAACCAGCACCATAGAGTCACAGGTGAAGAGCCTACAGAATTCCAAGGAGTGACGACTTAACATCCACTTTAAAAGCCCACTGCACCGTTTTCAAACATGCGTTGTCCCAGCTCATCCTGGTTTTCAGCCCATGCCCAATGCTTGCTCTTTCCAAGCTGCTGCATTCTCAGGAATGACTTGTGGAGGATTACTGTCACCATGGCTAATACTAACAGCCAGGCAACAACCAGCACCACTACCACTGCTGCACAACTGCAGTTACTCTCTGCCTACTGATCCACCCGCCCAACACTGCATTCCCTGGACTGAGGAAGAGACCAAGGCCTTCATCGGTCTATTTGGGGGGGGGGGGGGGGAAATGAACTAGTGCCGGCAGCGGGCCAAGGGACTTCAGGTGTGGCAACAACCTTCCCTCTAAGCTACAAGAGGTAAACACCTCCCTACTATGAGCTCCTGGACTGGTTCCTACACATGGATGGAGCTACTGCATCCTTCCTCTAAGACTGCACCTTTGCCAGAGGCCAGAAGTGGGTAGATATGGCTCCTCCACTGCCCGCTCCAGCTGAAACCACTCCCACCATGGAACCAGTGACCATCAGTGGAGATTCCTACATGCTCATCCCCACCTGGAGCCAGCACGGACATCATGACTCTCACAGTGCATCTCCGTGAGCTCAAGAACCAGTCCTTCTTCGAGAGTACAGAGGACCCAGGTGCCACCTCTGTAGAGAGGCAGAGCAGAACAATAAGTTAATGCACCTGGAAGAGTGTGTGTGCATTTACACAGCTGTATGATAAAGTCTTCAGTTTATTGTTATTCTATTCTGTGGTTTCTTTCGTTCTTTACTGTGTTGACAGGTAACCAGGAGAGCACAGAGGAGAAGCAGGAAAATTCCCGGGAAACATTTCCACCTGACAAGAACAGTAGGTGTGGGAAGTGGCGGCAAGGCACCATAGCAGGCCTGTGATCTGGTGGGAAGGGGAAAAACACATCATACAGGGCGGGATATTGAGAAAACAGGGTTGGTGGGCAGATTGTGGCGGGGAAGAGCACTTGCTCATTTATTAAGCTTGCCATGTTAAACCTGTGAATGGGGCTGATTGGAGGTTGCCCAAATACACAAGAAATACAGTCGGCTGCCCATTTATTAGGCTCTCCACAACAAACATGTGAGTGGGGGCTGCATGGACTGAACCCAGACTCCAGGGACTATAATCTTGTTTGCCAATGATACACTTTTACGGAACTCAAATGCTGTGATTGTTTTTCTTTCCTTGAAAGAATAGCTTTACGAATATAGTCAATCAGAAAGGAAATGTAACTGGATATCCACTCCTAATCCCCACAAACAAGCTTTCCAAACAGCAAAAGGAATATGCTTATCTTTTAAAGATAAGAAACAATCTCAGCGAAATCACAATCACTTTATTGTAAATAAAATAAAATAAAATATTGCTTCAACTCTTCAGCAAAAAGGTATTTCAACAATTCATTTTTTGTCCTTCTTAAAGTCATTTATGAGCATATGAAAATATTTGGTTTTCCATTTCTAAACTCTGCCTACAGATTCCTCAAACATTCAGTCAATAAGATTAATTTCTTAGTTGATGATTTCAACCATTTATAGTAGAAACAGAACACCTTTACAACAACAACAAAATTAAACGCACTGCTGCTTCCTTAGATACCACGTGTTAAAGGATTTCTAGAGCTCTGTTTAGAGCTATAACAGGTTTTTAATCATGACACTTCATCACTAGCACTCATGGTTAAGTCTGTTTAATGAGGACAGAAAGTCTTGTGGATAAAACATATGTGATTCAGGAGAACAAAGCTATCTTCCTGGCTCCGCCACAGATTTCCTCTGTAGCTATGTACAACTGAGAGTCTCTCTGTGTCTTATTTTCCTGATTAGTCAATACAGATAATAATTCCATACTTGAAATTAAGGGTGGGTGATGAGAGTGGCTACAGTAAGTGCCAGCAGCATCCAGAGAAGACAACAAATCTAGGTGGTGGTTATGGTGGTGAGAGGCATGGGCAAAGGGTTCCTGCTGGATTTGGGAAAGGACCACCAAAAGCTTCCGAGGAAAAAAGCACATAGTGATGGCCCTGGTCTTCAAGACGAGGTGTGAAGTGTGATTGGCAAATGTGTGAAATGCTTTGAGAAGCTTGGCTGGACAATGCAATACAAGTGCTGAATACAATGTAGCACAAGGCCAATTTCTGACCCGACTGAATTTTGCAGAGAGGCAGCAGGAAAATGAGCATTGTTGTTTATGATGACCATATTTTGGTCAACAGCAAACAGTTGCATCCAGATTATTCCTACTGGGAACATGATACATCTGCATTGAACATGGTGCTCATTTTTAATTCGGGGCCAAAGAAAGTTTATTAATTAATATGAAAAACATGCCCACATGACATATAGATGCCTGGCACATTTCCTATTTAATTTCTATCTTAATCTTGTCTCCGAGTTAAGAGATGAAAATAAATATTTCCATCCTCGAGTTCAGAACACCCAATACCTTCTCTTTTGTAATGGCAGATAGACATAGATTAGAACAGGTTAAATATTTCTTTTATCTTGGTATTCTATTTCTTTATAACAGCTCATAGAATTGCTACTTGATGTTTGTGCAAAACTAAAGCACTGCATTCTAACCATGCCATTCCTGGGTGGGGGACATAAGAGGTCTGCTGGAAGGTTGGGGTGGTGGGGGGCTTGTAGCACCTGCTCTATTTTCAGAGTAAAAGTGGATGTATTGCTAAATGTAGAAGAAATATGGGCATCAAGTGAATACCAGAATTAGTGATGGTCCAAAATAAGTTTTTAAGAGCAATTCGATGACTTCTAAATGGTGCTTCACCTGCTTTGCTGAGAGCTGATTAGGAAAATATCTATTAAGACAAAAGCTATATACCACTTATTTTTAAAATTCATGAGATGGATTAATAGATTTTCTACATGTTGTAGACATCAGTGTTTAAATTGGAATTCCCTAGCTAGTTCCTGGTTGGCACAAACTATTTTTCTATTACAATTGTCAGGACTCAATGTCCCTTCTATAGAAGATGCAAGCAGATAGCCGCTCAAAAATATTGTTAAGCAATGGATTTCTTATATTTCCCTGTAAGATGCTATGGCAATCATGGATTCCTCTTGAGTTTCGCCATTATCTATTATTAAATACTCACACACATTTGAAAGTTACTTAACAGTTCTAGATAATAGCAGACAAAGGAGGGCTTTCACTTTATGGCATTTCCAATATATGTATGCAGTAGGGATGTGCGAACAGGTCGTGGTTCGGTTGTTCAGTTCGGTCGACGAGTTCGGGTTCGGTGGCGTTCAGTTTGGCCATTCGGAGATCAGTTTCAGTTTCAGTCTAGGTATCGCGTGGTCCCGTGATCGCGTCAGAATCCGGAAATTCGAGTGCATGCAGTTTGTGTGGTGAGAGAGCATGTGTGGTGTGACTCTGTGTTTGGGTTGGTTTTGTGTGTTTTGGCTGTGTTTGACTGTGTGTTGGTTTGACTGTGTTTTGGCTGGTTGGTGAGTTGGTGGGTGACCATTTTGTTTGGCTGGTGTTTGGAAAAAAAATGAAGACTGTTGCTCTGATTAAATGCTGGGGGGCCAAGGTGGTGCTCCCGGAGCTGGTGGTGGGGGAGGAGGAGGAAGAGGTTGCTGCTGCTGCGGCCGCTGCAGCACCTTCGGTGGTGAAGGAGGAGCAAGAGCCAGACACAGGAGGTGCTACCACTCCTGCCAGGTTTATAAACTTTTTTTTACTTTGAGGACAAGAAGAATACTATCCTTTAGAACGAGCTCACTGGCGTGTGGGTGTGTGCGTGGGTGGTGGGCAGTCAGGCAGAAACAGTGGGCATCAGTACAGGGTGTCCGCTTCTCGGTCCTGTGCTGCACCCCGGCATGTCTTTCCCCCAAGTTTCAGGGGACAGGCTTGGCAAAGACTAGACCCCCAAGTTAAAAGTTAAGTTTCCTTTCTTTTTATATATGTTTGGGTTTGGTTTTATAATGTTGAATGTTCACTGTTGTTTATAAAGTTTTATTAAAAGTTATATTTTTTGTTGTTGCGAGCTTTGTTTGAAATATCCAATCTTTTATCCCTCTGTGCTGAAGTTCTGGCAGGTGGCAGAATCTCATTGTATATACAGCTTGTCTGTCAGATCCCTACCTAACAGCAGCAGCAGATGTAGCGTTAGCGTATTAGCCCCAAGATGTGCCAGCAGCAGAGTATCAACTTGCAGACAGTCCGCAAGGAGGGGCAGGGCTTGTGTCTGTGTGTGTGTGCCAGAGAGAAAGAGAGACAGGCTCTTTGGCAGCGGGCAGCAGGCGGTGGGTGCTGGTGGTCAGAGGGGCTTTTTTCCCCAGCAGCTTCAGTGGGCATCCGTGGGTGGGTGCGAAGGAGTAGGCTGATGGGGGTGGGGGGCAGGCTGGTGTACGGGCACCGTGCTTCTGGATGCAGTGGAATGGAATGCAGTCCCCAGTGACTGGAATGATGGTCCCAGAATCTTGTTGATGGTTCCTGGGATGGGCAGGCATGACTGAATCAGGGACAATGGAATGACAGCCTAAAGTCTATTGGGCACACTTCATTCAATCATGCGATAGGTGGTTGCAGCAGGTACAGGAACGCACACAGGCAAGCAGGCACATATAATACGTTGTGTTATATTCCATCTCATTCTGGTAGGTTTGCTGCTGGATGTGGGCAATGGGCATGGGCGCATGAGCTCAGATGGGAGTTCTTCCTGGTTCTGGCAGGTGGCAGCTTGAGCTGGATACACCTACCTCTCCCCCTCCACTCCCATCTCTCTCGTTCTAGCGGGGAGCCTCTCTCTCTCTCTCCCTCTGACCATATAGTGCAGGTGACAGCCTGGGTGGGATCGTGTCTCTCTTCTTCTAGCAGTGGGGAGACTTTCTCTCTCTTATTTCTCTCTTTCTCTCGCCATGAACAGCAGGTTGCATAAAGAAAAGGTGGAATGACAGTGCCCCGTGAGCGGAATGACACGGCACAAGAACCCTGAGGGTAGGTCCTGGCCTGGGGCTATAGTGGCAGCTTCTAGATATTAATGGACACAGCCCTCCCTGCTGGTAACGTAGGTCCCAGAACCCTGACAGTGGGTACCGGGGCTGGAGTGGCTGTTTATGTACGCTGCTGAATGAAGGCTCTCTTTGAGCGGAATGACGTCCCCATAACCCTGAGGGTGGGTCCTGGCCTGGGGCTAGAGTGGCAGCTTCTGGATACTGGACAGTCCTCCCTGCTGGTAACATAGCCTTGAGGGTGGGTGCTAGGGCTAGATGCAGTGGCACAGCAGAGGTAACATTGGCAGCAGCAGCAGACATTGGATTGCCCAGAGGCAGCATTGGCAGCAGGAGCAGACATTGGAATGTCCAGGTACAGAACCTGGGGAACAGCAGAGACGGCATTGGCAGGATTTGCCTGTGTGCTGCACCCATGGAGTCGAGCCAGGATGGTAGATTTTGCCAGAGAAGAGCTCCCATACAGCAGCAGACGACAACAGCAGGATTGCGTGGGCACATTTGGATTTACCAGAGCAGAGCACCCACAGACCAGCAGACAGCAGCAGCGGGATTACCAGGCAAGTGGGGCACATCACCCAGGGTTGAGAGGGCGGGCAGACAGGCACCTTGGCATGAAAGGCAAGAAGGCGGGCTGAGGCAGGCTTTGAGCTAAGCGGCAGCAACCTGGGCAGGCAGACAGGCAGCGTGGCATGAGAGGCAGTAGGGAAGGTAGACTGGGACCTTGGCAGGGCACTCAGATAGGCTGGCGAAGACTGTGCAGCATGTGAGAGAGAGAGAGATCGCCAGTCACATACTTAGGTGGTCCGAGATCGTCTAACTAGAGGCCGGCTGGCAGACTTACAGTTTTTTTCCCAATGCTACCCTGCTTCATGAGGTCAGTCAGATAAGGTGGCCGAAGCTGTCTAGTATGAGAGGGAGAGAGAAGAGAGAGGCAGGGTGGGTGCCAGGCATTGGGAGGGAAGGACAGCACCTCAGCAGCAGTAGCCCTAGCCCAGACTGAGGAGGAGCAGCCCTGTCCCATGACTGCCCCTGGCATGGGATGGCGTGTGCCACTGCACCATCACTCCTTGTCCAGGGGCAGCTCAAGGAATCCCAGCAACAGAAGGTTCACCTTCAAGAAGAGCAACTGCTCCACCAACTTGGCCCCCAGTCTCAGGCGGTGCGGGGAGCAAATGTTCCCCGCCATGGAGAAAACCCACTCGCTGGGGACACTGGTTGGTGGGCAGGACAGGATACCCTTGGCCACTTTCGACAGGGTCGGCCACACGTTGGCCTTGCCGGCCCAGTAGGCCAAGAGATTGCTACTGGGATCAATACAGGGCTCCTCCTCAAGG
The DNA here is from genome assembly GCA_003113815.1 of Sphenodon punctatus. Lineage (NCBI taxonomy): Eukaryota > Metazoa > Chordata > Lepidosauria > Sphenodontia > Sphenodontidae > Sphenodon > Sphenodon punctatus. The sequence goes on along the minus strand of QEPC01006664.1, from coordinate 1,036,451 downwards.
TAGGTCTCCACTGCTGCTGAGGTGCTGTCGTACTCCCTCTCGTAGCTCTGCCTGGGCACCACCTCCACTACTGCCCTCAGCCACGCTGCTTGCCCTATTCTGCACGGCGCCATGCTCCCCAGAGTGGCCTACACATAGACAGAGCTGCTTCCAGCGATGCCAATAGGGGTGCTGCTGCTGGCACTGCTACCGCTGGGGCAGGGATATACCCAGCTGGCTGAGAGGGGTAGCTGCTCCCACTCCCACCATCCCCAGGGGTGTTCTCCTGCTGCTGCTGCCGCGCACTCTCCAGAGCCCGCTCTGCCTGCTGGACCCTCTCCACCAGCGCACCCTTCCGGAGGCCATAGAATGCTGTCTGGCGTGCCATGCTGCCCTTGACCCTGGGGCCAAGCATGGTTGCCAGGACATATTGCTCCCGCTACAGGAGCGCATCAAAACGTGCCCTCATCCATGCCTTCAGCTTCTGCGCCAGGTCAAGCATCTCACTGGCCAGCTCCCTGCACTCAGGGCCACAATCCCGCCCCTCAAGAATCTCATCTAGGCTCCTGTGGAGACTATGGACCAGAGGGGTCACCTGGCTGAGGGTGGCGGTGGAGCTGCTCACAGTCTCCGTCACAGCCAGGAACGGTCTCAGGATGAAGACGGTGTGCGCCAGGATCTCCCATTCCACCCCATTAAACCCTTGAGGTGCCCCGCTGTCCGTCACCAGTTCAACCTGATGCAAGGCGGCTTTCTGCTCGAGAAGCCGCTCGAGCTTCAGGAAGGTGGAATTCCACCGTGTGGAGACATCCTGAACAAGCTGGTGCGCTGGGGAGCCTTCCTTGTCCTGCTTCTCCCGGAGGAGTTCGCTGCCCTTCACACTCTGGTTAAAGAACCACGCCAGCTTCCTCCCCCGCTCTATCAGGGAGCTAAGGGTGCCGGCCTCAATCCTCTTTTCCCCCAAGCCCAGAGCGTCCCTGACCACAAGGTGAAGGGTGTGTGCGGCGCAAGGGATGCTGGTGAAGCTCCCGTCACGGACTGCCTTGAGTATATTGGCCGCGTTGTCCGTGACCACACACCCCTTAGTGAAGGCTGCGTCTGGTGTGACCCACTCCCTCACCATGGCAGCCAGGGCTGCCTCGATGTTCCTTGAGGTGTGGGGGCTATCCATTACTTGTGACTGAAGCAGGGCTCACCTATACCCTGCTTCAGGACCCCTCCTGCCACTGCTAAGCGCTGCCTCTGGGTCCTACCACCAGTGTGCAGTTACTGCCAGGAAGGCATGTTGTGCATTCCTACTTGACCACAGGTCTGTTGTAAAGTGTACGGTGGCCCCCACAGCCCCTGCCAGCTGCTCCCTCACCTGCTCCTTCAAAGTCCTGTACAGCTCTGGCACCACATTCCGACTGAGGGTGGGGCAGGTAGGCAGCTTAAAGTTGGGATCCAGGAACCCAATCAGCCACTGGAAGTCCATGTCCTCTACAATTGAGAAGGGCTGCCCATCCAGCTCCAACTCCTCCTCCTCCCCCTCTCAGTTGGTGTTCCTCAAGGCTCTGTTCTTGGTCCTCTCCTCTTCTCGATCTATACCTCATCCTTAGGCAAACTCATTGCCTCCCATGGCTTCCAATACCACCTCTATGCTGATGACACTCAACTCTATCTCTCTACTCCCTCTCTCTCTCCCTCTGTTCAAGCTCGTCTCATCAACTGTCTCTCTGACATCTCTACCTGGATGTCTCAACGTCAACTCAAACTCAACATGGCTAAAACTGAACTCCTTATCTTCCCCCCTCATCCTTCCTCTCCTTCCTCACTGTCAATAACTATTGATGGAGTCACCATCCTGCCTGTCCCCCAAGCCCGTAGCCTAGGCTTCATCTTTGACTCAGCCCTTTCTTTTAAACCCTACATTGACTCTGTTGCTAAATCCTGTCGCTTCTCCCTCCATAACATTGCTAAGATTCGCCCTTTTCTCTCTGTCTCGTCTGCCAAAACTCTTGTTCATGCTCTGGTCATCTCTCGCCTCGATTACTGTAACCTCCTTCTCACTGGCCTTCCCCGGTCTCACCTTTCTCCCCTCATCTCTGTCCAAAACTCTGCTGCCAGGGTCATCTACCTCGCCAGTCGCTTCGACCATGTGCAGCCCCTCCTCTCTTCGCTTCACTGGCTTCCCCTTCCTGAACGAATCCTGCACAAGCTCCTAGTCTTCACCTATAAAGCTCTTCACAACCTTGCTCCCCCCTACCTCTCTGCACTTATCGCCCTCCATACTCCAGCCCGTGCACTTCGCTCCTCCTCTGTCCCTTCTCTCACCCTTCCACGCCTTCCCTGCTCCCCTAAGCGCCTTCGTCCCTTCTCACTTGCTGCCCCCCATGCCTGGAACTCCCTCCCTGTCCACATCCGCCTTGCCCCCTCCCTTCATACCTTCAAATCTCTCCTTAAAACTCACCTCTTTCGCTCTGCTCTGTCTGACTCTTTATCCTGCTGAGCCACTATTCCTATACCTACGATCGGTTTACCCTTATCCTTGCAACATGGACCTGCCTGCTGTCATTCTCATCGTAACCAAGCCAAGCACGTGCACTTGAGACCTCGCATCTTCATGAATGTTAGACCCCTTGTCTCTCCCTCTGTTCCCCTTCCTAAGTCTCTCCCCCAGCTCCTGTCTCTCAGATTGTAAGCCCTAGGGGCAGGGACCATGTCTATTTTATTACTTTGCAAAGTGCCAGGTACACTGCTTGTGCTATATAAATGTTTGTTGTTAATAATAATAATCCAGTGCAATCATTTCAGCCAACAGGCACCTGGTTTTCTCTTGAAAGCCACACCGCCCTCCAGCTGCCAATGGCCTTGGCAGCTGCCCCCACCCCAGGTCCTCCATGGTGGCGTGACACTGCTGGCAAGGCTCCTGCTGTTGTTCTGTCCCCCTAGTAGGAATACTGCTCCTGCTGCTAGAGGCAGCAGTTGGTGCAGGATGCTTGCCCACTGAAGGAGGCGGGCGACTGGGCGCTGCAGTCGGGAGCCCACTGGCATCCACTTCCCCTGCCTTCCCGCTTAGCAGCAGAGTGCTGTGGCATGATTTCAGGTGCCTCACCATGGCAGTTATCCCAAGGCTGGCGAGCACCTGCCCACACTTCACCAGCTTATTGCACAAAGTGCACTGCACCTCCCTGGGATCATCTGCCCACACCAGCTTAAAATGTTCCCAGACAGAGGATTTTTTTTCCCCCTCCTGCCTTCTGGCCCGTCCCGGGTGATGCACTGCTGCCAGCACTGCTGGGAGGGACAGAACTTGGTGGCGACACAGCTCTGGGAGGAGGGACAGCCATCGCCTCAGATCCAGACATCTCCTCTGCGGCACTAGTGTCAAGTTCTGCCTCACTGTCCTCAATTAATGTGATGTCCTGCGAAGGGGAGTACTGGGACCCTGAGGCTTGACTGCCCGCCATGCTGCTGGCACTCTCCCTGTGTCCCCCTCTATAACTGCTGCTTCTGCTACTCCTCTCCCTACTGCCATTGCCCAGGGATTGGGTCCTGCCTCTAGCAGCCAGGGTGGGATCCACCAGCTCTGGACTGCTGGGGATCGCCTCGACAATGGGGGACATTGGTGGCCCTGGAGGAACATCGGAAGCAGTAGCACCTGCTCCAGCAGCAGCAGAGAGAGATGCAGCCTCATGTCCTTCAGGGCTTCCAGTGCCCTGCGTGGCAGTGGAGGGCACTGCCAGGACGCGATGCTGAGCTGCTGAAGCCTGTTGCTGCTCTAAAGCAGCTCTGCGGAGTTTGGGGCATGGTGATGTGCTCACGCTGCTGCCTGCTGCCACTCTGCTGGCACGGCCCCTAACCCTACCACCTCTCCCACATGCCACTTTGCCTGCCTTATGGGCAGCAAACCTGCCTCTCCTTCCCTTCTCCATGTCTTCCAAGTCAAAGCACAGCAGCACACAAAGATTTTTTTATATTTTTATTCAAATTTGTTCTGATATATCTACATTAACTCTAACTATTCTAAAATCTATGTAACTAAATATTATATCTAAAGGCCTAGTCCTACAAACACACTCTATCAAAACTGAACTAACACTATCTCTATCTATCTCTATACTAAGCTAACTCCTATCTATCTATAGTAACTAACAACTATATCTAATATCTATCTATCTATACAATATTACACAGGAATGGGACACAAAGAACACAGGGAGAGGTACAAAACTGAACTGAAACCTAAATCAATCTAATAATCCTACTCTAAATAAATCCAAAAAGAGGGGAAGGGAATCAGGGATGGAATATATAGAGGAAGAGGGAAAGGATTCAATGGAGGGGGGAGGAAGAACACAGGGAGGAGTAAAAAATAAAAAATAATGCCTAAATCTATCTAATATAATCTAAATAAATGATAATATGGAGGTAGATGAGTTGGATGGGTGAAATAGGAGGAGGATGGCAATGGATTGAGGAGAACAAACTGCTGGGAGAGGGAGCCTTCTGAAAACGCCTGCTGTCAGGAACAGTGACTAGCTCAGAAGGTTTCGGAAGGGGGGAGGGCAATGAGTTTTGTTACTTGCTGTGCCCGCCTCACTGCAAGCCCCATTGGCTCCGTGCAGCCTAGCTCATGGCCAATCAGCCTGCCAAACCAGTGGTCTGAGGAGAAAAGGGATAGTGATTGGGCAGGCTGGCTGCTACTCCAAGCCTCTTCACCCCTGGTGCCTGGAGGTCTGCTCCTCAGCTGACCCCCCCCACTCCCTGGGCAGGCAGTGGTCAACTGGTCACTCACTGGTCACGTTTCTCCCGCCTGAACCATCCAAATGCGATCCATACCGACCAAACTGTTCAGTCGTTTCAGAGTTCGGTATCGGGTTCAGTTCGGTCGGTTCAGCCATCTGAATGGACTGAGTTCGGGCCGAACTCCGAACTGCGTTCGCACGTTCCTAGTATGCAGTGAAAGAAAGATATATTCAAGCTCTTCCAGTTTGCCCCAGCATGCTCTTGTGATTCGACTTTCTATTGAAGATCTACCCCATTATCTGTTGGTCTGTAAGTTTATATGTGGGAATTGGAGATAACTTTATTACTCTTTTGCTGGGCCCTTTATTTTACTGGCAGAAACCCATGTTCACTACTTTTTTCCCATTTCCACCAATGGGGAAAATGAAGTAAGCACAGATCCCTGCCTACAGGACACACTTGTAAAAACTAAGTCTTCACAGGGCAGTGACAGCCCAGCAGTAATTACTAATTACCATTCATACTAATTACCATACATACCAATAGCAATAAATACCATTCCTTCCATAGCAAAAAAGCTGTGGAAGGAATGGGTTAATTCTGAACTACATTCATAACCCCTTAGTGGGGAAAAATATGTCATACTATTCTTACACAGTCTGATCATTGATTAATTAAGTTCTATGACTGTTGTTGACAAAATGGGCCTGAGAGGTCTTCACCTGTGTCTACAAAATAGTGCTAATTTTGATTTTACATTTTAAATGTTACTTGTACATTTATACAGGTGATCTACCTTTATGCATATTCTGTTTGATAGCCAAATGGCTAATGCATTAATATTAATAAACTGACAACATAAAGATGCACCACAAAAATCCCTCAATGACTATTGAAAAGTGAATTCCGCAGACAAATTATACCCAAACAAAAATGAAACAATCAAATTCATAGTCACAATGAATTCTTAGTATGGAATGGAGATGAAAAAATGCAGAGGGAAAAAGAAGTATAGCTACAAGTCTAAGTAATTAATTGCATCATTAATCACCTTGGAAATAACTAAGTATACATTTCAAGTTCCCATACCTATAGCATTTAAAGGAAATGGGTTCTTCAAAGACTTAAGCATTTGAGTAATTTTCCTGATTCACCTAAGTTTTTGCTACTGGATCCTAAATACGTAGGCGGCTTTATAAACAAAAATTATTTCAATGTCTCTATCATGGAGAAATCATGGAGAAACAAAGCTTTCATTTAGTTTCTCTTCAAGATAAACCTAAACCAAAAACCTTCAATTATTTTTGCTCTTCTATAAATTAAATATAAACCAATGCAGCTAAAATGGTATCCCGGTTCAGACCTGACAAAACTCAGAAGAATTCAATTTTTTATGGCTGAGTTGTTAGAACTTCATCAAAAAGAGTGTGTGATGACAGTGAAAAGCCCTAAATCAAAAGAGAGTCTATTTCTAACTGTACAGTGTTTACTAGGTGCACCTAAAGAAAAGGTTTATTAAAAGATTAAATATACATAGCAAAATTATACTTTTAACATGCTCGGTGTTTAAAAAAAGAAGTCTTATTCACACATTTTATTTAGAATAGTGGTTCTCAACATGTAGTCCAGCAAGTCCCAAGGATTAATGAGAAACCCCCTGAGACATCTGATGTTCTGCCTGCCCTGCTCCTAGCCGCTGAGCAGAGTAGCACCGGATAGAGCAAACGGTGACACGGCATGAGGCCAGCAGCACAGCTTTAGCGCAGCAAGCAGAGTCAAGAGAGGTACCGCACTGGTGTCAGAGGTGGTCAGAGCAGAGGGGAGAGGGCATGGGGGAGGGAGGTCTGGGGGAGGGCTGGGCAGGTATTTTGACTGTTTTCCCCCGTATTTTAGTTTTTGTAAACCACCCTGAGCCTATAGGGAAGGGTGGGGTATAACAAACAAACAAATAAAGTTTGCTACACAATATATTTCCAAAGGGGTCCCCACCTCCATACAAATATTTTTAGGGGTGCACAAATGAAAGAAGGGTGAGAACCCTGATGTAAAATACTTCACATTGTTTACAGCAATGGCAAATGTAATATTTTTATAACTCTAGACATAAAAACCTGGTTGAAGAGAGCTAATTTAATAAATTAGGCGATTTTAAAATCTTACATCAGTCATCATCACAGAAAGAAACAGACCTGTACAATATTATTTTAGGTTCTCCCAGCTGGGGGGTACATTAAGTAGGTGTGTGGCAAAGGGTCACACGCAAAGGGCCCTTTGGCAGAGCCCTTCGGCGTGGTCCAAGCGTCCAGGGGCTTTATTGTGTCCTATTTTAAGTGCTTGGATGCGTAGGGGCTGGTGGGAAGCCGTGGAGGCAGGGGCTATGTTTAGTGGTCTGTTTAGTAAGGGACAAACATTGTGGATGCTTAGGGTGGGAGGGAATATTTGTTTGTGGGTTTAGGCTTTTGTTTCAGTTTTGGGGGATTTGGTGGTGGGGGTTATTGTTTGGGTATGAAGAATTGGGTTGGGAGGGGTGGGAGTTGGGCTACCCAGCTGGTGAGAGCACCAGGTTGCCTTCTCTAGGGTGTCCCCCTGTGAAAGGGAAGGACAGGGTTCGGGGTGGGAGGTGGGACCTTTTCCCCACTGCCCTGATAGGGAGTCAGTCGGAGAGAGGGAGTCGGGCTGGTGGTGGTCCACCAGGTGTGTGTGTGTGTTTCGCAGCGGCAATTGGGTTCGTCATGGGAGAAGGGGGGTCTATGGAGTTTTCATCGAGAACGGAGGGACTAGTGGTTAGTGCCGGTTCCACACTTGCCTCCCCCGGGCTCAGGTAACCAGTTGGGCAAGGGCTCAGGTGACCCTAGCCTATCACTGGTGTGGTTTAATATGAGGTCGGTGGCCAATAAATCTTCAGTAATTCACAATTCCATTCTGGACTGGGCTGCCGATCTTGTATGTGTGATGGAGACATGGCTGGATGAATTGTCAAGGCCAATTTTGACTGACCTCTTTCCGACCGGGTATTTCGTCCACCATCAGCCTAGGCTGGAGGGTTTGGGGGGGGGGGGGATTAATCATTTTTAGGAATGGTTTAGCTGATTTTCAGTGTAGTCCGAGTCTGGCGTAGAGGGCCTCCATTTTGTGTTTGATTTGGCTGGAGAGGGACCAGGGGGTCCAACCAGGGACAGGATTAGAATTCTGCTGGTGTACCAAGCGCCCCACTGCCCAGCAGCATCCTTGACTGCTATAGCCGCTCTGATCTCAGAACTAGTCTTGAGGTCTCCAGACCAGATTGCTTGGGGCGGAGCAGGAATTCATGGCCAACATGGGACTGTCCCAGGTAGTAGTAGGCTCAACACATGAGGGGGGACACACTCTTGACTTGATTTCTGCACTGACCTTGAGGCGGGGGGTGGGTGTCTGATGATTGGGGGAGTGGGGAGTTCTCCCTTGCCGTGGTCGGACCATTACCTCCTGTGAGCCCTCCGTTCTAGCACGCCTGCCTGACCGTAGGGGTGTGGGACTGATTAAGATGGTCCACCCCCAGAGTCTCATGGAACCGGAAGGATTCCAGAATGCTCTGGGGCAGATACCTGGTGACCTTGATGGTGGCTCCATCAATGACCTGGTTACCTTTCAGAACATCTAGTTGACTGAGGCCATTGCTCATGTGACTCCCAGGTGTCCACTCCTGGCGTTTTGTCACTGCAGGTTCCCATGGTTCATGGAGGACCTGGGGAAGCTGAAACGCAAGGGGAGGCGGTTAAATCGATGGTGGTGCTGTACTCACTCCCAAGACGATCGGTTGCAGCATAGGGTGTGGCTGCGAGGAAGACAAAGAAACAGGTCTTTGCCTCCCTCACAGCATCCGCTTAGTCACATCCAGCAGAGCTGTTCTGGGTGGTGAGGGGGTTGGTTGGTCCTCCATCTCCAAGGCCCGCTGTGACTTGTTTTTGATGTACTTTGTGGATAAAATCTCTCACATTGAGCATGACTTTGACTCTGCCCTTTCAGATGCAATGGCAGAGCCAGAGGTTAGGAAAGCCCTGTCTGGTCAAATTTTGTGGAATGAATTTCAATTGGTGACACCTGCCGAAGTGGTCAATGCTCTGGGGTGTGTTGGGCCACAACTTATGAACTAGATCCATGGCTGTCCTGGTTGGTCAAGACCTCCAGGGAGACTTTAGGGCCTGTGCTGGCTGGGGTAATTAACACCTTAATTAATTGCCGGATTGCCTTAAAGAGGCTGTGGTGCGGCCCCTCCTCAAAAATCATTTCTCAATGTGGATGCTCTGGCGAGCTACCGGCCTGTCTCTAACCTTCCCTTTTTAGGGAAGGTTATTAAATGGGTAGTGGCCTTGGTTGATGACTTCCAAGTGGAGCTGGATAAAGATAGTATGACCAGGGCCCCGAGGGAAACGCGGGTCTGCGAATCGCAGATTTCCCGCGGAATTCCCCTCCCCCCGCGGAATCTCCTGCCCCGCTTACCCCAGCGCAGAATTTCCAGCCTGCGCTGCGGGGACGCGGGGCAGGAGATTCTACGGGGGAAGGGGAATGAACAAACCCTCGGGGCTTCCCCTCCCCAGCCTCCCCACTTGCCAGGGCCCTTTAATTTGCTTACCAGGGATGGCAGCAGCAGCTGCTCCGTCCAGCGTGCTCTTTTCCTGCTCCTACTTCCTGGCCCCTCCCGACGGGGCTCTCAGGGCGACGCAGCCAGATGACGTCATCCGGCTGCGTCGCCCTGAGAGCCCCGTCGGGAGGGGCCAGGAAGTAGGAGCAGGAAAAGAGCACGCTGGACGGAGCAGCTGCTGCTGCCATCCCTGGTAAGACAAATCCTTTGGGGGTTTTTTGGGGGGGTGGGGGGTGGGAGTCAAGCACGCCCCAGCAGCTGGGGAGGGCAAGCCCCGGCAGCTGGGGAGGGGAGGCCCTGAGGGTTTACCAGTGCGGGGGGAGGAGGAGGCAAACCAAGCCCCCCCCCCCGCATGGTAAATCGCGCCGAGGCGCAGAATTGGCCCCTGACTCCCGCGGAATTTTTTTTAAAATTCCGCGGAAGAATCGGGGCCCTGAGTATGACCCTACTAGTTCTATTAAGATCCATCGGTGGTGTTAGACACCATGAACCATGAAATGCTGGTGATTTGTCTGCGGCACCTGGCCGGGGTGAATGGAACTGTGTTACAATGGTTCCGCTCTTAAATCACCAGGAGGTCGCAATGGGTGGCCCTAGCGGACTGTACATCATCCCCTGAGGCTCTTTAATGTATATATATGAAGCTGCTGGGGGAGGTCATGCACAGCTAGGGAGTACGTTATCACCAATATGCAGACAACACCCAGCTGTACTTATCTTTTTCATCGGACCCAGTCCCCAACGTCTCCTTGCTGTCCCGTTGTTTGGCCGCTGTGGGGGATTGGATGAGTCAAGCCGACTGAAGCTCAATCCCGATAAGACAGAGATGACGTTGGTGGGCAAGGCAAAGATTCTGTATAAAATTCTAGATTTTTATACAGATCATTTATGCTGCTATGATTTTATAATTTTATGTTATATTGATAATTTTATTGATAGTTTTATGATGTGTTTTATTTGTTTGTGAGCTGCTCCGGATCGCCTTTAGTGAGAGGGGCGGGATATAAATGCCTTTAACATTATCTATCTATCTATCTATCTATCTATCTATGTTAAAGGCATTTATATCCCACCCCTCTCACTAATACATATATATTTCCAGGTGATGGGTACCTGAAAAATATATATATATATATATTTTTCTCCAGGTACCCATCACCTGGAACTTTGGACATTAACTTCTGCAGTTTTTCATTGATCTCAAGCAAAAACTAAATAACTTAGGTCTGCTTTTCATTGTTTGTTTGTTTTTTGTCAAGGAGTTTTTGCTGCTTAGTTTCGGTCAGAGTCTAACTAGGAGCTGAAAGTCTCTGAACCATACGTGTGAAGATCACAAAAAGTTAGAAATTCCCAAGGGACGGATACTGGTCATGAAGTTACAGCTCTTCCCCTAGAATCATTTATGGAAATTTCTTCTCAGATAGCTTTCGATCACATCCTTCAAAGCGTAGAAGGGAGTGGAGGGAGGGAGGGAGGGATGGTTGATGAGCCAGATTCCCTCCTGCCTCTGAGAAAATATTTAAGCCAAGGCGCTCCAAGATGCTAGAGGTGCAAGGCCCTTAATGGACTCTATGCCAGTGAAGAATTAGCACAAGAGCTCTCTGCACTGCCATGTTCTCTCTCTTGTCCAATATAAACCCATGTTTGAAGAGAGGGGCTTATTTTATTTTATTTTATTTATTTATTTGGCACATCTACACTAGAAGGAGTTTCTCTAGGCCATAAAAATTCTCTTGCAAACATTTGCAACCTGTTTTGGGGTTCTTTATGCTGTCTGATTAGCACAGAGGCATCAGATCTCCATTTCTTTTTCCAATTTATCCTGTGGCACCAATACCTGTCATTTGATGGCTGACAGCCAAGCAATATTCAGTATAACTTCTTCTCTTGCCTGCTAAGAATTATGGTCCTCTCTGGCTTATCACCTAAGCCTCTGTGTATACTTTGCTTCATGAGTTCTGTTGCACTTGCTTCCTTGTGTCTGGTTGTCTCTCTCCTGCATAAACTTGCATTCTCAAAAAGTTTTCAGGCTATGAGATCATGTTACATACATTATGATGTTCCATGTGGTCTCAATAAATTTGCCGGGTTCCAGATGGTATATTAATACGTACATATGTCTGGCAACAAGAGAAAGTAAGGTTGCCGTGTGGGTCCCAAATATAGGCAATAGAGACAAAGTAGTACAATGATATCTTTTATTGGACCAACTCCAGTTTGTGGCATACCTTCACCAACTGGAGTTGGTCCAATAAACGATATCATTGTACTACTTTATCCCTTTTGGCAACAGTAGAAGCATACATATTTAGATGTGCTTTTACCACTGCCATATACGTGTGTGTGTTTATGCGAAGAATTGTACACTAAAGTGATTTAGAAAAAAGGTTTGTGCAATCACTGTAATTGTAAAAAGCAAGAATCCCTTTCAGAATAGCTAGTTACGCCAACTGCATATGTAAAATCAAGATGATTTTATTTCTGTGCTCCACTTAAAGAATCTGGTCAATTTATTGGTCAGCAAACTCTCATTTAAACTTTAGGCCAGCTCTTATGCAGCCAAGAGATCATTTATGATAATGAAGTGTGAATGCCTAACGTTAGTATTCCTTGACGATCATAAATATCCATGACAGAAGTCAAGTTCTGTCAGAATCTATAATTCCAGAGAGCCTTGAGTCTGGGGGTTAGGACACAGGGAAGGTATCCACAGCAATACAATGTCACACTGGCCAACAAGAGGTAACACAGATTGGTCAGGCTCACAGGGCAGCCTGAAATTGGCTCTGATTGACTCTGTGTGACCCTTTTCCTAATAGGCTGTCTGCAACTATAAACTTTCTAGGTCAACACTGGGTCTCTGATCACAGCAATCACATGGCTGCAGGGCTTATTGATCCTCTTGCCCCACACCCAGCCTAGCTCCTTGAATCAGCTACATGCCTAGCCTACCCATACCTCATGTTCGCTTGCCCCCCATCCCTCTTGACTGATCTCCCCTTGATTCCTAATTTTAGCTGCATTTCTTGATCTCTTGGCTAACTTTTGGACAGATGCCAGGCTGGCTTTCTGGCCTACTAATCACAACATGCTACTGAACCCGACGTCTGCATGCCCCCTCATGTGTGGATACCTTGAGAGAACAATCCTTAGCACCCAATATTCAGGGCCTAACAAGTTCTTTCTACATTAAAACAAATTTCCCTGTCCATTTAAGAAAAATGGTGAAAAACCAAATTCAAATAAAGTTGCAGCCGACTTTTTCCCTGGGATTGTCAACTAATGAACAGCAGGGTGGCAAACCATATCCATACAATTTCTCATGTGCATAATAGGCATGTAGTATTTTGCCTGATGCCCTTAACTAGAACTTGAGTACAATATGGGAATGATGCATAACAACTGAGCCATATATCTTGTCTCTGGAAATAGTCAGTTCCAGCGCATGATGTAAAATTTCTGCAGTGGATCAAAATGAACAATGATATATCCTGGAGGGGAGGAATTCTTACTGCTTTCAGCTGATCATCAGCTTTTTATGTTCTCATGCATGAAGGTGCAAGACTGATAGCAGGCCCCTAGGATGCTTGTTCTTCCGAGTAACTGTTGATGCTGTTTTTGTTCACATTAAGGCTGCTTTCAGACGCTACAGGGGAGGGGCAGGAACTTTTGCAACCACCATGGTGGCTCTCTAATTGTAAGAATTAGTGAGCGCCTATCAGAACGCACTAATCCCCTTTAAGCACATGAGAATACCTGCCACTGTAAAGGCTGCATTTGGGGACCTGGCCACAGTGTTAAAAGGGGATTTGTGCATTCGGACAGGCGCTAATCCTTGCAATTAGAGAGCCACGCCGACAATTGAGAAAGTTCCTGCCCCTCCCCTGTAGCGTCTGAAAGCAGCCTAAGTGGCAAAACTCCCATACTGCCAGTATAGGCCTGATTTCTAGAGACATCAGTGGGGGGAATTATGTTCAGCACCTCAAAGATGATACTCTGCATGTTGCAGGATTGGGTTCTCCTTTTCCCTTCTTCACTATTGCTGTGGTCTCAAGCTTGGAAATCTCACCCTTTCTCTTTTGCTCCTCCTTAGATTTTTCATCTAACTCACTTCTTCCAAAAACATTTTTCCTTCCTTCTTTTCAACAATAATCTACTTCTTTCCCTTTTTCCTTTCCTGCTTATATATTATCGATTTGTCTTGACTATAAGCTCTCAGAAACAGAAAATATGCCTTTGGGCTTGCGAAACACTGTGTACACTTCTTGAACTATAATATTTCTTGAACACATATCTAATCTTTTCTACTTTTTCCTCAGTAAGTCTACTAAAACATCGGAGTCCGCAGTTCATAAGAACTATCAAGAGTCTGATGTCAATATATACAGCAATGTAAAGTTTTGCAAGACACTAGCAATGTACACATTAACTGATGAACTGTCTTTGTTACATGAACACTTGCTAAAAATAAAAACCAAAATTATTTTAGTTCAAAACAATTAATAGACATATGCACTTTAGAGACTTTGCACTAAAGATGACTTTTCTCTCTTTTGTTACAAAAACAGCAGAGACATAGCCCCATTAAACTTTTATTATTGACCTAATATGACCAAAGTTGAAGTAGCAATGGCTAAGTAAATCTTCAAAATGTAATGATAGTTGACAGAACAAGGATGTTGTGGAAAGTTACAGACAGAAAAAGAAAGGAATCGTGCTCAAGGAAAAAGATTGGCCTTTTTAAAAGTTAAAAACAAATTGTAAAACCAAAAAATAGCTTGAAACAGACACAATTTTCAGACCAAATTGCTTTTTTGATTATTTAATGAGCCTTCTACAGTAATTAAAATAAAAATGCCACATTCTTACATTCACCTCTTCATGAAAACTCAACAATTCAGATCCATTTGTGATGCATCTTCTATAACAAAAACTAACACAGTATCATGGTACAATCTTGTATTCCTTATACTCCCAAACTTCCACTTGTAATCTGTAGATGTTTTGAGAGTGAAAGGACTAAGTGATCAAAAATTCAAAATGCAAGACCTATGGAGAAAGTTAAGTGTCAGATCTAGATGTTTTAAATTGTTTTTACAATACTGTTTCCTGTCAATGCTGTTTTTGTTTCTGCTACTCTATGTAATTTAATTTTTAAAATATCCTTCCAGCATTTCCCGCCAATGTAATGTAGCCTGCATTGCTTTAGACAAAGAAAAAAACGTACCTACCATATCCACGAATGACGGCGATTACGAAAATCATTAATACTTAACATATTCCAAGTTGATATTTCTTTTCTACGCTTCAAAATTATTCAGCACATTTTTCATGTATTTTTCATATATTCCAGATTTTTCTTTTCAGGTTCTTCACTGCCACTAAGGAGTTTTTATTCTTTGTGATTACATGTCAGCTCCCATTTCAAGGTGGATGTCACTTTATACATGAATGCAAATGACGTGGCAATCAAAATGTAAGGATGTGTTTAGAGCATCCTCTACAGCCTCCCATGGTTCTTCACTTGTATCAGAGACAAAAATCTATTCTTGGCAAAACCTTGACTGCAGTTTCCTGTTTTCATTTGTATAATCCCTTACAATGATAATATCAAAAAAGGAACATATTATCCAAACTCAAGAAGATTCCTCATTTATAATGTGACAGATAAACAGGAAGTTTATACATTGCCCATCCACTAGCTTCACATGAAAGTTTTTCGATGCATTCTTTGATAAAAATACGAAGCTTCACATTGATCAGAGGCTTTCTATGCTTCACGTTTCGTTTGCATCTGTAGTGCCTTCTGTTTGACTAGTTTTTCATTGTTTAGCCTTCAGATCATGCTGAAAGGAGACCTAACACATGGGATCATATTTCTTGAATGGCATATGTTGACTGCAGGAAAGAGGAAAACTCAGCTTAAATTATAAGGTTCTTTTCATCACTGGAGATTACAGAAGGAGCAAAAGGGATGTCTTTTACAAAAAGTACGGTATTATCAGTTGAAGTAAATTACAGGAAGCAATGAAACCTTTTCAAGTTTAAGACTCACAGCAGAGATTATTCTAGCCAAGATGTGGTTCACTAAACCACCGTTTATTTAACCTCTATTGGGGATGTAGACAGATTTTTAGACCCCTATTTTTGGTGTCACGTGAAGTAGATTACTACTTCTGGTAGTACTCATTGACTTGTATGTCATTACAGAGGAATCTGAGATTACACATACTGTATTCTGTTCTTCAGTAAGGAAGAGGGAGAATCGAATCACTGTCTCTAAAGCTCAGGAAGCAGATAAAATGCACATCTGCAGAATGGGGGATGAATGAAAACCAAAGCCCTGGAGGATCATTCTACTTCCTGACAAATTGGAGACCCAGTAGGAACTTTCTATAGATAGAGGTTTTGACTTGGTTGGAGGAGTGGGGCAAATTCCTCTACAAAATCTTAGACAAGCTATGCTCCTTCTATTTGAGGCCAATGTTGATATGGAACTTATTCCATGCGGAAAGTCAAACATCAAAAACAAAGAGGTATGACACCAATATTCAGCTTAAACATTTGTATTTCTGGTATTGACCAGACTACTTCAACATACTAGTATTTTACTACTACTTTCTGTTTCTTTCAATTCACTGAAACTTATATGGCGTCAGAGTCCCAACTCTTTGGAGTTGGGACAAGGTTCCTACCTCTGGATCTTCACATGTTAATACAAGCCTAAGCTATCAAAATTATGCATAATTTATTTTGGAACAAAGCCATAAATGCTACCATGCACTGGAGTGTGGAATGAATATTAATGTCTGCCTCCTTTCTGCTCCCCTCAAAAATTCAAACAGTGTGATTCAGCTCTTAACAAGAGCCTTTCCATTGACAGTAATAGGAATTAGATCAAACCTAAAGTAAAAGTACGTATGATTTGAAGTTTATTTAATTATCTTGAAATGTATCTCAGTCTATTTTCTGCCTTGGTTGAATAATCAGTGGCAGGACAATATATTATATTCTATATAATATATGGTATTAGCAATTTTGGGGGATTAGTTACAGGAATGAGGATACATATACATTTTGCTCCTAACTTCAAGAATATCTCAATATATTAGTCGTCCCTGCCAGCATTTTCAGCTCAGGGATTCTAAGGTTATCTGAACTTGAGTGGTAAGTAAGAGGGCAATTATATGGAAACACAATTTTTTTTACAGGGAACCAATGATTTACAAATGGGCTTACAATTCTCCAGAATCAAAGGTGATTCAAAAAGAAATGTTATCTGACAATACAATAGAATGTAGGCAGTCCTTCAGTAGGCAAACAGCATGAAAGCTACAGAAACAATTTCAGCTATCAGTTGAATAGCTAGTGGCATTTAATGAGTCACACATCATGGCTGGAGAAATCTCTCTATAGCCTGACAACTCAAAACCATGTTGGCTAACCATGCCTGTGCATTTAAGTACTAAACTAATGGGGGGGGGCAGGGGGGGGTCCTTACAACATTTTATTAATTATATTTCAAACCGCATGGTATTTCAAACCATATTTCAAATGGTATTTGAAATATAATGGCATTTGAAATATATTCATATTTCAAATGGTATTTCAAACCATAATTAAAATGGGAATATTATTGCATAGTAAATCATGACTTAACCTAAAATACTTTCCCATTGAAGACTAAAAACTAAGAAAAAATGCCAGTTTGGAGAACTCTGTGTGTGCTGTAAGTACTTGCTAGACTGTAGCATTAGTCTATACCTCATTGATCTTTAACACTAACAACTTACTAAAGGGCAGGGACTGGATATTTGTGAAGTTTGTTAATTAGTGCTTATATAATACATTCTATATAGGACTAAATTTGTATATTAAGTAAGGAACAGGAGAAGAAAACAATACTACAAATACTCTGGCTGCATACAACTTTGTTATGGTTATTTTATTTTTTCCTAAGCAGTTTGTCACATATAGGATACATTTTAGATTAAGTGAAAGTTGATTGCTATCTATGTCCGTCTAGTAATTATTAAAAATACGGTAACTAATGTCTATTAAGGATTGAAATGCATGGTTCCTGTCTTACATAACAGATATTTAGAACCTATAACAACTACGAAAATGGAAAAGGTACTAACATACAGGACTAGCAGCTTCCGGCGCATCTTGACGCTATCGGATTCCTGGACTCGTCTAAGTTAATTTGGTTGAAGAGTTAGGAATATTTTTGCTGGATGGTACGGGGACAAAAGATAGCATTTCAGTTCATGCTATCTATAAAAGTCTCTCTGTCCTTGAAACTGGACTGTTTTCATAGGGATTTGCAACCCAGTGTACTGAAGTACGAGGCCCCAGAGATTGCACAGCCCTCTACACCTTACAAGCCGGAACACAACTGCGAGATATTAACTGCTGCTCGCTATTTACACCCCTCAGAGGAGGGAAGTCCTGCCAGGAAATCTAACCCAGAGTATACCATTGCTGCAACAGTGGATTTGCATGTGAATAGTGAAGTAGGGTTGAGACAGCATTCTAAACGAATTGGTCACCTTTTAAATACTTCAAAGGACCAACCTTTCAGTCAGGCTATCCAATGTGATACCTGACTTGTTCCTGCTTCTGAGAGAGACCTTCTCAGAAAAACGATTGGCAATGCTTGTGAAGGAAAAGATCTCTTGCATTTCCAACTTCCCCATTCTGTCCAGCCCCCGTCTCATGTTTTATTTAAGGTTGCTTCCTGGAACGTTTCTGGCCTGAGGAGTAAGTTATCTGACCAGGATTGGATAGAATACATCTCAAGGTTTGATTGTGTGTGCTTCCAGGAAACATGGCTGTGGGAAGAGGACCAGCCTTATTATCAAATAGGCAAATTTAGGGCAGAATTTCATGGAGGGCAAAAGCATGGCACTAGGGGCAGGATCTCTGGTGGATTAACTTTGTTGGTAGCAGATTCTCCTTTAGTTTCTTTCAAGATACTACCATCAGATAGACCAGAAATCCAACTGGGGTTGTTTAAGTTTAAGTATCACCACCGGTATATAATCGACAATGTGTATATTTAGCCAGCCTCCTCTTCCTACTATAAGGATAATATATGGCAGTATTGGAGGATCTAGTTACCTCCTTTGGTGACCAATTTCCACAAGCATCCATAATATTGGTAGGAGACTGGAATGCTAGGATTGGCTCCGAGGATGAGAGCTTGGATTTGGTAACAGAAGAAACGGTTGGTGACTCTCTTCAGTTACCTCTTCAGTTCGTAATACAACATTGGACAGTTGTATTATGAACACAGGTCATCTTTTTTTTGTCTCTTATTCATAAATTGGACTTAGTGGCCATTAACGGTAGATCGCTGGGGAATCAGGAAGTAGATTTTACATATATTGGTCCTCAGGGAAACAGCGTTATTGATTACTGTCTCATTGAGTCATCCTCTTGGGGCAATTTACTTAGCTTCATTCTCAATGTTCGCCCCGAAAGTGACCATAAGGTCTTAGAGATCCATCTTAGGGGCTGTCAGATCTATATGGAGAGATGTGTAGAGACCCATAATCCTGCACCCAGGAGAGGGTTTAAGAAATGGGATTCTGTACAGTTAGTTTGTAAAATGCCCGAACTCTGCTATTCTAGCCAGTTTATGGAATTTAGATCGGCATTTTTCAATAATGAGGATATTAATAATGCCATTACCCAGGTTTTAGATCTGTTGGGCTATACTGTTGAGGCTCTGTCCTTTTGATCAGGTCGACTGAATTATAAACCTACTAATGAGTGGTTTGACAAGGAATGTTATGCCACTAAAAGACCGTTAACGGCTGCCAGGAAAAGCTACATCAATGATCCATCTGACCCCAATCAGACCTTTTATTCAGAATTAAAATCTTCCTATAAAACCCTGATTACAACAAAAAAGACCGCCTATTACAACTAGATTTGGTCAGCAATGGCGGTAGCCAGTAGGACTGCTAATTCCAGTCCCTACTGGAGAATCTTGAATAGGATATTAAAGCCTAACCAGAAGAGAATGAAAACCCCTATAACAAATGAAATATGGGAGGGCTTCTTTGGAGCTCTGTACAGAGAATCAATCTTTGATATCTCTGATCTCACACAACTCCCAGATACCCAGCCCAATGATTCTCCATTTGATGCCTGTTTCACTAAGGGAGACCTGGAAGACTTAATTAGAGCCCTAAAGCCAAACCAAGCCCCAGGCCCTGATTATGTAACGGCAGAACTGTTACAGGTCGTCCCAGAGTGGTGGGCCCCAATTCTGAGTAGACTTTTTAATATGATTACAGAAACCGGCAAAATTCCAACTAGTTGGGGTTACAGCTGGATAATCCCAATCTATAAAAAAGGTGACCGTACAAATCCGGCATACTATCGCCCAATTAGTTTACCACCTGTTATTAGTAAGCTTTATGCCTCAAAGATTAGTCATTCTCTACAAACCTGGGCGGAAATTAACAACAAAACTCCCAGGGAACAGTTTGGCTTTAGAGCAAACAGATCTACTACAGACTGTTGCTTTATTGCTTTGCATTTAATTGCCAAATATGTAAAGATCAAAAAGGGAAAAATAGAGGTTACTTACCAGTAACTCTGTTCTTTGAGAGAGCTCCGTGAATTCTCACTAATGGGATTCACTTCCTGCTCTGCAGGTACCAGAAAACCTCTTGTCAGCAGTTTCCAGGCAGAAGATGTCCTGGAAAGAACTAGAATAAGGTGAGGGCTCTGCCCCATCTCCCTCCCGCACGGAAAGCACGGGCTCCAGTTCGCGCAAGAGCAGGAGGCTATAAAGGGGGGTGGAGCCCTTGCCGCCTCAGTTCCTTCCAATCCCGTCCCAGGAACACCGACAGGTACCTCCGAGACAGAGGGGAAGGCTGGGCGAGTCGTGAGAATTCGCGGAGCTCTCTCGAAGAACAGAGTTACTGGTAAGTAACCTCTATTTCTTCTTCAAGGATCTCCGCGATTCTCACTAATGGGAGAGTGAAAAGCAGAGAGAAAGACTTACCTCTGGTGGAGGGAGTCAAGGAGGTCAATGAAGGATGGATTGCAATACTGCTCTGCCAAGGCCGGAATCTGACGTTGCGGCCAAATCCAGCGAGTAGTGCTTGGTGAAACTATGCACAGAGGCCCACATGGCTGCTTTACAGATGTCCTGTATAGGGACTCCACGGAAGTAGGCAATCGAAGAGGCAACTGCTCTCGTAGAATGAGCATGAAGGTGGGAAGGAGGAGGCCTGCCAGCTTGCTCATAACATCTTTTTATACAGAGCAAAACCCACTTAAAAGGTCTCTGGGACGTGAGTTTCACTCTGATACGTTGACCACTGTAGGATATGAACAGGGCATCCGAAGCTCTGAAGGGGTGAGTTCGAGAAAGGTAGAATGAGAGCGCCCATTTGACATCCAGTGTATGGAAAACTCTGTCCATAGGGTAAGAATGCGGTCTAGGAAAAAATACAGGCAAGGAGATGGTCTGGTTGAGATGAAAGGGGGAGAAGACCTTAGGAACGAATGAAGGGTCTGTTCTGAGGTCCACTCTATTGAGGTGGAAAACGGTGTAAGGAGGGGAGGCCCGAAGCAAGGATAGTTCGGAGACTCTCCTAGCAGATGTGATAGCCAATAAGAAAGCAGTTTTAATAGACAGGTTCTCCAGGGACGAAGATGCCATAGGCTCGAAGGGGGGGACCCATTAGCTTGATGAGGACGTGATTCAAGTCCCATGGTTGTGTAGGTCGGGAGGTCAGGGGGAAGGAGTTGACTAGACCCCTCCAGAAGGTTCTCATGAGGGAGTGTGAAAACAAAGTCTCTGTGCCCGGAGGCGAGAGGAGAGCGCAGCAAGGTGTACCTTGAGTGAAAATATAGATAGGCCCAACCCGTGGAGGTGTAACAGATACCGGAAGATGTGGTTCATCGACAAATCGTGTAATTCGCAGGGTAGGGTCGCACACCAAGACGTGAAGCGTTTCCATTTTGCAGAGTAACACGCCCGGGTCGATGGGCGACGGGAGTTAAGCAAGATCCTAGCCACTTCAAGGGCGGAATCATGTACTAGAACTTGACGAGCCAGGCGGAGAGGTGGAGCGACCAGAGGTTGTGATAGAGGATCGACCCCATGTCCTTCAAAAGGAGATCGGGAAGGAGGGAGAGATCGACTACGTCGATGGCGATGGTCCGAAGAGTTTGGTACCAGGGCTGGCGAGGCCACGCCGGGGCTATCAGGATGATGTGAGCCCGGTCTGTCTGGATCTTGTGGAGGACTCTGTATAGGAGAGGGATAGGAGGAAAGGCATATAGCAAGGGCCCTCTCCAAGAAATGGCGAAGGCGTCGGAGATCGATTCTGGATCTTGTCCTGCCCTGCTGCAAAACCTTAGAAATTTTGCATTTTCTTGCGAGGCAAAAAGATCAGTGGTGGGGGTGCCCCACAGCTGAAAGATCTCCAAAAGGACGTGGTCGTTGAGGGTCCACTCGTGTTGGTCTGTGGATTTGCGACTGAGCTGGTCTGCTAGGGAGTTGTACTGTCCTGCTAGGTGGACAGCGTGTAGGTGTATGTTGTGATGGATACACCACGTCCAGATGGTTTGGGTCTCTAAGGAGAGAAGGGTAGATCTTGCACCTCCCTGTTTGTTGATATACTACATTGCTGTCCGCGAGGACTAGAACTTTGTGGTTTTCGACGATGTTGAGGAGAGCAGCAAGTGCTCATCTGATGGCGCGCAGCTCCAATAGATTGATGTGCATGCGCTTCTCTTCTTGGGACCACAGACCATGCACAGTGAGTTCGTTGATGTGGGCACCCCATCCTGTGAGTGACGCATCTGTCGTGAGGGAGACGTGCATCAGAGGAGGGTCGAAGGGCATGCTGGTGAGTACGTGTCGGGGACATGTGCACCAGATGAGGTCATGATAGATTTCCTGTGGGACAGTGATGTGCATGGAGAGAGGATGGCGAGTGGAGTCGTAGACTCGCGTGAGCCATTGTTGTAGCATTCGGAAGTGGAGACGAGCGTAAGGAGTCACTGAAGTGGTAGCTGCCATCAAGCCCTGGAGATGGAGAAAGAATCGTACAGGTCTCCTGGGTTTCGTCTGAAGGGGTAAGATGATTGCAAGCAGGTCGTGGAACTTGTTGTTGGGTAGGAAGGCCCTTGTTAGACTGGTGTCAAGGACGGCCCCTAGAAATTGAAGTCATTGCGTTGGGACGAGGTGAGACTTCTTGTAATTTATGATAAACCCCAGATCTTGCAGGGTCTTTAGTGCCAAGTTGAGATGGGTTGTTAACGTGAGTGGGGATGGAGCTACAAACAGCCAGTCGTCCAAGTACGGGAACACTCGTATGCCTAGAGTTCTGAGGTGGGCTGCGACCACTGCCACGCACTTTGTGAACACCCTGGGTGCTGTAGACAGGCCGAAGGGGAGAACAGAATACTGGAAATGACGATTTCCTACGAGAAAATGTAAGTAGCGTCGATGAGGGACTTTAACAATAATATGAAAGTAGGCGTCCTTAAGGTCAAGGGAGGCCATCCAATCTCCTTCTTGAAGGCCCAGATAGATAACGGGAAGGGAGGTCATGCGAAATCTAAACTTCTATTACGCTGAGACCGTGGTACTTCTTCAATAGCCCCCTTAGAGATAAGTTCCTGGATCTCAAGTAGATTTGGGGGGGCCCCGAAGGGGTGGGGGAGGGGAATCAGGCGGTAGAGAGTGGAACTGGATAGAGTACCCACAGGCGATGATCTCTCTAACCCAACGGTCTGAGGTGAGCGAGGCCCAAAGCTGGTAGAAGGGCCTGAGACGGTTACGGAAAGGAGGAGGTTGAAGAGAAACTTCCTTGACCTGGACAGCCTCAAAACCGCTGCTTGGAAAGGGGTCCAGCACACGAGGTAGAGGATGACTTGCCCCTGCCCCTATGTTTTTGGAAGCGCCTATGGGGCTGGGTGGAAGATGGCTGTTGCTGCTGGAAGTGGGGAGAAAACCTCCGATTGCCCTGAGAGGATAGGTAGCGCTGTCTAGACTGGTACGTGTGGTAAGCATAGGAGGTGGAGGAGGGGTAAAAGGACCTTTTCCTGACCTAGCGAATAACCCCCTTGGACCTGGCAGTCTGGCACATTTCTTTCACCTTCTTTAAGGTGTCATCAGTGGAGGCCACAAATAGACCCTCCCCATCAAAGGGAAGGTCTTCAATGCGGGCCTTGTTTTCGGGGGCTAGGGCGGTAGAGCGTAGCCAAGCGTGGTGTCAGAGTGACAGCAGAGGCTATACCTCTGATATTGGCATCAGCTATATGCATTTTGGCTGTCAGCTGAAATCTGCCAATCTGCATTCCCTCTTCTTGAAGGGCTAAGATCTGGGCCGGATCGGAGGCCCTACTCAATTGGGCCCAAAGCCACTGCTGGTAACCACAAAGGGCTGAGCTGTAGTTGGCAGCTCGGAGAGAGGAGAATTTTTTTCAGCCTAATACATCCAGGCGTCTACCCTCCTTGTCAGCAGGGGAAGTTTGGAGGCCGCCCGTCCTAGACTTTAGGGAAGCAGCTGCTATTACTAGGGAGTTGGGGACAGGGTGTCTGTAAAACATCTCAGCTCCCTCCCTGGGTATGGCATAAAGAGTATCCGCCAACTTATTGGTGGGTAGGGCGGAGGCGGGTTTGGCCCACACGGATTTGGAGGGCTCTTATAACTGATCTAGGATGGGTAGCATAATTTGCCCCGAATCCCCGGATCTCAAAGACTGGTCCAGATTGAGATTTTTTAACAATCTTGGTAGGTAGGTTGGGGAGAGCAGAGGTTAGCCTCCTAAGCATGCCCCGAAAGGCCTTGGTGTCCTTGGTGGAGAGGGAAGACATGGGGTCCGCTATAGCATCGGGGGGTGGCGGTGAGATAGTTTCATCCTCATCCTGTAAATAAGAGGAGGAGGACACAGAGCCAGCACTCTTGGACGAGACTTCGTGCTCTTGCTCCAATGGCACAGAGACGGGTGGAGGTGCGTCTCTCGCCGGGGCTAGCAGCGAGTTGAGGAGAGATGGTCCTCTCGTTGGGTCTAACCTTGGTTGAGGATGAGAGGTGTTGGGTGGGGTACTGGAACCTGTTGTGGCAGTAGAGGCAGATGAGGTACCAATGGTACCGTCGGTACCGGAGGCTGCCGGACACTATGGTGGCGCAAAGGTCTGGGAGAGTCTGGAGGAGGCCTGGAGACTGTAATCGTCGGTGGTGCCCTAGGCGGTGCTGGGGGCACGAATTGAGACGGCAGAAGGGGGAGGGCCTGCTGGTCGAAGGTGGACAAGTCCCCTTCATAGTGCGAAGGAGAACGTGATGGGTGTCCATGGTACCGGTATTCCCGGTGATCGTAGCCGTGGTAGTGGACTGGGTCGGGCCGGCGGTACCTGGTGAAATCATCATGGCGGTACCGGAAGTCATCCCGAGGGGAGCAGCAGGAGCATGGCGAACGGGAGCGATGATCCCGAGATAAGCGACATGATCTTTCATAAAAGGAAGGTCCCGGGCGCTGGTTAAGATCAGTCTCGTCTCTATATATGGAGCCTGAGGGGGACCGGTGATGCCTCTGAGATCCCTGGAGGAGGGGATGAGAGGCCAGCAAGTTGGAGTCATGACGTTCTGAGAAGGAAAGTGGAGAGGCCCGCTGTGTGGTCGGTGCCGTCGGTGCCGATATCGCTGGTGTGGTTATATGGTCGGGTACTGGAGGTACGAGTCGTCTCCGCCCTAGCCAGGGCCGGAGGAGCTGTGGTGACCATCGACGGTACCGGAGTTAACTCTGCCCTAGCCAGGGCAGGCGTTGGGGAGGATGGTCCCGGCGCCGATTGGGAGAACAGGGTCTCAACCAGGAGTGGACGCAGAGCCGCTTCATCGGTGCTGCGGGATTGCTTCTTCTTTTTCTCGTGCTCGCCCTGGCGCTTGTGGCGATCCTTTGAGGATGTTACCGCGGTACCGGTGGAACCAGTGGTCGCAGAGTGTGAGGCGGTAGCAGCAGTAACTGAGTGTGAGGGAGAGACTGCTCGCAGCTCTGGAGAGATCCGTCTGGGGGCTAGCCCCTGGGGTTGCGCAGCAGCAACCGTGGGAGGATCCATTAGCGCCGAACGGGAAGAGAGCGACAAAGGCCCGTCTTCGCCGCCTTGGAGAGCCTTTTTTGACAAAAGTTCCTGCAGCCGCAGGGCTCTTGTACGTAGGGTGTGCTGGGTTAACTTGGCGCAATAGGGGCAGGTCCTTGTGTTATGCCCCTCTCCCAGACAGGCAAAACAGAACTCGTGAGGATCACTCACCTACAGCGTGGCTGGGCACGACGCGTAGAGTTTGAAGCCCGGCTGCTTGGGCATGCTTCGCCAGCCCTAGAGAAGGCAGTGAGCCGCGGGGAGGCCCCGAGAGCGGGCAAAGATAGTGGTGGAGGATTGTAACTAAGAAAACCAAATCCTCTTCTATCTAGTTTCTAATACTTAAATGCTAACTAACAGTGCTGAGAAGCACGGAGGTCTTCCAATGCGATTGGAAGGAACTGAGGCGGCGAGGGCTCCGCCCCCCATTATAGCCGCCCACGCTTTCCGTGCGGGAGGGGGAGGGAGGAGGGGCAGAGCCCTCACCTTATTCTAGTTCTTTCCAGGACATCTTCTGCCTGGAAACTGCTGACAAGAGGTTTTCCGGTACCTGCGGAGCAGGAAGTGAATCCCATTAGTGAGAATCGCGGAGATCCTCGAAGAACTTTATCTAGCTTTTATGGATTTTTCGAAGGCATTCTATTCTGTCCCACGGGACTGTGGGCAAAATTGAGTTTTATGGGAGTTAACCCGTCTGCTGCTGCTTCTGATTCAGCTCCACAATATTAACTCTGCCAGAGTTAAAGGTGGACCTGCTAGAGTACCAAGTGCTCCAATTCTAATTAACTGGGGGGGTTTTCCAGGGCTGTGTTATTGCCCCTCTCCTGTTTAATCTATATGTAGCTGATTTAGTGAACAGTATTAGAGATCCGAATTATCACCCACCAAGAATTCAGTCATACCCCCTATATGCCCTTCAGTACGCAGATGATTTAGTGCTCTTCTCACAAACAGAAAAAGGGCTTAAAGCCTCGATGGGAGCACTAATAAAGTACGGTCAGATTAATGGCTTAGCCATTAATTGCGAGAAATCTAACATCATGCTTGTGGGAGGGAAATCTTCAGAATCAGAGTGGAGGGTGAGTGACAACATTTAGAGTGGTTCATTCATTCACCTACTTGGGTGTTACTTTTACTTCTAGGGGGACTTGGGCAGCCCATATAAAAAGGAGAACCCTCCTAGCAACTAGATCAGCAGGAAGCCTTTTGAAAGCAGTGGCTATGTCTAAGGGCATATTGTTGTCGTCTATTCTGTGAACTTTCTATTCAAAAATTCATGCTATGTTAACCTATGGATTGGAATTTATTCCTTTTCCAGATACCGTCGTTTTGGAGAGAGTCAAGAATCGGGTATTGCGTAGGCTCCTTAAAGTTGGGCAAAGTATCCCAGGACATGTTCTGAGGGCAAAAACGGGAGCTCTCTCTATAGAGCACCTTGGCAGATCAGCCTTCTTTGGTTTTTGGGCAAAACTATCAGATCCACACCAGATTACATTACCGGCGCAGTGTGCTCTTGATTGCGCACAAGGGTGCTAGGCCATACCCTTGGGCCAAATACTTGGCGTCCCTATTAGGGAACATGGGATTCTCGTTTATATACTTTCAAGGGAAGCCCAAAGTATCTTTAAAAAAAGATTTGGTCTTGAGATCCAAGGATATTGCTATACAGCAGGACCTTGCTAAAATTTCTCATTGGAAAACAGCACCTGAATATGTTACAGTAAAAACATCCTTCTCTTTTGAGCCATATCTGGACCTTTTGTCAAATAAGGCATTTAGAAGGAATTTCACCTTACTAAGATTCTCTGTAGTTTAGACAGCTGTCCTGGAAAGGCGATATAAAGGTATACGACTTGAGTCCCGACTTTGTACTTGCCATAAACAAGAAATAGAAACTATCAAGCATTTTCTTTTTGTCTGCCCATACTATCGTACTTTAAGAGATACTTGGTTGGCTCCCCTGTTTAATACAGGGAATAAGCTAAATCCAACCAATATGTTGAATTCCTTACTTAAAATCTCTGTTACAGAAAATCTACCCCTAATTGCGATGCATGTTGGCCTAGCTTCAGCAAGGAGAGTACAAGTGCGGACGGGGTTAAAATCCATTCACTAGTCTAAATTTGACTATATTTCAATTTATTATTTTTTTAAAGTGTATTGTATCTGTGTTCTCTGGAAGCAGTTGAAACTGTTGAGCATATAATCAACTACTAATTTTACTGTAATAGTGTTACTGTGAAGTTTTGAACCTATTAATTGAGTATTTGGCTATGGCGAAAGCTAATGCCGTGAATAAAACTGAATTGAATTGACTCGTCTAAGTCCAGCTTTCATCCTGAGTATGGTACCAAAACTACGCTCATGGCCCTGGTTGACGCTCTTCACTTGGAGATCAACAGGGAAATCATACCCTGTTAAAAGGCTTTGATATAGTGCATTATAAGGTGTAGTTGACTGTGGGACTTGGCAAGGGTAGAGTCACTGTTAAGTGGTTGGTTTTTTTACCCGCCAGGGAGGTCTCAGATGGTGGTGATGAGAGATTGCTCTTGGCCCCCCTGGGACCTACCCGGAGGGGTTCCCATCCATTCTGTCTTCCCTCTTGTTTAATATGTATTTGAGTCCTCCAGGCAAGATTTGTGCATAGATCTGGGGTACGGTGCCATTAGTATACCGATGATACCCAAGCTCTCTCCCCCGCTTTCATCCAACCCATGTCCTGCAATCTCAGTGTTTACATAGTGCTTGGCTGCCATTGGGGACTGGATGACAGATAGTTAATTGAAGCTGAATCCAGACAAGACTAATGTGATAATGGTTGGCTGAGCCTCTGACTTGAGGGGGATAGGGATGCCCCTTATTGAGAGAGTTCAGTCTTCTTTGGTCACTCATGTTCATAGTTTCAAGGTGGTTCGGATTCCTTGTTGTGTCTAGGACATCAGGTTGTGGCAGTGGTCAGGAACATTTCCCACCAACTCTATTTGGTGAGACGGTTGCGACCTTTTCAATCCAATTCGGACTTAATCACCGTCACCCGTGCTTTCACAACCTTGAAGCTAGATTACTGCAATGTGCTCCCTGTGGGGCTGCCCTTGAAAAATGTTTGAAGACTGCACCTGGTACAGAATGTGGCAGCCAACCTATAAGGGTGGGTCTCCGGGAGCATATTACACTAGTGTTCCAAAGTCTACACTGGCTGCCAAGAGTGTTCGAGGCACAATTCAAGATGCTGGTTTTCACCTATAAAGCCGCAATGGCTTGGACCCTGCATCTCTAAGAGATCACCATCCCCCCTATGTTCCATTGTGGTCTCTTAGGTCAGCCAGGGGCACCTTCTTACAAGTTTCATTAGTGAACTAGGACAAGACAACATAGGCATGAAGAGAGGCGTTCTTGGTGGTTGTCCCACAGCTTTGGAACTCTCTTCCCCTGCAGATTCACCAAAGCCTGAGTATGTTCAAGAAGGCAATGTAAGACCTACTTATCTGACCAGGCTTTTAGTGGGCAGGGATATGGTTTAAGGAGGGTGGGTTTAATTCAAATTTTATATAGTTTATTTTTATTGGTTTTTACATTTTTCTATGTTGTGAGCTGCCCTGAGCCTGAGGGAAAGGTTGGGACATAAATCCAAACAAACAAAGAAACCCTAGCCTCAAAATCTTTGTGCTAATTTTTGTGTTTGCAATTAATTGCATAACTAGGTGGTGTACAAACTAGATTTTTTCATGCTGTCAGCAATTGTTTATCCAGCTACTTTGCATAAACATGTAACTTGGTTTCTTAACAAGGATGTCCATGCATCCAGATGTTGCATTAGCATTTAATGCTGGAAAGTTCACAGTACAGATGAGCAAGCGTGCATTCTCAGCCATTCCTATCGGTCAAGCACGTGAACAGTTGAATACATGTATCAAGGGTGATGGAAGAGCTGTCAGATTAACTAAAAATCCATCAACCCTTAGATGTTGGATGGTAGCTGGACCAGAGATTGCTAGAGTGATAGGTGAATTCGAGGATGTGCAGCACCAAAACAAGAGGAAGGAAGACATACACCTTCATAACCAAACACCAAGTATGCAAAAAGCATTTGAAGATGATGTCAGGGCTCTTGTGGATGCATTCTAGGAATTTGGAAATTTGAATAAGACAGCACAGACCTCCCTGTCCTTCACACTCAAGAAATAGCAGATATGTCTGTAGTCAAGAGTGTACGCAGTGTACTGAATATTGGGCCAACGGATTTTCAATCCTATGTCAAAGAACGCTTTGTTGAACAATCAAAGGGCATCAGTGAAACAATCACTCATCACAAACTCCCACTTTTTAACTTCTCAACGCCAAAACAGAAGTAACTTAGAGTTATCTTCCATGAAGAGTGATTTGGCACTCTTCTCAGGGTTGTACATTGCCTGTCAATCATGGGGTGGAAATGAAGATGAATTTTTCAAGCATGAAAATCAGACATTTTCACCTTTAATCTCACAAGCTGGAATACTTCCCGAAAGTACGAAGTCTGACCTACTGTCATATCTGGAAGATGTGGCAAATGCTAAATGAGAAGCACCCAAAGCAATCTGCATCATCATAGATGGAGCAGCCATTGTTCAGATGCTGAAACCTGGCACAGCTAAAACATTTTCAGAATATGCCACCAGGTCTTTCATCTCAATTCAAAAATGTAAGTTGTGTAGATGTAATGTGAGACCTCTACTTTTCAGACAGTCTGAAATCTTCAACTAGAGCCAAACGAGGAACAGGTATCCATCGAAGGGTTATTGTTTCTGCAGTCATACCAAGTAACTGGCAAAACTTGCTTTATGTGGATGCCAACAAGACTGAGGGTGATTTCAGACGTTACGTGAACACGGTGAATACCCACCTGTGGTCACCGTGTCCCGTACGTCTGTTCGCGGCGCGCCAGATGTTGGCCACGGTCAATCCCCACATGGGGTTCGTTTGAACCACGCTTCCCGGGCTAGCCGGGGGAAGGTCCCGGGAAGCGTGGTCAGACGGACCCCGGGCCGTGGCCAAGGAAAAGTAACGTCTGGCCGCGTGCCACGGCCCGGGATCCCGGGCCGTGGCACGATCGGCCGGACGCGGTGGCCGCATTGGCCCCGCCGCCCGCCCGTCTCCTCGGAGGGCGGGCAGCGGGGTGCGTGGAGGGGGCGGGGCCGCGCGGCCCCTCCCACTTTCCCCGCCGGGATCCCCCCGGCACATCTGTTGTGCCGTTACGGGGTGACCCCGGCGGGGAACGAAGCCGTTGGTGCCGGTACGGGGCCAACGGCCCACGTATCGTCTGAAAATACCCTGAGTTGCTTGGTTTCTTATCGACGATTGTCACATAGAACTCTGAAGAACCATTATGGACCGTACTGGATAAGACTTCCAGAAGCTGCAGTGAGCTGCTATGAACTGATGGATTGTGGTTGCAAGAAGGGTTGCATCAGCCGCTTGTGCAAGTGTAGAGTTGCACAATATTGTGTTTTTGTGAGGTACAATGTGCAGCCAACTAGTGTGAGATCAGAGAGAGTGTTTCATAACTCTGTACTAACTTTCATATAAATACTAATTTTAGCTATTGTTATGTACTGTATTATTAAATAGTATTAAATGTATTACATTATATTAACAATGTTACACGATTAATTATTGCCTGGTTAGTGCTCTTTACGCTGGTATGAAGAAAATACAAATCAGACACACAGAACCTGAGATATCATCTTCTTTATAACTTCCCCCCCAATCCGTTACAAAACTGGCTGCCATTTTGAATGTTAGGATTATTAGGAATGCCTCCCTATCTTAATTTGAGCTTCATAGGGTACACTTTGTATCTACCAAGTTTCATACTTCAGTCACACAGAACACAATTCTAACTCTTACCGGGGCTTAGCCGCTGCACTATAATAAAAATGTATGTATATGGCGCATGAAACCAGAAGACACAAGTAATACTAGTTGTGTCAAGTGGTGTCTGCTTCAACAGCTGGGTGCATGGAAGACATTCAAGACACACACTGTATACATAGAAGGTGCTGCAATGCATGATAGATTCTTAGCCCTCATCAATTCAACAGTCAGTCCTTCTGCTGAGGAAATTCGGTATCATCGTTCTTGTAGGAGGAGATATATTTCGCCAACGTATCGCCAAGATCAAGATAGTGATGGGCAAATGCACCTCCAGATGACACGACTTGCACAGGTTCAGCAAATGCTCTTCCAGCGCATCCAAAAATGGAAAACAAGGCTATGGCAGGGATAATTGCCTTAGCAACTCAAAACTACAAGGAAAGATTTTATTTCTCTCAGGTGATGGAAAATTGTCTAACTGGTGAGTCCCTTCCAATATTTAACGTCAATGAAATGATGAGAAAAGTCCAGAAATCCAAGTTACTTGAAAAGCTGAACTTGGTTGAGCTGTAGCCAGTTGACAGGTGCATTGCATTATTGGACACAGAATTTTTTAGGAGGCTGAGCACACCATCAGCTGAGGACAGAGAAAACCAGGATGAAACAGACTTTACACGGGGGAGAATATGCCAATAAGGTGTTCTTACTTGTCTTGGCACAGCATTCGACAACATTCCAGATAATATTTGTGAATGATCCTTATGATTTGGGAAACAAGTATTAAGGAATGTGAACATGAATGCCGAGCACAGATACACAGTACACTGGAGAGACTTGCAACATATTCATGAAGAGGGAAGAGAAACTCCCCACACTGAAAGACTTCCACAACATGTTCACAAACTCAGCAAACAAACAATGTCTTCAGCTCTTCCTGAGAACTGAATTCAGGGTTGTGGCACAGCAACTCCCAGTCACTTGATTCCTCTGTTCCTTGAGAAATAACTGTTGGAATTTGTCGTCTGATGATGTTGATATTCAATTTGAAGACTTCTGCTATCCCCACATAGAAGCCGATTCAATACATTTCTACATCTATTCTCAAATCAGAAAGATGGGTGTGAAAGCAACTGTTGTGCTGCATATATACAGAGGACACAGATGTGGTAGTACTGGCTGCATATATTACACACAAGATTGAGAGTGTACTTGGATTGAAGAGAAACAGAGCGATTCTTGACTGCAAGGCACTGTGCCCCAAGGAAATTGTTCAGGTGATAATACCTTTTCACATACACACTGGAGCTGATGCAGTTTCAGGCTTTTTTGAACATGGAAAGAAAACGATCTTTGAACATGCAACAAAATCAGATGAAGCAAGGACCTTATCAGCAACACTTGAAACATTTTCTTCCAGTAACGTCCCAAATCTTGGACAGTATGGAACTATTCACAATAAGATATATTTATTGTGATAATACCAGCAAGACACTGGCTGAGGCTTGGGCTTATAAGTGGAAAAAAGACAAAACAGTCATTAGGCTCCTTCCTGATCATAATTCACATGAATTGCATGTTACAAGAGTAAACTACCAGGCATACATCCTTCTGTACTACCATAAACCCACTACTCCACCAAGCGCATTAGGCCATGGGTAGATTCTCACACAAGAAAGCTATTGGATGCTGCGTTTCACTAAACCTGCTTTCCCAAAAAACCTAAGCAACATTGGGTGATTTTAGATGTGCCGGCCTCTCTTCTTGACACGGCGCATGCATGGTCAATTCTTCGTCCCCGTCCGGAATCAGGCCAGCCGGTTAACAAACATGCCAGCCTGATTCCGCTCGGGGAATCCGCCGGGACCTTGGCCATGGTAAGACGTTATCGGCCGCCGATTCTGGACCATGGTCCAGGTAACTACTATTCCGGGGGTGAGGCCGGCCTCCCCTCCGTAATGGTGGTTAATTGGATTCCTGCCGGGTGTTCACTGTGGTGAACATCTGGTGGGAACCCCTTCAGACGTTACAGGATCTCCTCCACCACAGGTGGTTCACTGTGGTAAAAGAGAGGCCTGTAACGTCTGAAATTACCCATCATCATGCAACATCCTGCACCATCCACTGATGATGCAGACTCAGATGGAGGTACCAACTCTGAGGACCTGGATGATGAGGATGATCATATTTTTTGAATGCTAGCAATAATGCTGAGCTCCAAAAATAAAAAATTACAAACATTTCAATGAAAAGATATGTAAAATAACCCGTCAAAATTCAAAATAAACAATTTTAGAGGTCTACAAGTTTCAATTGATGTTTTACATTGAGAAAATGGATTCCTTAACCCCAAATACCCCTATTTAGAAACCAAAAATTCCTTCCTGGAACTTCTGGAAGGGAAAACCTGTAAAAATTATTTTGGGTGGCAGCCATCTTCAATTTTTCACCTACCAAAATTTCCTCAAATTTTGGAGAGGGTCACCCAATATATTTTCTACCCTTCTAAGGTATGAAAAACAACCATCAGAACTTTGTCCCAGTTAACTGGTCACAGAACCCTACTGTTCTGCCTCTAGTTCTACCCTATCATTTTGGTACTTTGTGTTATCTCAACAATACCCTGAGGAAAACAAATCTGAGAACCTTGAAACATCTCTTACCTCAATAACTGAGAGAATCTTAAATGCCTACACTCAAGCGGTTAGCACATGGGATGTCCTGTAGTACATTTCGTCTGAACATAATTGAGCATGCAGAAATTTTAGCTTGTATCTGACAATCAGGCAGCTAGCTAGATATGAATCTAGACTTCAGGATTAAATCTAGCCTCACAAGTCAGGAAAGGCAATCCTGCTCCCTCCTTTTTATGTGCAACATGATTTGTGGTTTTACATTCCTTTGAAACATAAGGCATGAGCCACTGTCACAGATATGCGACAATGGACCAATAATGTGATGATCAAACAACACAAATCATATTCATATGAAACAAGATAAAATCAGGACAGTCAAAAGAGGCTATAGCATATTTTAATGCACCAGCAGCTTAAAATTCTGAAGAAGTCAAATACAAAAACTTGAGTGCTTAATTAAAAATAGCATTTCCCCCCACCTCAGTTTTGTAGACTGCTATTGCCTCTCAGATTTACCAAATGTTTTTCTCCTAGTTGCTTTTCCCTAGGATCCAGTTTGCCGAGTCAAAGATCCAGAAGTTTTAAATCATTACACACCTTCATCATGCCTGATGAAGAAATGCTTCAGCTCTTAAACAAGAATGTTCTTTATAGTGGCATTCTTGACTGATCATGCTTAGAGCAGCAAAGAACATGTGATGTTTTGATAAAAAATGGGATTTTACAGGCTACTTTCCAAAAACAAACTGTCATGATCTTGAGTGTTGGATGAAGGTGCGATTGTACCACCTCCTCCCGAGCGCTCTGCCAGCTTACTCATCAGGAACCACTAGGCGCATTCAATAATGTAATAAGTGCCATACTAGGTCAGACCTATGGTCCATCATCCTGTCTCCGACAGTGGCCAGCTATAGTAGCCTGAGAGAAGTACAAGTACATGTGATGAAAATGTGACCCATCTCCTGCTAACCAATCCCAACTACCGGTAGCCAGGGGCTTAAGCACTAACTAGTAAGCCTTTATGGCTCTATTGCTGGTATCTCATCTAATATAAATGAAATGTATATGTTATATAGTCCAGATACATATACCCTACTGTGTCTCTACCAAGAATGTCATTTAGGTCCTTTTCAAACGGGCCACAGTGGGTGGGGGGATGGATGCAGTATAGGGGGAGGGGTGCACCCACGGTGGATGGAGATGTGTGTGCACCCGTTCCCAAGGGCCCACACCCATCACCACCCATCTCCACACACAGAGCAACCGGCATTGGAGCCTGTTGCTCCGTGCATGAATGATGGGTGGAGGTGGGTGGAGTGTGGGAGTGTGCATGCACCCCCACACATTGCGGGCTCCCACCCAACCCCCTATACTGCGGGCAGCATTCGCATGGGCACCCACCGCACACGTGTGCGATGGGGCGGGGGCGCCCATATGAAGAGGCCCTCAGAGAGAGAAGTTATTTAACTTAACAAGGCAGGTAGCATAATAAAAAGCATCTTAACCGTAATCACTTGATTAAAGAAAATAATTAACATTTCTATTTCTTAGATTGCTATATTTCCTTCTGAAGGAATCAGAACAATTTTGATACAATGTAATCGTGAAAGTTTATCAACCCAGAAGCACACAAATAGTCATCAATTCTTCAACACAAATAAAGATCATCAACCATAAAAGTAAGGATATTCTACTTGCTCCTCAAAAAAGATTTTCTCCCACTTTGTTCAAGCAGGTCAGACCATTTTTTTTTTTTTTTTTGGTAAGACTGTTATAGGAAGTAAAGCTAGTTACGGAATCCAATTGGCAGAACAGTCCTGGGTACTTAAAAAAAACACACCAAACTTCTAAAGCATAAATGTGGTACTAAAAGAAAATATACTGAAGAAATCAGAGGAATATTTGGGCTTTGTCTAGCAGGTTACATTTCAGAATAGCCACAATAGGGTTTATACTTGCTAAGTAATAATCTAAATTGCTTTCTGGTCTTTAGATCTATCTTGTTATGCCCAGAAGAAAAAAATATTACGTGTTACACTGGATCATTCATAAACACATTTATACATAATGCTTCTTCTGTATATTTCTGTGCTAGTTCTGCAAAATGTTATTGTCCCTTGTACAAATGTTTACATTGTTGTTTATTATATGTAGCCCACAAAGGCTGGCTTGTGGAGTACAATGAAATCCATTGATTTTTAAAAGGATGTGATTGCTTGTGGACCAAATTACTCACCCATGCAGAATCCTTCACTCATTCATTCCCAGCGGTCACACTTCTTAATAATGCAGAAACACTGATCTGCAATTCAAATATCCTCTGTCTCCCCCAGACAGCATGTCATTAAGAGTGACCCCATGTTGCTAAATCTAGATATCTAGAGGTACACATTAAAAACATAAAAATGTCCTGTAAAAACTGCATCTAAAATTCATTTTTATAAATTTAAAAGATTAGATGTTAAAACTTTTTTTTCCATTTTGTGGGTCTAATTCTATCATGAGTGCATTTCTGGATTTTGACACAAATAAACTCTACTATATATGCTGAACCTGAGTTGAAATATACAAGTAACTAGTATGAAGTTGTTTCCTCCAAAAAGAAATTGTGTTTGCTACAGAATATATTGGGTAGTATAATGAGGGAGATTCCTTCAAGAATACAGGTCTAAGGAGTGGAAATGTTGTACTGCAGCTGTCAGCTAGCATTGTAATTACAGGTATGTATTCATTAGGGAATATATACATATCTGCCTACTACAAAACACACGAGTCCTCAATTCTCAATAAATTTGCACTGATACAAAGCAAATTAAGTACTTCTTCATACTGGAATGTTTCACTTACACCTGTGACATGTGAACCGTCTTCCAAGAGTGACAGAAGTGCTGCAACAAGTAAAAAGCAAAAATAAATTGAATTTCCAGTTCTCACAAAATATTCTCTTTCCCTAAAGCATATGAGGGGGTGGGGATTCAAAAGAGCAGAATTAAAGTTAAGGCAGATTCCATAGAACTGTATGCATCTCAAATCCTAGCCTTTCCCCTAGGATTTTCTTTGAAATACTTCAGTGTTAATTTCTCAGTAGAAATAACATTTGAAAAACTAATCACAGCCACCAACCAAACCTCCGAAATCATCATCGTCTAAGAGACAGGTTTTTAATCTCCATAGCGGTGAAAAGATTTTCTAAAGCAAAATAAAAATTTGTGTGAACAATGAAATATGCGTTAGATATATTTTAGGGTGACCATATGCCCCGGTTTGGCTGAGACTGTCCTGGATTTCCTAGGTGGTCCCAGAATCCAGCCAGTTGGTAAAAATGAAAAGAGAAGTCCTGAAATCGGCCACAGCTGTGCAGCTAGTGAGGAACCAGGCAAGTCCTAGAATTACCAGAGAAAGAGGCTGATCTAAAGTCCCACACAGGCAAGCTCACAGGTGCTGCTCACCTGGCTCCCACCACTAGGCATGAAATGACAAATTTTGGCAAATGCCGTTTCGGTTGGAACAGGTCATTCGCCTTCATTTGTATGATGTGGAAACTTACTGGCTTTTCAGCTGTTTTGCCACGCATCACTATTTTTCACAAGTTGAACACAGCTGCTACAGGGCTGATCCCAAGGGGTTGTGGAGATGCAAAAGTGCTAGTTAAGTGCCATAAATTGCTGTAAAGCTATCCCAGAAAGTGACAGAAAATGATGGAAAGTGACAGAAAATCGCCCTCGGATGTGGGGGATGCTCTTGGGACTGTTTGAGCCACCTGTTGTGAACTAGACCCATGCCCATCCTGGCTAGTTAAGGCTTGCTGGGAGATATTGGGGCTGCTGCTGGCAGGGATAGTCAATGCCTCCCTTAGGGAGGGCAGGGTGCCGGACTGTCTCAAGGAGGCGGTGGTGTGGCCCCTGCTCAAGAAGCCATCTTTGGACACTAACGCCCTTGGCAAGCTATAGGCCAGTGTCTAACCTTCCCTTTTTAGGGAAGGTTATTGAACGGGTGGTAGCTCGGCAGCTTCGGGAGCATTTGGACTGGGTCAATTTTCTTGATCCCTCACAGTCTGGTTTTTCGTCCGGGTTATAGCATGGAGACTGCGCTTGTGGCCTTGGTTGATGACCTTTCCCATGAATTGGACCGGGGCCGTTAGACCCTGTTGATCCTGTTAGATCTCTTGACTGCATTTGATACCATTGATCATGAGTTGTTGGTGACTCGGCTGTGGGACTGGGCAGGGATTAGCAGGACTGTTCTTGAGTGGTTCTGTTCTTTCCTGACTGTGATAACCAAGTGTGTGGTACTGGGGAAGTTTTCATCTTATTCCCGGGTCCTCATGTCTGGGTTCCGCAGGGTTCCACCTTATCCCCTCTTTTGTTCAATGTGTACATGCAGCCTTTGGGGGAGGTCGTCAGGGAGTATGGGCTGAGATGTCATCAATATGCTGATGACACCCAGCTATCTCTCTCATTTTCTTCCAACTCAGGCCTGACAGTCTCGGTGCTTACCCAGTGTTATCAGCTGCGGGGGACTGGATGAGGGTGAGCCACCTGAAATTAAATCCTGACAAGATGGAGGTGATGATTGTGGGGAGGGCCAAGGGAGTGATGGCCCCCATCACTGATGGGGTCTGGCCTCCCTTTGTTTCTCAGGCCCGGACTCTGGGGGTGCTCCTGGATGCGCAGCTCCGCCTGGATGCCCAGGTGATGGCTGTGGCGAAGGGGGCATTTCGCCAATTACATCTGGTGCGTCGGCTTAGGCCGTATGTCTCGTACTCAGATCCTACCACAGTCATCCATGCTTTTATTACCTTGAGACTAGATTACTGCACAACACTCTACATTGGGCTACCCTTGGTGCTGGTTAGGGCTGAAATGTTGTACCGCTGCGGCAGCATTTACCAGCGGAAAGGGCTCTTCCGCACCAAGCAGCACGGTTAGGAAGGGAGTCTTGCACTCGCGGCTTTCCACAGTTGCTGCCGCGGTATTTTCGCCACTGTAGATTTCACGCGGAAGCAGCAGGTTTGCCAGTTTCCCCTTCTCCTTAAGCGCGGCAGCTTTGTGATTCTCACAGCATTGCAGCCAGGGGCGTAGCCACCGTGGCGCGGGGGAAGTTGCTGCCTTGTAAACAAAGTTCTTCTTTAAGGGGCTCCTTCCATTCTCACTTGCGCGCCCTTCTCTTATTGACATATACCAAGCTCACTAGCTTAAAATAAAACCCACGTGACTGCCCCCACCCTCTATAAGGTACCTAAACCCAACACAGTTCCTTCCAACCCTAAGCAATTAGGAAGAAAATTCCATGCGGGGTCGGAAGGGTGGGTGCTTGTGAGAATGCTGGAGCCATTTCGAAGAACCTTGTTTACAAGGCAGCAACCTTCTGTTCTCCTTCAAGTGACTCCTCCCATTCTCACAAATGGGAGCCTACCAAGCCTAGAAAGAGGCAGTGTGGGAATTTTCTAACAAAATGACACTCCATGCAGGTTGGATCTACAGTCTGGGAGGGGGCAGCAGGCAGCCTGCTCTGGGGGGTCCATTCAGCTGGGGGAGGGTTGGTTGTTTAGTGCTGTCTCTGTTAGAAGGATGGACAGATCCTCCCTCTTCCCTTTGTGATCGCCCCATAGAGAGAAATGGGGGCTCAGAGCAGCTACAATGAGGCAGAGAGCCATCCCAGCAAAGGGGAAGAATTTGTCCTTGGCACCCTAACGCACAAGAGAATTCACAGAAGAACAGGGACTCCTCCCCCCGCCCCCCTTCCATCCCCTAGATCAGCATCAGGAGCTAGGCACACTAGTCTCTGTCCTGCTTAGAGTGCAGGGATCCCCGACCGTAGTGAGCGAGCGCCTGGCTCCTGATGCTGATGCTTCGTCATCGTAGGGCTCCTTGGAGATGCGGTGTATGAAGCGGGAGGGACGGCGGTTGGAGCGACGCTGGTGTCGTTCTCGCGCTCAGTCAGATTGGCTACAGCATTGGGCCCATTTGATGTGCTATGCTGTGGCCGTGAGGGTGGCAAAGAAGGAATTCTTTGCCATCCTCATAGCTGCTGCAAATTCGCATCCAGCGGAGCTCTTCTGGGTGGTGAGGGGGCTGGTCAGTCCGGCCTCCCTCCACCTGGAGGGCGAGATATCCGAGGTCTGCTGTGAGGAGTTTGTCACCTACTTTGCAGATAAGATTGCTCAGATTCAGTGCGATTTTGGAGCCAGGATTGATGCAGAGGAAGGAGATCTTGGGGTTATGGATGCCCCGTCTGGTCAATCTTTGTGGGATCAGTTTCAGGAAGTGATGCCGGCTGATGCTGTGGGTGTCCTGGGGTCTGTTAGGGCCACCTTTTGCAAAGTAGATCCGTGCCCGTCCTGGTTGGTGAAAGCCTCCAGGGAGATCTTGGGGCTGGTGGAGGTGGTCAATGCCTCCCTTCAGGAGGGAAGGGTGTTGGACTGCCTCAAGGAGGCGGTGGTGCGGCCCCTGTTAAAGAAACCATCTTTGGACATTGACACACCAGCCAGTTGCCTGCCCCTCTCTCTCTCTATTTCAAAGGCCTCACTTCAGTGGAGATGTGCAAGTGCAGTTCTTTGCGGACTAGAGTCTGAAACTGCTGAGAGTTGCTGGCAGATAGTGAAAAGAAACGTATGTAAAAGAACCATATGAAAACATTAGATGACTAACTGAAACTGTAACCTCCTCCAACACCACAAAAAATACTCCTGAAAGTTTTCAAAGTAGGTGAGCAAAATAACATAATAAATCAGTAACAGTTGGCTTGTATATATATTTCAGAAGAGAAAGACATGCTCTTTGTGACCATCTTTCATTTATCTTTATATTGATTTGGCATTATATTAATTAGTGGGCAAGTTTTCATCTATTTTTCATGTCAACCATATTATAAATGAATTATTCTTCATTCACATTATTTATACACATCAAAACCTTTAAAAGGTATGAATGTACAGTATGTAAAAGCTACACCTGCACTCAACACATCTCCATCTGGATTATATTTGACAGGAAATATCTCTCTAGAGGGATCTAATTATACATTTTCTTTTGGCTACATCCACAATCTCAGAGCTTTCACAAAGCATTTTTTTGTGAGAGGTTCTGCAGGAGAGGATGGTAGCTCCCACTGCAGTATTCTAAATGACTAAACCAATAACAATAATCATTCATCTGATCGAAGGAAAAGCCCTGAAAGGGCTTTTAACAGAAAATGACAGTTATTAGCTATCTGCTTGTGAGATTTTTTGGCACACAACAGTTGTACTTTATCATTTAACTGAAGAAATACTGACATTTTATTTAATTTAACCCAGAAGGAATTGTGTGCTTGTATACCATTTTAGCCGATAACTCCTCATTATTTTAAGGACATTTCCACCTATAATGAGGGTAAATACATAGCTCTTGATGGAGGAGGTGCGGGAACAGCATGGTTAGGCCAGTCAAATGTCATCCAAACAATGCGACAGTCAAGCATCATCCAAAACAAGACGCTCAGACACTATGCAGGTACCACTGGTCATCTTCATGAGTTCATCCTCCTACATTGGCAAGCCATCTTGATAACAAGAATTGCACAATGTAAAATTTAATACACAGCACCCTCTAACCAATAATCTATGACATTCACAAACTTTCCCTTACTACCTACCATATTTACTCCTCCTATTGAGCCAGGAAGGAATCACAAAGCACAAGGATTTGGACATCACACACATACTGACCATATCTCCATAAGTAGTATGATTTCCAAAAATACTGACAACCATAAACTCTCAATCAGGCCACTTCTGTAGGTATCTAGGTCTCATTTTAGATAAGAGAATTGGTCACCTACCTCGGTGAATTCTTTTCTTCTCCTGCTAGGCAGACAGTCCTCCGGATGGGTAGCTCCTCCTCTTGACCGACAGGGGGCAGAAGATACTAAGACGATCTGCACATGACTACTGAGCTACCCCTGCTCTTAACACCAGGAAGTCCCAAGCAGAGGACCGGCTCTTGTAGACTTAGAAAAGGACC
Source organism: Sphenodon punctatus (assembly GCA_003113815.1). Taxonomy (NCBI): domain Eukaryota; kingdom Metazoa; phylum Chordata; class Lepidosauria; order Sphenodontia; family Sphenodontidae; genus Sphenodon; species Sphenodon punctatus. The sequence continues at coordinate 994,520 of QEPC01006664.1, read as the reverse complement.
AGACCTAACCCTGAAATTGAAAGAACTCTGAAACCAGGGAAGAGATAAGGCTCAACAGAACCAACCATTTATAAGGGACGTCGGGTAAGATGGAGAATGTCAAATATAAGGAAAGGGAAAAAACACTCCCCCAAACTAGCCAAAGTTGCTGTTTGCTTGGGTGGGGCCGGAGGACTGTCTGCCTAGTAGGAGAAGAAAAGAATTCACCGAGGTAGGTGACCAATTCTCTTTTCTCTCCCTGCTGCAGACAGTCCTCTGGATGGGACATACCCAAGCAGTAGGAACCCAAAGGGTGGGAACAAACAGTGCCAGAAGGATCTAGCACCGCCTGTAGAACCCTTCTACCAAAGGCTGCATCCGTCGATTGGTAGGTGTTGATCTTATAATGCTTGACAAAGGTATGGACAGAGGCCCAGGTGAGAGCCCTACAAATCTCGTCATATGAGGCTCTTGCCTTAAAGGCATACGAAGTGGCTGG
>QEPC01006664.1:982138-993961 GCA_003113815.1 Sphenodon punctatus | reverse complement strand
CCCCCCCCCCCCCCCGCACGAAGTGGGGCCAGATTTGCAAGGGAGGGAACTTCCCCTTGGCCTTATAAGCTTCGATTATCGCTTGTTTAACCCACTTCAATATCAAGGACTTAAAAGCCTTGGTACCCCTTAGGCTTGCCCACAAATTAACGAAAAGGGCTGTGGACTTCCTAAAGCTTTGAGTCCGTGAGAGATAAATTTTTAACACCCAACGGGCGTCCAGGGTGTGCCATAGCTTCTCCTTCACATGCACTGGTTTTGGGCAGAAAGAAGGAAGCACCAGTTGGTTTAGTCATTTAGAATACCGCAGTGGGACGCGGATCTCTGCCTGGAGCGGCAAGTGGAGGCAGTCGCAAAGGCTGCCTTTTGCCAGTTGCATCTGGTGCGGAGGCTGCGTCCGTTCGTCTCCGGCCCGGACCTGGCCTCCCTCATCCATGCCTTCGTCACCTTGAGGCTGGACTATTGTAATTCGTTCTACTTGGGGCTTCCCTTGTGCCTGGTTCAGAGGCTGCAGCTAGTGCAGAATATGGCGGCCCGTCTCCTTTTGGGGACAGGTCGCCGAGAGCACATAACACCTGTGCTCCGGGCTCTGCACTGGTTGCCGATAGTGTGTTGAGCCAGGTTCAAGGTGTTGGTATTGATTTACAAAGCCCTTCATGGTCTCAAGCCTTCATACCTCAGAGACCGCCTTGCCCTCCACGCCCCGGATCGGCTCCTTTAGTCTGCCGGGGGTGCCTTCTTGGATGTCCCCCATGTTAAGCAGGGGACCACAATGGAGAGGGCATTCTCGGTGGCCGGGCTGCGGCTTTCGAACTCCCTGCCGGAGGAAGCCTGCCTGGCCCCAAGCCTTTTGATATTCCGGCGAAGGTGTAAAACCTGGCTGTTTGCCTGGGCCTTTGGGGCCGGGCTGTAGTAGATTTTTATTCCCCCCACCCTACCCTACTTATGTTGTATGTATCCCAGGCCCTGTTTTAATATTTTAATATTTAATATTTGATAGTTTATTTTTATGTGTTTTAAATTGTTATATTATTGTATTTTTATGGTTGGAAGCCGCCCCAAGCTGTGTTCAGGAGGGGCGGGGTACAAATGGAACAAATAAATAAATAAAGTTCCTGGGATCTGTGGAAGAGAGAATTACACTTTGGGATAAAGGCCTGAGCTAATCTGAGGGTGACTGACTGATTGATTATGGAAAATACAGAAACTTTCCTCCATCGACAGAGCACCCAACTCGGACATTTTCCTAGCTGATGTCACCGCAACCAAGAATGCCACCTTAATGAATAGCATATAGAAAGATACCGGACGAAGGGGTTCGAAGGGGGATTTTGTCAGAGCATCGAGGACCAGATTCAAATCCCAGGATGGGCACCTATGGACCACCGGAGGAGAGAGGTGTCTTGCCGCCCTTAGAAATTGATGGACATGTTTGCGTGCCGAGAATTTCTTGTTGGAAACAGCATGCAGCACCGAGTTTAGATCTGCCGCTTGTCGAGCTAGGGTGTTATGCTTGAGACCCTTGTCCAAGCCTGCCTGACAGAACTCTAAAAATTTGGGGAATTGAGGCTTTACAGGGGTCCTGACCCCTAGCAACTGCCCACAGCGAAAAAACCTTCCAGGTTGCCCTGTAGGAGCACATGGTGGCCGGTCTCCTCGAGGACAGGAGCATCTTAAGGACTGCCTCCAAATACCCCTTCCGAGCAAGGGCTAGATGCTCAACCTCCAGGCTGTCAAATTTAGAGAATTCGAGCCCTCATGGAATAAAGGGCCCTGGCATAGTAAGTCGTGTCTGAGCAGAAGAGAAATGCGGTCCCTGTACGCTCAGTTCCATGAGGTCCGAGAACCAAGGATGTCTCGGCCACCATGGAATCACCAATATCATTTGGACCCTCTCTCTCCTTATTTTTGCCACTGTTCTTGCAATGAGGGGAAGGGACGGAAAGGCGTACAAGAGCCCCGCAGGCCAGCTCTGGTTCAGGGCATCTGTCTTCATTGCTCCCCGGCACCGAAAATGCATCATAAAAAGGTCTACTTGTGCATTCTTGGGGCTGGCAAATAGGTCCATTGCCGGAGAGCCGAAGGACAGAACCAGCTGTCTGAAGACCTCCCAGTTCAGGGACCATTCGTGGGGATCTCCCTCCCTCCTGCTCAACCAATCCACACGATAATTGTCTGTGCCCTTTATGTGCAACGCCTTTAAGGACAGAAGATGGGATTGAGCCCAGTTCAGAAGTCACTTGGCCTCAGCCTGGAGGGCAGGGGACCTCGAGCCTCCTTGGTGACTCACATAGGCTTTCACCATCATATTGTCTGTGTAAACAAGCACGTGTGAATTGAGAAGAACTGGCGAGAAGCATTGGAGAGCGAAGTGACTCACTCTCAGCTCTAGAAGGTTGATACTCCTGATCGTCTCCGACCTGGACCAGAGGCCCTGGGCTGAGCGGTTGTCCAGGTGAGCTTCCCAACCTGTTAAGCTCGCATCCAAGGTGAGGATCTTTCTGAGGGGCTTCACCAGGGGAACTCCCCTTGCGAATCTTTCCCTTTCCAACCACCAGGACATGGGGGATTCTAGGTGGTTTGGAATCCTTACCCATGGATTGTACCCTTTTGTGAGCTCTCTTTGAAAAGGCCTGAGCAGCTGCTGCAAGGGTCTGAGGTTAAATCAGGCCTACTGGAGCTGCTGGGAGCATGATACCAGGAGACCCAGTAGCTCCGCCAGAGTTTTTAGCCTCAAGCGTTGATTGGCACTCAGTAAGTAGATCAAAGAGCGGATCTTTTCTTGCCTTTTAGGGGAAATGAAGACGGCACCTAAAGTAGTATCTATCACCACCCCCAGATGCTCTATTCTGCGGCTGGGAACCAGTTGGCTCTTGAGGACGTTCACTATAAAGCCGTGGTGATTTAGGTACTGTATCACCCTGGCAACATCCGCCAAAGCCCTGTCCTGAGAAGAAGCCCTGACCAGGAGGTCGTCTAGATAAGGGTAAATATGTATCCTCTCTCTGTGCAGATTTGCTATGAGTGTGAAGAGAGTCTTGGAGAAGGTTCGAGGGGCCTAGGAGAGACCGAATGGCAGGGCCTTGTACTGCCAATGGCTCTGGGGTAGTGGAAGCGGAGCCATTTCCTGTGCGCTGGAAGAACTGGGATATACAAATAGGTCTCCTTCAAGTCCAAGGAGGTCATCCAATCCTCCAGCACCAGGCTCTGGCAGATGGATTTTACCGTCTCCATCTTGAATTTCTGGGGTCTAACACATTTGTTTAGTGCCTTCAAATCCAGAATGGCCCTCCACTGGCCGGACTTCTTGGCCACTAGAAAGATTATCAAGTATAGGCCGAGGCTGACTTCCCCGGGAGGAACCCTCTCTATGGCCCCTAAGGACCCTAATATTTTTAGCTCCGTGGACATGGCGAGGTGTTTGAGGGGCTTCCTGGAGACTGGGGAAAGCAAGAACCATTCCCTGAGGGGCCTTTGCAATTCTACTGAGTAGCCTTGGCGAATAACTTGCAATACCCAGGTGTCCGAGATTGACTTTTCCCAAATGGCTGAGAAAGCTTGAAGTCTGCTTCCTATCTCCACGTCCCCTTGCCCGTCATACCTGTTTGCTGGACTGACCGGGGATGGGCTCGGTTTGAATTTGCCAGCTTCACGCTGCCTCTGCTCTCTAAAACAAAAGGACTGCCTGGGGTCTCTTTCGTTTGATTGATTTCTCCTGGCAAAGGAAGGAGAGGAGTTGCCAAACCGAAAGGTTGGAGAGCAAAAAGGTTTTCTTTTTGTAAGGAATTGTTGGAGGGTTTTGGTCTTCGTTTTATCGGTGGCATCGGCCAGCACCTTGTCTAAAGAAGATCTGTTATGTATCAATTAGGCAATATTGACCATGATCAGAGACACAAGCAGGATCAGGTTTGGACAACTCAGTTCAGGTTCTTCAGCCACAGGTCTCAGGCTGACACTATCCAACTAGGCCCATGAGAATAAAGTTGTCAAAATCACTTTCTAAGCAGAAAATGTATTTCCAAGGCCACAATAGAAAACCCTAGACAGCCACTATCTCTGAGAACACAGAAATAGGCCTAAGAGAAACAAAGGGAGTTTGTAAGAAAGCGAGGTGCCCTCCCCTACAAATAAACAGTAACTCCCTAAAACTCCCTGAGAACTCCAAAATAGCTTGGTGGCCGTGCTCCAAGTGATAGCATTATGAATAGCCAGCTTATTCTCTGCACCTGGCAAAGGGGACCCTGCAACATGTATCCCTAATAAATGAAGCTATAAAAGGGAAAGTTCAGCCCCTTGCCCCTTGTCATTGACGCTAACGGCCACTAGCATTGCAGTGAGCCGCGTGGGTCTTTGATCCTTACCGTCGCTCTCAAAAGATCCAGAGACCCCCGGGCCAGCCATCTGCTGGGCCCTCTCCCCTTCTCCTCTGAACCAGCCTGCGTCTCGGACTGTGCCTCTGACACGTAAGATATCATGGGTTACTGGGGTTTGTAACTGAGAACACTGCCATGTCCAGATGTTAAGTGTCTATTCAATAAAACTGAGTTGTACCTCTATACTTTGGCTTGTTAATTGCAACCTTCGATCCCATTTGGGTAAATTGAGGCACGCCACCTCATTTATTCCTTTCAGATCCAAATAATTTTAACCCTTTATAGGGGCCCTCCACTAGCAAGTTTTTGGCCGTGGGGGTCTCCCTGCCAGGAACGTAGCCAAACTCTCCTCCTTGCCGCTATGGCATGTGCAACAGAACAGACAGACCAGGAGAGAGCGTCCGTGGTGGCATCAGTCAAAAGAGCAACTGCCATAATGATACAGGAGGAGAGAACCTTAGCCTTCTTGTCCAAAATGTGAGAGGACTGCAGCTCATGTGTCGAAGACATCATAGCTCTGGCAACATAAGAGGAAAGGATGTTTACTCTAAGGGAGGCTGCGGTGGAATCCAGAACCCTTCTCAGGACCCCCTCTATGGCCCTATCTGTGGGGTTCTTAGGGAATCAGTCCCCTTCAGTAGGAAACACTGTTTTCCTTGCTAGGGAGGCAGCAGCGGCATCCACCTTGGGGTTTTTAAACAAGCCATCCTTTTTTCTGGAAAAGGAATAAAGCGCCTCCTGAGCCTTGGCCATTTAAAAAATCTTCCCAAGGGACTTGCACTCAGAGAACACCAATTTTTCAAAGGTTCTGTTGAGGAGCAACCCTTTATCCCTAGCCTGAACAGAAGGGATTAGGTCTCTGTCATCCTCTTCCTCAGAGTCTGAGGAGTCTCCCCTAGAAGGCTTTTCCAGCAGGTGGAGAGTTTTGACAACTTGAAAGAGAAGTTCCTCTCTATACTGGGAGGGGAACTGTCTGTCCTGGTCTCTAGGATTAGGTAAGGACTCCTGGCAAGCGGAGGGAATCAGCGGCCAGCTTGCCCCTCCCCCCTTCCTCAGCAGAGCTGTCTGAAGGCTGAGGAGATTCCAATATGCAAAGAACACCGCCACCTGCTGGTCAAGGAGTGTTTCCCGCCTTTTTAACTGCCTCTTTTTTGACCCAGTAGCCTTATCTTTTCCCTTGAATCCCTTTCTCTTTGACTTGCCCTGTCTGTCACAGAGCCAGGTCAGGGAGTCCAGCATTTTGCCCATAGTATGATTAAGGGCAATTAAGGGGTCTGGCTGGTTGATCAGCATCTCAGCCGGTGGTAAGGCAGGCGAGGTCAGGTCTCCCTGTGAGGAAGCCTACAGGGAAGACAAGAGTCATGGAAACTGAGGACCCAGGGGAGATGAGAGTCCCTGGCAGGAACACTCATATCTTCCCCCTCCCCCCACAGACGGAATGGACCTACCTCAGGCCTAAGGCTGGGATCCATGATCCTGTCACTCTCTCCCTCTGCAGCTGCGTGGGAGAAAAGGAGCCGGGAGTGCCGCCCTCACGAAGGGAGGGGGAGCCCAGTGGAATGGACTCAATGCCCTGTAAGAGTCGTTTGGGACAGGGGAGGCACGGGCTCGCTGAGGCGCTGCCATAACTGGGAGTCCTCACGTCCTGGCACCGGCTCCCTGCTCCCAGGCAACTGCAAGAGAGCTGGCCAGGTTAAGTAGATATAAAAGCCAATGCTCCTGAGGACAGTACATCTTAAGGATTCAAGGTAAAATAAAAGTAGACGGTGAACATTTTGCTTCATGTTTTCATGGTCCACATGAAAGTATTTTTTAAAAATATATATTTAACTCTCAGTTCTCAATTCAAATAAGTGAAAGCTGTAACACCAGTTATATAAAACTAAATTCCTGAAATAAAGTCATTTTGGCTATGGATTTTCTTATGTTATCCAGCAAAACTACTTCTCTTGCATTTTTAAAAGCCCATAGCCAAAATGACTTGATTTCAGGAATTTAGTTTTATATAACTGGTGTTACAGCTTTCACTTATTTGAATTGAGAACTGAGAGTTAAATATATATTTTTTTTAAATACTTTCATGTGGACCACGAAAACATGAAGCAAAATGTTCACCGTCTACTTTTATTTTACCTTGAATCCTTAATTTCCTAATAGCATAATTTAGTGTTTAGTCTAAATAGTAACGGTGTTTGTGGCGATACCTCTAACAACACGTTTACAATGTCTGAAAATATCCTATGAAAGTATATCTTCCTTTGTTGAGATGCTGCAAAATGTTTTAGCTTTTGCAGGCACTTCTGAGAGCAGAATGAGACTTGAAGAGTCTTGAAGAGCTACTAATCCGTGGGGAATGCGTATCTTCCTCCTACAGCACACATTGGTCACATTTTCTTTGATCTTCTCAAACATGCGAGAGCAAGCCTAGCCTCGCAAATAACACATTCGGACTTTGACAAATAATGTTCAAATCCTCACCATATCCTTAGCCATAAACTCACTATATTTCAACTTCAGTTCCACATCTATAAAATGGGAATAATAATGACCTACCTCATGAAATTGTTGTGAGGGTTAATGAGAGGAGGAATATAAAGCAGTATATAAATACTATATAGTGAGTAGTGATGCAGGCTTTTTCTTTTCAATCAGCTTTAGACTGCCTATTGAAAGTAACTGTGCATATGAAACTTCATTTTTTACTGCAATGCATCTGGTTATGAAAAATCACTTATCTATACAGATTCTTAGGCCACTTGCCCACGTTACAGGGGCTGACGATTCTTCCGGAGAGGACTCTCCCGGTCGGGAAACTTACGCCAAGCTCTGCACATGGGTGCACGACTGAAAGAGTCATCAGCCATGTCCAGCGGCCTTTTTTCCTCCAAATGTCAGGGCTTGAAATCAAGTCCTGACATTCAGAGGGAAAAAAGCCGCTGGACACAGCTGATGACCTGCGTCCAAATGTGCCGGCCGGGAGATTCTCCTCTGGAAGAATCGCTGGCCCCAGGAATACGCGCAAGTGGCCTTACTTTGCTCGGGATACACATTTGTACTTTCCATCAGTACATGCTGTAGAGATAATTGCAGCCTTGGGATAGATCTAAACAAAAGGACTGTTAAAAGGGGCTCTGTGGTTTTGTCTACACTGGCAATGTTATTGATAACTTCCATTACTGTATAAGCTTTGCAACAGAGCCACTGGAAAAGGGTTAACAAATCTGGAAGCACTAGAACAACCCAGCTGGTGACATTTTTACCATGTTATCATTTAAGTTCACTGGTTGCCAAACTGTGCGTTGAGACCCCCAAATGGAGTTGCAGTCATGATAGATAGCATATATATATATTTGTATAGAGATGCAGCCTTTGAGTTTAGTGGTTGCCTCCACACAACCAAACTATCAGTCTCATTAATCTCTAAATAGTCCAATCATGGTATATACTTTTGAAAGATGTGGTGTTCTTTCATGGGCAATGGAAATTGCCTCTAACTTAACTGCACCACAGGACTTCACAGACCTCTCTCCACAATTCCCTCCATTCCTTAATTGCCCTCATTACTAAACTGTTCACAAAACATCAAACCTGCATTTCTCATCACTGGCCTTTACTAATCATTAAAACTCTCAATCACTATAAATATTTGTATGTGTCATAGCCTTCTTCATGGTTATTGTCTAGTCACCAAGCTGTAAACACCATCATTCTGTTCTCATGCAAGACCATCCACAGTGCACAGGGGGTGTTTAGACAGACACTTAAACAAAAACAAACAAACAAAAAACACTCTCCCCTATGTTGCTCACCAATGCCCTGATCCAAGGTCCATGTGTGTACGGATCAAACCTACCGTGTGTGCCTGGGGATGCCCCCAGCAAAGTCCCCTACCTCCCTACTGTACCTCCACCACTCCGAAGAGGGAGAGGAGGGGCTGCAGCAGCAAATGCTGGTCAACTGTGGACCTTGGAGGGTGGCCAAAGATATAACCTCATATTGTGCTTACCTAAATTGATCATCACAACTTGTTTGACTCACTAAAATTAGGGCTGCAGCAGGAAAAGAAGCCCAATGCACCAAAAGTGTGTAATTCCTTCTTCTTTCCGAATACTCACTTCATTCATACCACTCCCCAGTTTTACGCCAACACATGATCACATTGCAAGGGGTACTCTGTTTTTAGAGAGACCAGTAAATCCAAGAATATAGATTTTGAAAAGCTGTTGGAATCAGTATACTATCGGACACACCCTCATGGCAAAATAATGCCAAAATGTATAACTATTGCAGAGCGCTATTTACCAGATCTACTGTTGCAGAGCACTATCAAATTTGCCCGCCGCTGGCTCCCCAGGTTGGTAGTGCTCCTTGATTCCCAGCTCAGCCTGGATGTCCATGTGGGAGCTGTGGCGAGGAGTACATTTTGCCAATTACATCTGGGCCAGTGGCTTCAGCCATACATCTCAGACTCCGACCTGGCCACTATCATCCATGCTTTCATCACCTCTATATTAGACTGTTGTAACACGCTCTACGTGGGGCTACCCATGGTGACGGTTAGGAGACTGCACGTGGTGCAGAAGGCAGTGTCCCATCTCCTTACGGGGTCGAGCCGTCAGGAGCATATTACACCAGTGCTCTGTTCTCTACACTGGCTGCCTATAGTCTTCCAGGCCCAATTCAAGGTGTTGGTACTTACCTATAAAGTCCTAAATAGCCTGAGTCCTACATATCTGCGGGACTGCCTCACTCCTAAGGCTCCTGATCAACCCCTGCGGTTGACCAGGGGCACCTTTCTTGAGATCCCCTGGGTATCCCAGGGGGCAACGATGGACGGGGCGTTCTCGGTGGCTGCACAAAGGCTGTGGAACTCCCTCCTGGCAGAAGCCCGCTTGGCCCCATCTTTTATATGAAAATGTAAGACCTGGCTCTTCCGCCAGGCGTTTGGCAGGGCGATTGGGGGGGGGAGGGGGAGAGTGAGTTAGGGTGAGTGTTTGGGGTGGGTTTTGACAATCTCCATGTTTGATATAGTTTTACTGTTTCTTTTATTTTCATATATTGTAAGCAGCCCCGAGCTGATGTGGCAGGAGGGGCGGGTTATTAAATTTATTAAATAAAATAAATAAATCGAACAATTTAAAAAATAATAGATGAATACAAGTAGGTATTACATTGTGGTTTTCTTTGAACTAAAACAAACATGTTTATGACACATTGTTTCAAATGTCCACTATTCATACACGTACACACTAAGACATTTCTAATTTTAATACAATGAACAAAAATAACTTTGTCAGGACTACAGTTTTTTAGATTTCATAATTAATAATTTAGTTATATATCATTTGTTGAATAGTGCCTTTAAACAGCTCTTCTAAACATACGTTAAGAGAAACACAAAATAAAATGTTTTTGGAAAATGCTCCAAACACCCCAGTTACCTTATGACACCAGACCTCCCAGGAGCCTGATTATGGAATTTTCTTACAGGAAACATTTTATGCAATGGAAGTGCAGTGCATTTGTTTCCTTGGAAACAAACCCTTTCACCTTCATTGCACAGAATCTTAAGCAAAAGAAAACTCGGTAATTAGGGCCAAAGTCTAGCTATTTTAAGTCAGCAAGATGTTAAAGCACAACAATTTTATTAGCAACAGAACACAATGAAAATTCGCTTAACTCGCTTATTGAATCAATAAACCTTCATGTGAATTAAAACCATAAATCTATTGCATCAACTGCAGTGATAATCATTACCTAACAGATTAGATAAATATTGTTGATTTTGACTTTACTACATTGTCCACTTCGTTTAAAAAAAAAAAAAATCCTTCAAAAGAAAAATGAAGAAAAAGTAGCAATAAAGAGCAAGACACACAGGTTATAAGGTTTCAGAAGGTATGGCTTCATTGTTAATTCCTTCAATACTACAACATTTTCCAAAGAGATAGGAGATGAAGGAGAAAATACATTATTAGAGCGAAGGAGCGCTCTAATAGTTAAGGCGTGTTGCATTCTACATTATAAAGCCCCAACATTCTATTTGTTCTAAAATCAGCATGATCAAAGATAGGATTGTGAAATTTGTTGTGGCATATCACTGGGGTAAACGAGTCATGTTGTGAAAATTTCAGCTGAATCCATTGGACAAAAGCTGAGATATCACAGTTTGAAACCTGAACTTTCAAGGCTGATTTTTCATTTAGTTAGACCATCTGGATCTGGGCAGGGTAGAGGGGTCGAGTATTGGTGGGGAGGAGGAATTAACCTTTTAGAAAATTAAAGGAGGCTTCCAGGGGGTGCCTTTGGGGTTTTATTTGTAAAATCTAATTAGCAGTTTTAAAGTTCTGGGGTTGTGAAAAAACCCATGTTAGTCTATGGAGAGGGACGGGGCTGCTTTGAAGAGGAGCGCTGCTCGCTGCCTCTTCTCCTGTCTTTCCCTTCCCTGAGTGGGACTTGGGGCAATTGTGCCTGGGGGTTTTGGGGTACTATGGAACGACAGCAGGGGGGCAAAGAAGCAAGGGTGGGGGCGCTCTGGGTGTGGGGGGGCAAGGGAGCGAGGGCAGGGGGTGCGTTGAGGGCAAGGGAGCGAGGGCAGGGGGTGCTTTGGTTGTGGGGGGGCAAGGGAGCAAGGGCAGGAAGGTGCGCATTGTATTTAACAAAAAACTTGGATATTCCATAGTAAAAAAACTTCTGGTTTACAAGAAGAGTTAAGGCTCTTGCAAATTCAAACATGCACTAAAAAGCTTGGAAATTGCAAGTTAACTCCAGCCTTAACTTCCATACAATGTTAGCAGTAAAGACATTTACAGTCTCACATATTGTGCTCACTTGCAACTTAGCACCCTTGCTCCGTGCACCTACACTTTGCCTTCATCTTTCAGCCCCAATCCTCTTCCTCTGCAGGTTGGGAGCAACACTGATGCTGGGGATAGGAGGGTGTAAGCTGGCCCCTCAGCCCCTCCATTCCCTCTATTCTTTCATGTCAGTTGGAGAGAATGGGACAGCTGAGTAATGTCTCACAACCATCCCTCTTACCAACTAGTCCCCACTGCGCTCCCAGAGCATAGTGAAGCTGGATACAGTCGTATACAAATGTTTAATTTAAACTTTAAGTTGGGTATGCATTGAAATTAATTAAACGGAACGGTCACTGGAAGGAATGGAGGCAACAGCAATGCCTATTTCGAAATAAATACTATTGTCATTCCAACATCCAATTAAGTGACTGTCAAATAATACAACACAGTTGCATCTTTGGGAGTACATGGGGAAGGGAAGAGGGTGTGAAATAATGAGGAAGGCACCAGATGCAGTAAGTGGAATGGTTGGAATGACAGGGAAATATACAAAGAGTGTGCAGGATCAAGTAAGTGTGTGGAATGACAGGAGGAATTGTGAAATAACTGATTCAGAAGACTGATAGGATACCGGGGGGGGGGGGGGGGGG
>QEPC01006664.1:949566-978227 GCA_003113815.1 Sphenodon punctatus | reverse complement strand
CCCTTGGTTTACTGAGGGGCTGCGGTGTATGAAACAGTTCAGAAGGGGAATGGACCAGTTAGGTTGGTTCGCCCTCAGAGGCTGATGGAACTTCAGTGGTTCTAGGAGGCTCTGAGAAAGTTAACCCTGGACCCTGACGGCCACTCTGTCGATGTGCTGGTACAGCACTGGAACACCTTGCTGGGGGAGGCCATCGACAGGGCGGCTCCGAGACGTCCCCTGCCTCTGTCTTGTCATCGCAGGGCCCCTTGGTTTACCGAGGGGCTGCGGTGTATGAAGCAAGTAGGCAGGAGACTAGAGCGACGTTGGCGTCGAACTCGCTCTGAATCTGACCCATTTCCCCATAGGACCCATTTGCGGTCATATGTTGAGGCTGTGAGGACAGCAAAGAAGGAATTCTTTGCTGCCCTCATAGTGTCTGCGAAGTTGCATCCAGCGGAGCTGTTCCAGGTGGTGCGGGGGCTCGTCAGTCCAGCCTCCCTCCACCTGGATGGGGACTTGTCCCAGACCTACTGTGAGGAGTTTGCCATCTACTTTGCAGAGTAACTTTGACACTGGGTTGGATGCAGTAGGTGAAGAGCATGAGGTTATGAAGACACCGTCTGGTCGATCTTCCCGGGAGGAGTTTCAGGAAGTGATGCCGGCCGATGCGGTGGATGTCCTGGGGTCTGTTTGAACCACAAGTTGTGAACTAGATCCGTGCCCGTCCTGGTTGGTGAAAGCCTCCAGCAAGACATTGGGGTCGGTTCTGGCGAGGGTGGTTAACGCATCCCTTCAACAGGGGAGGTTATCGCCCAGTCTCAAGGAGGCTGTGGTGCGCCCCCTGCTGAAGAAACCTTCACTGGATGTGGACGCACTTGCCAGTTACCATCCTGTCTCTAATCTTCTCTTTTTAGGGAAGGTTATTGAACTGGCAGTGGCTCTGCAGCTCCAGGCGCATCTGGACAGTATCGGTTTCCTTGATCCTTTTCAGTCTGGGTTTCACCCCGGCTATGGTACTGAGACAGCGATGGTGGCTTTGGTGGACGATCTCCGCCAGGAGATGGATGCACGATGCTCTACATTCCTGATCCTGTTAGATCTCTCGGCTCAGCTGCTTTTGATACCATGGACCATGGGCTGTTGCTGAGATGGCTGCGAGACCTGGGGGGTCTGGACAGGACTGTCCTTGGGTGGTTCCGCTCATTCCTCTCGGGGAGAAGCCAGCGGGTGGTGCTGGGAGCTGAAACATTGAGCCCCCAGCCCTTGACCTGTGGCATTCCACAGGGTTCAATTGTCTCCGCTTTTGTTTACTGTGTATATGCAGCCCTTGGGGGAGAGCGTGAGGGTTTGGGGTGCAATGTCACCAATATGCTGATGATACTCGGCTGTACCTCTCGTTTTTGACTGACCCAGGTCCTGGTTGCTTTCCCAATGTTTGGAGGCTGTGGTGGATTGGATGTGGCAGAGCAGACTGAAGCTCAATCTTGATAAGAGGGAGGTGATGGTGGTGGGTAGNGAAGCCAGCGGGTGGTGCTGGGAGCTGAAACATTGAGCTCCCGGGCCTTGACCTGTGGCGTTCCGCAGGGTTCCATCCTGTCTCCGCTTTTGTTTAAAGTGTATATGCAGCCCCTGGGGGAGATCATGAGAGGGTTCGGGGTGTGATGTCACCAATATGCTGATGATACTCAGCTATACCTCTCGTTTTCAACTGACCCAGGCCCTGCCGTCTCGTTGCTTTCCCAATGTTTGCAGGCCATGGCAGATTGGATGCGGCAGAGCAGACAAGCTCAATCCTGATAAGATGGAGGCAAGGGAGGTGCCAGCTGCTCTGGTGGTGGTGGGGGCGGGGTTGTCTGCCCTCCTGTAGCTGAACAGGTTTGGAGTCTAGGGGTGGTTTTGGATCCGGGCCTTGGTCTGGCTCGGCAGATGGAGGCAGTGGCTAAAGCTGCCTTCCGCCAGCTCCATCTAGTACGGAGGCTGTGCCCATACATTTCCGGGTCCGACCTGGCCACTCTTATTCATGCCTTCATCACCTCAAGGCTAGACTACTGCAATGCGCTCTACGTGGGGCTTCCCTTGGTTCTGGTTCAGAGGCAGGGACGAGGCGGCGGGAGCATATAACACCTGTGCTCCACACTCTGCACTGGCTGCCTATAGCGTACCGAGCCAGATTCAAGGTGTTGGTGTTGATCTATAAAGCTCTACACGGTCTGGGCCCCTCACACCTTGGGGACCACCTCGCCCTCCGCGCCTCAGAGTGATCCCTGTGGTCTGCCGGGGGTGTCTACTTGGAGGTCCCCCGTGTTAAACGGGGGGCCACAATGGAGACGGCGTTCTCAGTGGCCGGGCCGCAACTCGAACTCCCTCCCAGAGGAAGCTCGCCTGGCCCCGGGTCTAATGGCTTTTCGTCGAGCCTGTAAGACCTGGCTGTTCGCCCAGGTCTTTGAAGGGGAGGGTAGTATAGGTTGGGGGGATTTGGAGGAGGGGTTTATAGTAAATGTTGGGGGGGAATTATGGTTTTTAAACTATTTTTATTCTATGATGTTTTATTGCTGTTTTATTTGTTGTGATCTACCCCGGGATGCCGTGGGCATGAGGGGGCGGCCAATAAATGTGAAAATAAATAAATAAATTAAATAAATAAATAAACTTAGTTCAGTATAAAACCCTCCAACTTCTTTCCAGGGCACTGCAGCTTGCTCATTATCTCATCTCTGTCTTGTCTGGATTCAAGCAGGCAAGCCAATTGAAATTGAATCCAGACAAGACCGAGGTGATGATGGTTGGCAGCCATGTGACCTGGGGGACGTAGAAACCCCTGTTATTGATGGGATCCAGTCTCCTTTGGTCATTCAGTTTCACAGCCTTGGAGTGCTCTTGGATCCACTGCTGCACCTGGACTGCCAGCTTGCGGTGGTGGCCAGGAGTGCTTTTCACCAACTTCATCTAGTGAGATGGCTGCATCCTTTATCAGATCTGGTTGCCATCGTCCATGCCTTTGTAACCTTGAGGCTGGACTACTGCAATGCGCTCTACGTGGGGCTGCCCTTGAAAACTGTTCAGAGGCTGCAGAACGTGGCGGTCCGCCTTCTGTTGAGAGTGGGTTGCCGGGAGCACATTACATTGGTGCTCCAAAGTCTGCACTGGCTGCCAATAGCATTCCGGGCACAATTCAAGGTGCTGTTTTTAACCTATAAAGCCCTAAATGGCTTGGGCCCCAGGTAACTGAAGGACTGCCTCTTCCTCTATGGGAAGGATCCCCTCTTCCCCACGTGGCCTCCGAGGTCGGCCGAGAGAAGCCTCTGTCCATCTGCCCATGACATTTTTCCCACGAGGGCATGCAAAGAGGCATTTTCAGTGGCTTCCCCACATTTATGGAACTCCATCCCCATGGAGGTCTGCTTGAGCCCACGCATACTCATTTTCTGGTGGAGATGTAAGACCTTGTTTGGCCAGGCATTTGATGAGCAGGGATGGGGTGGATGGGATTGGGTGGTAAGGTTTAGGGATGAAGACTGGAGGGTAGAGAGTGTTGAGACGGACGGGGATAGGGATTAGGTGGGAAGTTATTGGGGGGGGGTTGGTGTGAGTAGGATGATGGTGTGTTTTTTGGTAAACTGTATTTTAATGGTTTTTTAAATTATATTTTATGTTTTTTGTAAGCTGCCCTGAGCCTTTGGGGAAGGGTGAGGTAAAATTTTTAAATAAATAAAAGAACTACACCTCAAAGTCAAATATGATTCAGGAACAATAGGGGAATGAAATGCAAGCAAGGATAAACAACTATCAACTGCAACAGAACCGTATGGAATGACATACCATCCATTTCTGTTGCATCGCATCGTGCACCGTGGGGGGCGGCGGCATGGGAGGCAATGGGGGTGTGTCCCCCGAGTCCCCCCGCCCCACCGGTACAAGCCTCAGGCAGGGGGCAGCAGCAGCTGCCGCCGGCAGAGACGGCTTCCGCGGCTGGCTCCCAGGCACCAGCCCCACCCAGACGTAGTGCATGCCTGGCGGGAAGCTGCACGTTGGCGGGGGGTGGAGCCCCACCAGCGTCCATAGCAATGGCCCCTAACCCAGAAGTATAAGAAGCCGGTGGGGCTGCAGTTCTCTCTCATAAGAGAGACTGGCCCCTCTTGTGCTTCTTGACTGCCTGCATTCTGGTTGTGTGGAGTGTGATTGTGTTTGGGAGACTGGATGACTAGTTCTCCTTCTGTCTTGCTCCCTTCTGTACCTTGAGAGAGTCTGTGAGTAACGGTTGTCCCCCCTTGCCGCCCCATTGCCACTCACTCCCCTGTGTGCGAGTGTTTCCTGTTCTTTGTCCCTCCCCTGCCTTGTCAAGTGTGGACCCTTTCCCCTCCCCTCTGGTTCCACCCCCCCTTGTGACCCCATTCCCTGAAACCCGAGAACCCCGGACCTGACCTTCCCCTCACCTTGGCACCGCCTCCCCCTCTTCCCCTTGTGTCTGGAAGCGTATCGGTGTGACTGTCCTCGGTGGGGATGCCCCCCCATCATATCCCCTTACCCCTCCCCCCTTCCTTATTGGAGCCTCAAACCTCTCTCGCTGGCCCTATGATGATCTGGGTTGCTCTCAGCACTTGGGAGAAAGCCCACCTACGACCCTGAGGGCATTACCGACACCGCGGTACCCATGTGAGAGAGTGTTTTGGGGTAAACCCCGCTACTCTCCCCCTCCCGTCCCAGCCTGTCCCTTCCCCTCTGACCCCTCCACCCCTAACAATTTCCCTGTCATTACACCTGTTCCCTACAGCTCCCTTCTTGACAGTCCCCGTTCTCATCATTTAAGCCATTCGCCATTGCCTTCCTCTTGTTACCTCATGCAGTCGCTAGCCATTTCCATTACCTCCTCCCTGTCATTCCACCCCATCCAATCATTCCACCCCGTCCTCTTCTTGTGAATAAGATTATTACTCAAGTTATAATTTATGAATGTTATATCATAATAGGACATTTAAAAAAACAAACAAATTCAGCAGTTACAAAAATGGAGTACATCCCTTTAAATATTGAAGATCAGTTAAGTTAGTGCAGTTTAAAATAACTATCAATACAGATTCATGAAGAACTATTTTCTGTTCTTGTTAAACTACTTTCATAATAATAAGGTATTAGAATTTCAATTCCTCTTGTATCTCTCAGCTAGCTTTCTGAAAAATGGTGATCTTTCCAAATGCCAAAGTACAGTTGTTTGGCCATTATGTGTCCCCTCTCTTCATCCCAAAGTGCACTTCAAGCAATCTCAGTAACAGGAGAGGAAAAACCGAATGGCCAGCCAGCTGAAACAGATCAACGGCACTATTTTTCACAAAACAATTAAATATTAAAATTCAATTTCTTTCTCCTTCACGGAAAAAGTCTGAAAACACCAGCGACCACAGAGGCTACACTGGAACATAGGGGAAAAGACGGTCCTTCAGATGCCTGGGGCCCAAGCCATTTAAGGACTTTATAGGTTAAAACCAGCACCTTGAATTGTGCCTGGAACACTATTGGCAACCAGTGCAGACTCTGGAGCACTGGTATAATGTGCCCCCAGCGACCCACCCCCTGACTCTTCTTCATGGAAAATACCAGTGTGGATCCAGACTCCCTGAAGCCAACATCTGGAAATGATAACAAATTCTTTCCCCGTAAGGAATACCCTTTTGTGTCCCCCCGCTATAGGTCCAGTCCAGCTCTTACTGATGTCACTGAAAAACTGACTTCAGTGGAAGCTGGATTGGAATTTAATGTCATTTACCATATTTGTTCAGCATTTTTTTTTTTTTAACAACAAACAAATGTATACACTAAAACTGCAAAGGAGCAAACTATTTGATAAGGTACAAGTTCGAAGTAGTTGTCACCGAGGATACATATCTTGGAACAGGTGATGTGAGAAATGCTCTGTCTGCTAAGCGATGAAAATATCAGCATCCTCATTCTTCTACTCTCCTTGTATTTTACTGGATTCCATGCTTCAACAGATAGGCTAGCATGTCTTTTAGCATAAAGGGGAGTTTCACATCTACACTGATGACAGAATCATAGCTGACTGATCATACAAGTATATTTAAAGTTGGGTGAACAATTTCCCTTAAAGTGGGGAAACTATGCTTCATACTTCAAGAACCATAAGACATACAAACTGAAAATTGCTTTGAAAATCTAAGTAGTGTAGTCAGCTTCATTTGTACTAACAAGCAGAACAGGAATGACTGACTAGAGTGGGGTAAAGCATATGGTGGTTTCTCTCTGGGGGAGTAAATGTCCAAAAGGGAAAGGAAAAGAGGAAGCAAACTTGATTCAAATGGGGAAACCACAGCAGAAGGAACATACAATTAATAGCATCCTCCTCCCGTGTGCTCTATTTTACAGTGATGACCAGCTACTACAAGTTATTTGAGTAGGGGAAAACACAGCAAAAAGATGGGCATAATGCGACAACTATCGCTGCTGTAATGGAGAACAGTGGATCCTGAGCTCGAGCAGCCTTATCCACACACAGGATATAATGCAACAACACACACACAGGCCCCGATCCCATGTTTGAGAGCAGACTACCTTTTTCGAATAGCCTACACTGACTTCTGACTATGCTGTCATACCCTTACCCTGACTCCTACTCCTACCCATACTCCTACCTTTGAACCTACCCTATCCTGACTGTGCTGCCATAAGGTGGGGGGAGAGGAGGGGCTGCAAATGTGGATGAAAGTACTGCCAGGAGACGGGGGACTTTGCCTGGGGCGCCATGTGTGCGCACACTGTGAGCATGCAAGTGTAGCTTTGGTCCACGCACACAGACCTTGGATCAGGGCGACAGTAAACAAAGCTACAAAACATGACAATGTAGAGAGCACGGCCTACCATGGATCTCTCTCTGACAACAGCCTATTCGTTTTTACGTATGGCTGCTTTTGGTTCATTTCCTAACTGTGTTTCAGCCCTACATGACTGTGGTCACTTGGCTCTGTTGGCTCAGGTCTGGGGGTGTACAGAGCCGAGACATTGAGGAATGGATTCCTACTGACACTGGTCAGTAAAATTTACCACTTTCTGTATAAAATAAATAAACCAATGACCAAGATTGTTATTACAATATGAAGTATTATGGAAAAACAGGAAAAGCAGACCCTTTTTTTCTTCCATATGGACCATAGCCTGAAGAAGGCTTCACTCCAAATGGCAGCATTTGTAGTGTGGCACCATCACTAGATCATTATGTGGGAAGAAGTGTTCTATGGTCCCAATTCAAGGTCCACACACATGCAGGCCAAATCTCTGTACATGAGCATACAGTGTGCGTGTGCAACATGGTGTCCTAGGCAAAGTCCTCCGCCTCCCAAGCATGGCCCTTTTTAAACAGGATGTATACAGGGGAATCTGTGTGTGCGCGGCAGTGTGAGCGGTGCAGGGTGTACGTGGGCACACGCTGATCCCCCTGCATCCCCACTCACGGAGCAATTGGTGTTTTGGCTAATTGCTCTGTGAGTGGGCAATGGGTGTGGAGGTGGTTGTGCATGCGTGTTTTGCGGGAGCGCACATGCATGTACTCCCACCCGCCATGGCACTCACACGTGCGGCACCCACTCATGCCCACGTAGTGGATCTGCGTGGGCATGAGTGGCCTGCCTCATGTAAAAAGGGCCCGTGTTGCCACCCGCTGCAGCTCTGCCTCTTCCTCTGCCAGTGCAGTCAGGAGATTACTCCAAGGACACCTCGTGCACGCACACTATGTGTGCACAAAAGGGTAGGTTTGGTCCATGTGCATGACTGATGCAGACCTTGCTTTGATGCCTATGTCTTCATTCTATAAATGTGGTGTACATGGCTCTTTAAATATTAAAAACACACCAAATGTGTCTTGACTAAAGGACAGACAGTTCAAATGGTGGTAGGGGAGGCTGCTGCTGTGCAGGGAAAAACGTGTCAGAAAAAGTTTGTTACTCTTCATATTATCTGAAAATTCACCTAACAGAAATTGCAAACTCCACAGAAACAAAATAAACGCAGTAACATTTCTGCTAATGAAAACGCTCATCAAAATTGTAACATTTCTGCTAATGAAAATGGCAACATATAGATTAATGTTCATCTAATGGCCATGACTGTAATTCTACTAAGGGAGTTTCTAGTAACATTAATAAGCTTCAGTGCTTTATTAATCTTGCAAATGCCCCTCAATGGTTTGCAGCTTTGCATGAATAATTCAGTTAATTTTATAATAAATTGATTTAAATGTATTTTATTGTTTACATGCTTTTTCCTATTGTGTCTTTCGCACTTCGTGCTAGCTTTAGAGCTGAAACTAATGACTTCCTGTGGCTTTTATTAGCACTTTGTGACGTTTGCACGAGTTTTAACCTCTAATTCAAGAATAGTAACTTGATATGTAAAAGTACTGGGCGCCTGCAACTCCTATTGACTTTACAACTGATCAGCACTTTCGCCAGGCAGGCCATTTTAAAAAATAAATAATTAAAACAAGGACAAAAATCTAGCTTATCTTTGGGAAGTGTTACTTAATGTGGATATGACCTGCTTAGCCTCAGGAGATACTCTCCTATTAGTAGGAAAATTTTTACTTGCTAAGGCACCCACCAACATAGTATCTAGGATCAGATACATAATTAAGAAAGTATTACTTTTGTTCCAAAATGATCATATCCTTCCTTACCAGACCTGGTTTAGATCATATTAAGAATTAGTCTGGCTCTGAAGCTTTAGAAGAAAAAATGTTCAAAGCCTGTTCTGCAGCCAATTTTCCTGCAAAGTCTTACGCAGAGTCTATTATATTGTGCCTCGAAGCTGGTAGAACTCTGACTCCATTCATCTTTGAACAGAATTCCGTAGCACCCCTTTATTGGAAAAAGCTCATGCTCTTCTGGATGTCATCTCTGGCGATAATGGAATGAGTGAGGCTCAGTTGAGTCAGAGCTCTGGACTGGGGGACAGAGACGGGGGTGGCGGGGGGAGGGTTCAGCAAGTAGCCTGAGCGCTGCTAGGAAGTTTTCAGAGTAGGCATGGGAAGGAGGAAGGCCAACACTCTGCCCCTAACCACTCTGAAAATGTTCTAGCTACGCTCAGACCACTCAAAAAGGGCCCCACCAAGAAGGAAGTTTTAGAGTGGATGGGGTGCAGGCGGAGCGCCGGTCCCATTGACTCTTAAAAGTTCCTTCTTAGTTGTGTTGTTGCCACTGTCCGGGGGCTTTACTGGGAGCCAGGGCATCACCACCATCTCTGGGAGGGGGGAGGTCAAGGCTGACCAGGAGCCCCCCCCCTTAGAGGGACCCATAATTGGGAAATGAGCCTGGGTCTGCCACAGCCTTGCTGTGCCAGCGTATCAGCCACAGCCATATTGACCCCAATTCAACAAAATACTTAAGCACATTCTTAAATTCCTTTCCAGTGGTTCTCATCCATGTGCTTTATTGCTTTGACAAGCAGGGACAGCATCCCTACTAAATAGATGAGGACTTTCTAATTGTGGTAATTTTCAGAACTCTACTGTCTGTATTGCACCCTGTAATGATCATCAGCCTATAGCAGCAGAATTTATGTTATGGAAGGAGCCTCTCCAACGTCATGGATATGTCATAAGCCAATCCCAGCTGGATATTTGGGGAAGTAGAATAGTGAGATGGGGGGAGAGAATTGCAGATAGAAGTTGTGTGCTTTTGGCTATGGAAGAATTGATATGGTTGAGGCAGAGACTTTTAGATATGGGGTGTTTTCAGGCATGACGCTAACCCCAGTTTAACCACACTTGAATATTTCTTATGCATGTTGCAGGGCTATATTGGTGCCCTATGCAGTCCTGCAAAATGCATAATAAATGTTCAAGTGTGGTTAAACTGGGGTTAGCGTCATGTCTGAAAACACCCATGGATGAACTGAGTGAAGATGCTCTGGGGTGATTTAATTTAATTTAATTACTAAAAAGATCAAATCTGAGATCTTTACAGAGATATGCTCCAAAAAGAGGCAGTCACAGCCACCATGGTTTGATGCTGAGTGCAGAACTCTTAAAACAAAGCTCAATAGAGCTACATATTTTAGTAAATTAACATGTATTCCCCAGCACATTGAAATATACGTTGAATTAAAATCAGTTTATAAGATTAGGAGAAAGAATTTGGATGATCAAAAGTTTCTTTGGGGATGTGTGGATAATGTTCTCCTCAAAAAGGATTATGTTAAATTTTGGGTATTGGTAAATAAAGGAACTTGTGATGTAGGTTTTCTTCATCAGTCTAGTGCACCAGCAAACAAATGGATTAGCTATTTTCAAGGACCCTTCAATAGGTATTCAGATGTAGGTTTAAGCAGTAATGATCAGGACTTAGCAGCTTTACCTGTTCGGGAACTACTGGCAACATCAGTAATGAGACAACTCATTAATGTACTTTCCCCTAAAAAAAAGCTCCTGGAGAAGATGGTTTGCCAGGAGAATTATTTCTAGAGAATTTGGAGTGGTGGGTGCCTATCCCTTGTAAATTATTTGATTATATAATTTTGGGGGGTATTATTCCAGTTGGCTGGAATATCAGTGTAGTGGTCCCTATTTTCAAAAAAGGCAATAAGCTTTCACCAGCTAATTATAGACCCATCAGTTTAATTAATAGTATGGCCAAATTATATGCATGATTTGTTCTGGGAAAATTAGAACAGTGGGTGTCTGACATGCGAGTTTTTCTGAAGAGTAAGTCGGTTTCCGACTGGACTAATCCACTACAGATCCATGTTTTGTGCTTTTCCATCTTATAGAAAAATATGTGTGGACCAAGAAGGGAAAACCGTTGGTAGTTTTTGTAGAACTTAGAGCTGCCTTCGACTCCATTGATAGATCTATGCTTTGGAGAAAGCTGTATGCAATGAATCTCGATAAGCGATTAATATACCTGATTAAGGTGTTATACTCACACATTCTTGAGAGTACGGTTATCACAAGCTGGGCACATGGTAGATCCCATACCAACAACTAGCGGGGTTAAACAAGGTTGTATCCTGACCCCTTTTCTCTTTTATTTTTTTATTAATGATCTGGTTGCTCATTTATACAATGGAGGATTCCATCCAGTTGCAATTCAGGGAAGAGAAATCTTCATATTAAGAATTTGGGTCAGCTGTGCCAACTAATATGTAGATGGATGAGGAAGGAAAGTTAAGCAGGGTTAGGGAAGGATGGACAACTAAAGCCACCCAGTTAATAGACCTCCTGTGGAACCAAGAGCAACTGATTTGGAGGGATAGGATCCTAGAAAAGGATAAAATAGATGTCTCTGTACTTAAGGAGGAGCTATTTCAACTCCTGGGGCCTATAGGCTTTGACCTGTTGTCAAGAGAGTCTAGATGTAAGGACCAGGAATGGATGGTTTGACAAAGATTGTAGAAATATGAAACACTCCCTGCTGAAAGCCAAAAAAGAGTGGCTGTCTTTAGCCTCACCAGTTTACTATAAGGTCTTTATAGATTTAAGGAATTAATATAAAAAATTAATTCAAATAAAAAATAATAACTATGAAGTTAAATTTTGGTCCCTACTTAATCTGTGTTTGCCTACCAGATCTGCCTTCTTCCTCTGGTCAAGAGCATGCGGGTTCCAGGAGAGATTCTTTGTAAAAACCATTCCCAGATATACCAAGGAGTCAACCTGACCTTTCTGGGTCTTCCAGGCATACTGCTTCATCCCCCTATCCAAAATGAGAACCTGGGATTTAGAGTACTTAATATCCAGGCCATTGGTATCAAAATAATCATCCAGGGAGTTCATACGTTTGCTTAACCCTCTCCTTGTTTGCAAAATCAAAATGGCGAACATCATTGCCATCAGGGGGTAGTTCGCCATTTTGATTTTGCAAACAAGGAGAGGGTTAAGGTTGACTCCTTGGTCTATCTGGGAATGGTTTTTACAAAGAATCTCTCCTGGAACCCGCATGCTCTTGACCAGAGGAAGAAGGCAGATCTGGTAGGCAAACGCATTTTGAGTATAGCAAGAAGCTCAAAGATCGTATGGACCTCCGAAATACTCAAAATATATAGGGCAAAAATGCAATCACTTCTCCTATACGGCATGGAACTATTGCCACTGCACTGTAGAGAGAGGTTGGAGGTCCCACAGAACCAGTTTCTGAGGGGCCTTCTAGGTACCTCTCAAGCAATACTGGGAGCTACTGTCAGAGCAGAACTGGGGATATTTTCTATCAAATCCCTAGGTAAGATAGCTCATCTAAGCTATTGGCTAAAGCTCACCAGTCAAAGAGAAGGTACTCTGTTGTATCATGCCCTGAAGGAGGAACTGGAGTTTAGTGGTGTGTCCAGTTATACCTGGATAGCACAGGTTTTTGTAAATCTGGCAGAATTAGGACTATCCAGCCAGGCACTTAATGGGTTATCACCCACCCAGCAGAAAGACCTTCTGCGATCCAGAGTGCTGGACATTGCTTGACAGGAAGATCTGGCAAAACTCCTTAAGTGGAAGGCGGCCCCATGGTTAATACAGATTAAAAATACGTTTCGCCTGGAGCGTTACTGAGAAGTTATTCCCTCACGAGAGTTACGCAGAACCTTTACGAGGATGAGGTTTCATTTATTGGAGACAGCAGTGATTTATGGGAGATATAATCTCATCTGAAAAGAATCGCACCTGTGGCTGTGGCGACCAGGAATCCCTCGACCATGTTCTACTTAACTGCTCTATTTATAACAATTTGCGGGATGCATGGATTACTTCCATACCTGGGTGGAAGAGTTTTCTACCACCTTCCCAGAAAATGGCTATACTCCTGCATCCCCAGGAAGATGAATCCTATATTCTTATAGCGATTTACATCCAGTTAATTTCCAGTGAAAGGAAGCAGAGGTTGGCTACTCTGGAATTTGTGAAAAAATAGATCCCCTTAAAATTTGACAGTTGGGGAGACTGATTTATTTATTTATTTTGCAAATTTCTACCCCGCCCCTCCTGCAACGCAGCTCGGGGCGGCTTCCAACATTAAAAACCATAAAATACAATAAAATCAGTACCAAACAATCAAAAAAATGCTTAAAATATTAAATATTAAATATAAATATAACTTAACAGGGCTAGACCAAAAACCAAACACAAATGGGTAGGGGACTAAACACCCCCCTCCCCACCCTCCCTCCCAAAGGCCTGGGCAAACAGCCAGGTCTTACAGTTCCGCCGAAATGTTAAAAGGCTTGGGGCCAGGCGAGCTTCCTCCGGAAGGGAGTTCCACAGCCGCGGTCCCACCACCGAGAATGCCCTCTCCATCGTGGCCCCCCGTTTAACACGGGGGACCTCCAGGAGGGCACCCCCGGCAGACCGCAGGAGCCGCTCTGGGGCGCGAAGGGCGAGGCGGTCCCTAAGGTATGAGGGGCCGAGACCGTGTAGGGCTTTATAGATCATCACTAGGACCTTGAACTTGGCCCGGCACACTATCGGCAGCCAGTGCAGAGCTCGGAGCACCGGTGTAATGTGCTCCCGGCGACCCGTCCCCGTAAGAAGACGAGCCGCCGCATTCTGCACCAGCTGCAGCCTCCGAGCCAAGAACAAGGGAAGCCCCACGTAGAGCGCGTTGCAGTAGTCGAGCCTCGAGGTGACAAAGGCATGGATGAGGGAGGCCAGGTCCGGGCCAGAGACATACGGACGCAGCCTACGCACAAGATAAAGCTGGCGGAAGGCAGCCTTAGCGACTGCCTCCACCTGCCGCTCCAGACGCAGGTCTGCGTCCAATACTACCCCCAGACTCCGAACCTGCTGAGCTACAGGAGGGCGAACCCCCCCAACTAGGGGGGCCACCACCCCCTTCGCCCTCCCCACCACCATCACCTCCGTCTTATCTGGGTTGAGCTTCAGTCTGCTCAGCCGCATCCAATCCGCCACGGCCTCCAAACATTGGGATAGCAACGAGATAGCAGGGTCTGGGTCAGTAGAAAAGGAGAGGTACAGCTGAGTATCATCAGCATACTGGTGACAACGCACCCCGAACCCTCTCACGACCTCCCCCAAGGGCTGCATATAGATATTAAACAACAGCGGAGACAAGATCGATCCCTGCGGAACGCCACACGGTAAAGCGCGGGGGCACGATGTTTCCTCCCCCAGCACCACCCGTTGGCTCCTCCCCGAGAGGAATGAGCGGAACCATTCAAGAACGGTCCCGCCCAGACCCCCCAGGTCACGCAGCCGTCTCAGCAGCAGCCCATGGTCCACGGTGTCAAAAGCGGCCGAGAGATCTAGCAGGATGAGAAATGTCGAACATCCTGCATCCATCTCCCGGCGGAGGTCGTCTACCAAGGCCACCAACGCCGTCTCGGTGCCATAGCCGGGGCGGAACCCAGATTGAAAAGGGTCAAGGAGCCCGATGTTATCCAGATGAACCTGGAGCTGGAGCGCCACTGCCCGCTCAATAACCTTCCCTAAAAAGGGAAGGTTAGAGACAGGTCGGTAGCTGGCGAGCGCGTCTACGTCCAACGATGGTTTCTTCAGCAGGGGGCGCACCACAGCCTCTTTAAGGCAAGGCGGCAACCTCCCCTGCCGAAAGGACGCATTCACTACCCTCGCCAGCACCGTCCCCAACGTCTCCCCGGAAGCTTTTATTAACCAGGACGGGCACGGATCCAGTTGACAACACGTGGCCCTCACAGACCCCAGGACATCCACCACATCGGCCGGCGTCACTTCCCGAAACTCTCCCCACAAAGATGGACCAGACGGGCCCTCCGCCCCCCCCCCCCGCGCTCCTCCCCTACTGCCATCACCCATAACTATACCCTTGAAGATGGAAATAGAACTAGTAAAGGCGAACACTGAAAGTCTTAGGAAGGCATGACATCTTTAAGAGATACTCCGCAAAGACCCTACAGTACATAACACGGACTAGGATATACAGAGGTAGACAACTGTCCATGGCGAAGAGAGAGGGCTCCTTACATAATGCAGGTCCTGAAGGACAACAGATGCTGGAATTTAGGCTCATGGCCCATAATAAGGTAATGACATGTGTACGTATTGCATACAATCTCCCCGATATGTTATGCTGATGATAGGCTAAGTGAAGGCCACTGCCAACTAATAACAAACTGTCAACCCATAAGTTGTATTAGATTAAACTCATTAAAGTGGATTATTATAGAATATCAACTATGTAAGAAGAACTACCTTGTAACTCCTTATGGTAGAACTGGTCAGTATAATGTATAGATAGAGACGGTAATGAGATTATGCGGGAATAAATATTTGCTATTGAACGGGTCTATTGACCAGTAAGACTATATGTAATCCCGCATGTCTGAACTGACTGGAACATCTTGTGTTGGCTCTTATGGCCTTTCTGCCCTATAGACATTTTGATGTCCTCACTTTTTGGGTCTGCTGCAAGTATGATTAAATTATCCTCCCATGCTTATTCTTCGTATTTTTATTTTTTTGAAATTTATTATTGTGAACCCTTGTTATTTGCTGTATCATTATTATTACTTCAGGTTTTTTTACTATTGTGAATCCTTCTTGTTTGTTGTATCATTATTATTACTTACTTTGGGCCATGGCGGAAGCTAGTGATGTAATAAACTATTACTTACTTACTAACCAATGGTTGTTAGATGAAAAACCCTTAGAGCAAGTATGGAAATATAAATACCTGGGTCCGTTGTTCTCTATGGATTATGGGGCAAACATATGGATACAGCCAAAATAACAATGGCTTGAACTGTAGGAGGAACAATTAGGTTATGGAGAACATCTGGTGGGAAACTAGTTCCTCCAGCCTTGAAACTACTAGAGCATAAACCTACCCCTCAGATATTGTATGGGGCGGAAATTTGGGGTTTCAGGCAGAAGGAAATGATAGACCTGTTCCAAAACAAGCTCTTTCATGCAGTACTAGGTGCTCCATTATATACACCAATCTGTATGTTAAGAGTGGAAACAGGAATACTACCTGTTGAGATACGAGCCCGTTTTGGTTTTTTTCCTTTTTTGGTTACATCTTATAAATATGCAAGACAATAGACTCCCGAATCTTTGCCGGCACAAAACAAAATGAGGGTTTTGTATTTCCTTGGTATTATGGTCTATTTACCTTATGTATATCGGTTGGTTTTCTATTCTTTTTAGGGGGATTTACTACAACCAGGGCCAGGGAATTGATGGAAACCTGGCTGCGAGATATGTATATACAGAATGACTTAGCTGCCATAACTGAGAATAAAATAGCTCCTTTTTACGGCAGATTTAAGACTTCACATTATTTGGAGCATTATTTGACAGCACTGACAAATTTCCCCATACGTAGGGCATTGACGCAGCTAGTGAGGTCTCAGCTGATGCCATCTGCTGTAGTTGATGGGAGGTTAAACCAGGTTCTTTATGATGAAAGGCATTGTCCTTGCGGCCAGTTTAAAGTGGAGGACTTGCCTCACTATCTTTTTGAGTGTACACTAACAGACGATGTAAGGGGGAAATATTTAGATCCTAACTGCCAAGGAAAGACTCACTGGGATATAAATATGAAAACTGCTTATATCCTTGCTAACCCTAATAAAGATATTGGAAGGAGGATGGCAAATATGGCTTTTGCGCTGGCCTGCCGGAAGAAAAATAAGTTATGTTGATATACTGTATTGAGTGAACTGACTGGTCTGAAATGGGATCTCCTATATGGTTGTTTTTAGGTTTTATTTTTGTTAGATTTATTGTTTATTATGATCTTATTTCTGCTGATGATTAACAAGGGCCAAGCTCTGCCAAAGCACTCCCCGAAAAGAGCAAGGCAATATTTTACAGAAGGAGGCTAAGGCTTTAATTTTGCTAAGGCGTTTTTTTGGTGAATGTCCATAATGCAAAAGAACCAAAATAATGTGTTTATTTCATGACAAAGTAATAACAGGGGCCAAGCTCTGCCAAAGCAACCCCAGAAAAGAGCAAGGCAATAATTTACAGGAGGCTACGGTTTTAACCTTGTTAAGGCTAGGCCTTTGTGAATGTCTAT
The DNA here is from genome assembly GCA_003113815.1 of Sphenodon punctatus. Lineage (NCBI taxonomy): Eukaryota > Metazoa > Chordata > Lepidosauria > Sphenodontia > Sphenodontidae > Sphenodon > Sphenodon punctatus. The sequence continues at coordinate 961,245 of QEPC01006664.1, read as the reverse complement.
GACCCAAAACTAATTTGTTTATTAGGAGTCAAAATACAATCAGGGGTCAAGCTCTGCCAAAGTAAGCCCCAAGAAGAGCTAGGCAATATTTAATAGGAGGAGGCCAAGACTTTAATATGGTTATGGCTGGCCCTTTGTAAAGGTAGTTGAAAGGTGTATGTTGACTACATGGAACACAGCTAAAATGGTTATATTTGTATTAATGAATTGTAGAATTACCATGTATGTAGTATTGGCACTTTCATGCTCATTTATATTATTTATTTATCTAGATTTCTTAGCCGCCCCCTCCTCACAAGCCAGCTCGGGGCAGCTTACAACACAATAAAAATACAATAAAAGCACACAATTAAAAATACAATATAAAAATATAATTTAAAACCACAGATAATAGGCAGAGCCGCAGACAACCCCCCTCCCCCATCCCTCTTGCCAAACGCATGGAGAAACAGCTAGGTCTTACACAGTCTTTGGAAAGAGGGGAGGTCCTGAGCCAGATGGACCTCCGTTGAGAGAGAGTTCCACAGCCACCAAGAACACCCCCCTCATTGTTGCCACCTGGGACACATGGGGGGGGACTCCGAGGGAGGCATCCCCGGCCAACCACAAGGGCCAATCCAGGACCTGGGGAGTGAGGCAGTCTCACAAGTATGCAGGGCACAGGCGGTTTAGGGCTTTAAAAGTCTCAACCAACACTTTGAACTGAGCCTGGTGCACTATAGGAAGCCAGTGCAGAGAACGAAGCACTGGTGTAATGTTTTATTTTGTGTGTGTAATGTATGGTGTAATGTTTTATTGTTTTTGGTCTATGGCCGCAAATAAATTACCTACTTTACTTGCTTACAAATTGTGGTCACCTGCCCAGCTAGATAGGTGACACACAGGAAATAAAGAGACAGGGGTATCAAAGCTAACCACCTGTATGAAAACCTTATCTTCTGATGAATAGGTACAAATATGCACAGCTGCTTTAAACTCGTGTGCTCTGTTAACTATACTTTTACTTTATTAAACAGTGGCATTATTTTAAAAGTCCAAAGTGGCAAATTTAGTGCTACCAAATTAGTCTCATACGCAGCAGTTAGAATTTCCAAAAGCTCCTACTGACGAAAGTCTCCAACATAATTTAAAATCAGGGGCTCAGTAAGTAGCCTAAAATGTGAATCTCCAAGTCCCCCCTGAATGATTTTGAAAATCTCTTCCCTATCCATATATAGCATTTTTAATGCACAGCCTTATACAGAATTATTAGCCTACTTTAGTAAGGTAGGACATTGTATCTTATTTTACAACGGGGAAAAACCAAGGCACAGAGAGCTTAATTGACTTGCACGAAGTAACACAACAAATCAAAAGGAGAGCTGAAAACAGATGCCATGCTCATCAGTAGCTGGTGTTCTATCAAACAGACTATTAAACTAGAAGTTTAAATTGGCATAGTCAGAGTTAGTATTACTGAAAAACATGTATTTTAATTTAAAGTCAACAAAATTGCTTAGGTGGGTAGATAGATGTTCATTGTAAAATGTGACATGATTTAAATTTTATTGTAATTCTTAGTGCAATTCAGCACTAATACTAATTTGATAGATGAATATCGAAACCATGAAAAATGTATTTAAGGTATGAGAATAGTAGTTGCAGGCATGTAACTTAATAAGAAGCTATTTTTCTAAATTAAGCATTTTTAACCACTGCAAAACAAGATTATTATTGGTTCACCCTGAACCCTGAGAATTACTGACTTAACTTGAAGCCAGGATTTACAATTTCCCAGGAAAAACTAGTTTTAGACAGGGCACTGGTAAATATCAGTGTTTTACTTGTTTGTTTGTTTTTTAAATCAGGTTTTTGGGAAAAATAAAATTAAAAATATACTAATGAAAACTACTGAAAAATATTTAGCAGTTTGAAAATAGTTCTGCAGTAATATGGCCTGTTTAACTTTAATGAAAGGAAATAAGCAAAAAAAGAGCTTCAACCCAAACCTGAAGCTTCATCTTATTATTGCTTTGGCTATCTTGAACAGATTACTCAATCTGGAACTTTTGTTAAACAATGAAATTTACAAGTCTGTTTAGCAAACAAAGAAGAGGAACTAGATCATCAAGGCAAAAGAGGGGCACTCAAGGAAGATAAGGCCATAGCAGAAAAGCTAAATGAGTTTGGTTTGTCATCCTTAACTTTTCCACGGGATAAACTTTTCCACGGGATAAACTTTTGTTAACTTTTCTAAGCTGGGAGCAGGCTGCCGGCTAGGGGGAAGAGAGTGAGCTGATGGGTTGGGCTGGAGGGGAAAGGAGGATGCTACCAGATGTGGGGGGAATAGTCCTGTGGTAGAGTGAACAGGCGAGGGGTCCACGGGGTGCCCTGGGAGGGGGGGGCAGGGGCTGTGGCAGGCACCTTGGCAGACGTGAGGAATGGTGGGACAGATAGTTTGAGGTGGGTGCATTCATCATAAGGAGGGCCTAGATCATGGAACTGTAACATAGGCCTCTCTCCTAATTCTTGTGTTTATGTTCCCATCTCGGCTTCATTACCTTCAGAGGGAGTAGATACGGGAGGGAGGAACACCTGCACTCCTGCAGTACTGAGTGGGTGTGGGGAGACCCTTATATGGAGAGAGAGTTATGTTTGAGATCTGCATGGGAATTCACATGAGCAAAAGAAGCCACAGCCTGAAACACAATATGCACAAAGTTCCCATGCAGGCTTAGCCAAAGGGAAGGCGGCAACTCTGCTCAGTGCGTTCTTGCCACTGCCTTGGAGGAAGGGAAATGAGCAGTGGGGAGAGGCCACTGCTTGGATGCCGTTTGCACTTCCTCTCCCTTGCGTGTCACCGCTGATGCTCTCGTTTGCAGGGAGAGGGTGCGGGGTGGCAGCCTCCCACGCTGCTTTTGTTTTCACTAGTGCACTGAACTCCCCCTCCCCTCTCCTCTGCCTGGTGCCCACAGGCTGGGGAGGTGAGGAGCAGCAAGAGCTGCTGCTTGCCTGCCCAGTTCCTCACCCTGCCTGAAGGGGGAACAGGGTGCAGGGTTGGGTGGAGGTCGGAGGGGGGGCAAGGGAGGAGGTGCAGGTAGCAGGTGGGGGGGAACACAAGGAGTAGGCTGCGGGGTAAGGAGGCGAGAGGATGGAAGGAGCTGTGGCGTGTTGGTCTAGGGGCATGATTCTCGCTTAGGGTGCAAGAGGTCCTGGGTTCAACTCTGAACAAGCCCGCTAACCCACTCTTGTGTGCTGTGGATAAGGTACTGGACTTAGACCTGGGTGAGAAGGATTCATATCTCACCCTAGTTAATTAATTCACTGGGTGGCCTTGGACAAGTCACAATCTCTGAGCCTCAGTTACCCATCTGTAAAATGGGAATGTGTGTGTGGGTCTGTCTTTCCCTGTGTGCCCCACTCATCCTTGTCCATCATAGGCCCTTTTTACACAGGCTACGGTGAGGGGAGGTTGGTGTGCGCTGCGGTCCGCGTGCAGTGGGTGGGGGGAGGGTGTAGACGGGTGCACTCCCATCTACACCCACCTTCACCCATCAACACACATGAAGCAATGGCTGTTTTCGCCGGTTGCTCCATGCGTGGGGGATGAGTGGAGGTGGGTGTTCGTGGGAGCGTGCACATACCCCCACCCTGGGATTTACACAGATTTCTGAGTGTTCATGCTGGGTACCGCCCATGTAAAAAGGGCCTTTGATTGTAAGTCCTCTGGGCAGGGACTTGTCTCTACAAGATCTGTGACTAAAGCGCTGCGTTTGTCTAGTAGTGCTATAGAAATGATTAGGAGGAGGAGGAGCTGCCAGGTTGAGCTAGAGGGAAAGAGGAGGATACTACTGATTCCAGTGGGAAGAGTTCTGGGGTAGAGTTAGCAGGCAAGGGGTGCCGTGGGGGGCATGTGGTAGAAGTGCAACCAGGTACCTGGGCAGTCTCGTCATGGTCGCATTCGGGCACCAACTAGTACCTGAATGCAATCAATCAGCCTCTTCCCATCTGCGTGTGTCCCCATGTATGCTCCCCCATTTCGGGTCCCTCTGGGAACAGGGGACCCACTGGAGGGCACACACAGATGGTAAGAGGCCTCCTCACTCCTGCTTCAAGCTCAGAAAAAGCTGAGCAGCGCATGATCCAGAGAAGCAGATTGCAGTCAGAAGACCGGAGCAGAGGAAAAAAAGGATGTCTGTGAGAGAGGCTCTATGTATACATATATTTGTATGTACAGGACTGATGGTTCAAATTTAAACTCAGTCTATTAAAGTAAAAATGCTCAAATGGCTTGACTCAGGCAGTAATGTTTTAGTTTTAAAGTCGTCCCTTTCACAAACACAGTCATAACTCTACTACCTTCTTTAGTTTTCATCTTGATTCCAGGAATGTAGCTCATTCCTACCCAAGTGTTACCTTTCTTTGTTCTTTGATAGAAGTGCTTATCCCATGCTTGTTAAAATGCTTGCTAAACCCAGTACAAACCATATACTTCTGGAAAGACAGTGCAGAACTCATTCCTATGCCAGTGAAAAATATACTGTTGGGAGGTAGTGTAATCACAGTTTGAAGATGTACCTAAACTTTAACTGTGTGTAATCCACTGTAATCTTCTGTGGATTACTAAAACAATTTTGCTAATAGAAAATATTAATGTCTTAAATGAAGAATAATTCGTTTTCCCAACGGCAGTAAAACTCGGGTTTACCCGGTAAATACCATGTTGACCCTGCCTGAAGCCCAAAAATAATGCTTGCAAACCTTGAGACCCATGGTCAAACCCTGACCGGTATTCACCCTATTCCCATTTGTATTTGATCCAAGTCTGTTGCTAAAGGGGTTCTCTTTAGCTTGGAAAATAGCATAAGCACAAAGCCAGTTCTCAATTTTTGCGCTTTGCTCTTAGCCATGTCTGGGGAGGTAAACATGCAAAACTATTGTTGTCAAGAAAGGGGTCTGTACTACTCTCTCCTCTGCAATACTTGCAGCCCACTTGCAGCTACTCCCAATAAAGTTAATAGGTTTACTTGCAAATAAGTGGTTTCAAAACTGCGGCTTAAGTGCTGACACCACTTGGACTAGTCAATTACAATCACACAGAGACTCCAAGTGGAGTAGCTCCCAAAAATATTATCCTACTAACAAACTGGTGTATTTAAATTGTTTGTTCTTAAATTGTTTGTGAATCAACTCAGTGATAACTCAAACAAATGGGGTCAAGAAAGCGAATTTATTATATACAAAGCATACAAGTAAAAGTAAATACAAACAGTAAAAGCAAGCTCTCTCACATCCCTTTGTGCCCAGCAACTCCAATCACAGCTGCGGGAGGATCCTCGGGTGGGCCCCAGGTTCTGCTGCACCCACTCTAGCACGTCTGCCAAGTGGCCAGTAGTGAAGTTCATCTGCACCTGCATCTGCCTCAATCACTGTACTTTATAGTATTCTGGTGTTACACACTCACTCTACCAATCATGTGCATGTGTGACCAATTATGTAAACCACTATGCAACCCACTGCGCATGTGCTAGATTTATGAGCTGCAGCTGGTCTGGGTCATGCCTAGCTCCCCATTAACATTGATAAGGGGGCTTCTCACACATTCCAGTTCTAGTTCGGCCTTGGCATTCTAAACAACAACTTATACAATACAAGAAAGTTGCCAAGGAGGCTTACGTAAGACACATCCATTGCATGAACTGAGTTGCCAGTTCTCAATTTATATGCTTTTACACACGTCAATCAAGATGGATTCTATAGCATATACAGGCCAAAATAATATATATAAATGCCCACTAATCTGACACCACCAGTGCACAAGAGTCTTCTCGCAATCTTTTTACTACAACTGGTCTGTGTGACCAAGGCCCTTTTTACACGGATGCTGCCCCTCCTCCCCCATCCATGTGGGTGGGGGACGTCTGTGCAAACGCTACAGCAGCTGGATGGGTATCCGTTTGAATGATACAGCCAGTGGATGGGGGTGCGTGCGCGTTCCCATGCTCCACACACCTCACCCACACACAGCACAACGGGCACCAATGCCGGATGCTCCGTGCGTGAAGATGGATGCATCTCCATGGGAATGCACACACACGCACCACCCCCCATGCCATCCCCCTCCCCCCCCACACACAGAGCAGACCATTTGAAAAGGGCCCATGTCTGAAAACCCTTTTCACAATATGACTAAACTCCAGAAACATGCTGAATATATCTAATCAACATCTCTTAGACATTCATAATTTATAATAACCAGAGGCTCAACAGAGTCAGACAAAATGCAGGAGTGGCAGCCAGGCAAAATAACCACTACAACTTTTTATTCAAAACTCAATAGAATTAATATGATCCTTGGGGTAGTTAGATCTTCTATTCTAGTCTCTTATCTTTAACTGTATAGTTTCAATTTTGTACTAATTTAAAATTCATGTGGTTATTAGAAGAAACTGTCCACATTTAGCTTTTGCGTTGCCATGTGAAAAGCGATGCCACAAATATGATGGATGTTCAAGGAAAAGCAGGCAGAACTTCAATTATTTGGGAACTCGTAGTTACTTTTCTTCAGTGAAAAGGAACAGTAACACAGAAAAATGGGCAGGGATACTCATGGCTCTATGACTCTCCTACCAAAAGCTAATGGAATATCCATGCTTCCTCGTCAATGTCTATAAGCTCTCTTTCATGATCCCTCTGTTTTTCAGTGGAAGACACTGTAACATCTTTTATTCTAAGCAACAACTTCATTAAGGGCACTTTTAGACGAGCAGTGCTCCGTTTTGCATTGGCATGGCGCATATTTTGAAAGCTCTGCCTGGTCTAATTAGACGAGACGGAAGTGGCTTAATATGCGCATATTACGGCGGTGACGCATTTTTAAAGTCCGCAAATTAAATACCTCACAATCGAGGTATTTAATTCGCGGACTTTAAAAATGCGCCACCGCCATAATATGCGCATATTAAGCCACTTCCGTCTCGTCTAATTAGACCAGGCGGAGGTTTCAAAATATGCGCCATGCTGACGCGAAACGAAGCGCCGCTCGTCTAAAAGCGGCCTTTGTTTCAGAGTTGGTTTGCCATCTATCATATTTTATTTTTCATGACTGTGCAACATAAGAAGAAAAAGACCGCTTGAGCAAGTATAGAGCATACTGGGGCAATACTGAAGAGTCCGATTACAGCTGGCAAGTATTTGAAAAGTCATTTTTGTTCTGTGTGAAATCTGAAAATACCTACTCCACATTATTCCATAGAAAGTAGATTTGCTGTGTAAAAAGAACATGTCATATGCACTTTTCACCTCTGTTATTCTGACTAACTAAAGCAACTAGAGAACAAAGCTGGTATGAAGCCTTTGGCTACACTTGTTCATGCATGGGACCAGATGGCACAGGACAACGAGGAGAGCAATGGAGTCTTAAAGTCACCTCTCTCTGCATTCCTCCTCCTATGCCGCCAAATCAGAAAATACACAGCATTCTGCATACCCATAGATTGGTGGCCTGGGGAGGTTTTTAAAGAAGTTTTCCAATATATACTAATAGGATATAATTGCAACATTAAGGTATACTCGTGTCATTCTAGTCCATCTTGCCCCATAAATTCTATTGCCATAGCTTCAGCAACCTATATTATTATTTATACAGCAATGTGTGGTCACATTTTGATTATTTTTTTTAAAAAAATATTACATTAAATAAATGCAACTAGAGGCTAATGTGATATTAAATACAGTCTTAAGCAGCAAGTCTCTCCTTTATAACAGTGGGATTTAATATAAATTATATATTTACTCAAGGCATTTACTGAAAGCTATCAGGCAAATAATAGGTCTACTTGCCTGATAGGTCTGCCCTATAGGTCTGTTGCCTCTATTGTTTCCAATCAGCATTCTTTGTGCCTTGCCAGTACACCTGCTGGGGAGTTTGTTTGACAACCGGAGCAGTCAGCCAGCAAGTTTCCTTTCAGACCCAGCTCTGTCCCGTTTGTAGCATGTAACAAACTCCCCTAGTGTCCATACAACAATTGGGTGCTATAAACTCCTCTTGGGTGCAATGTGAACTCCACTAAACTGGCATCTGTACAATAGCCTGTAATAAATGCCACTCAGGTGCCAACAACAGTAGCCTCCTTTCACAAACCCCCACTCAGGCCCCAACCCCTTGTGTCCTGGTGCTCAGTCAGGCTCGCTCCTGTCCGGTGGCCAGCCAAAGATCATCTTGTTGGGCAGGCCCCTGGGGGGTAAGGCTGAGTGGGGAAATCCGTTCCCCTGGGTGCAGGCGAAGGCTGAGAGAAATATTTCCCCCTCCCCTGGAGGTATCTACCTGGAGCAATCACCAGACTAACACAGGAGTTTGATTCACACACAACTTTACTAACAGCAGGGGTCAGGGTAGAGGCAAATAATAGGTCATCTAAAAATAAGTGCATACTGTATTTACCAGGTTACTGAGAATGCCTTCTGAGTGTGTTTTTAACATTCTGGAGGAATAAATATGCTTCTTAAAAGATCTACCAAAGTAGACAGGAAACCACCGAACTATGAAGTTGTAAGCAGAAAGGGATTTGTGAGGGTTCATGGGATTCCGCCTGGATACAAGAAATCAGTACGACAATAGACATTAACTCCTGCAGTTTCTAGAAGAAACGGATCTCACAAATAGAAACACATTGTGAGGTGGCTGCTGTGGGTTCCCCTCATTTAAAGCAAAAACCAGGTAAAGAAAAACCTAGAACATGTGTCACAATAATATTAAAATGATAAAAAGCAAAAAAAATTGAACTTGCTTTCCATCCTTACTTAACACCAATGAACTTTCACTACATACAGGAAACTAAAGTTAAGCCAAGTGTCAGAATGTGCTTTTCATTTTTGGAACGCGCATGCTTGTGCGCAGTCATTCTGCACTTATTTTTTTAAATAAATGAAGTTTATTGTCTGTCTTTTTGTTTAAATAATGATCATTAAGAAAGGGACAGATCTGAATATAATTTTCATACACACAAGATATAATCTTGATCCATTATAGTCAAAGGGAGTTTTGCCACTGACTTCAATGGAAGGCAGATTGCATTCTTAGTTCTCAGTGGTACCTGAAAGTTAATTATGCACATTTTAAACATGATAAGACACTAAAATAACAGACAACACTTGTAAAAACGCATAAAAAGGGGGAAATGAACATCATTTAACAAAGCTTAAAACAACTTCATTAGAAGAGAATAAAAGAAATTAAAATTGATATACATCACACAGCTATATAAATGGTAGCAAGATTTTAAAAGATTTGAGCCACCCACACCTCCTTTGCAAACAATTGCTAATTTAATTTTCAGTAACAGATAATTTGGATTTTGAGATTTTTTAAAAAAAATATATCTTTGATATATTTATTCACAAAGACACAGCAAAACGTTTCAGATTTTGGCATTCCATGGGATTTTTTTTTGTTTTGTTTTAAAATCCTGAATAGGAAAAATGATCACTAAAAAAGGGGGGAGACCGTAATTATTGGGGAAAGGTGAACATTTGCAAAGAGGCTTCCAGATTTAATAGGTGTTTGTTATAATAGCATAGGCATGTTTTACACTGATGACAGGTGGTGGTGCTGGCTTTTTTTCTGTGCTAATATTACATTGGGAGCTTTTAGACAGGTGGACTGCCTCGGTTCTCCCTGCGTCAACTCGCTTCACCCTCAGGCTTACCCATCTGTCTAAAAGGTGCTCCGCCAGATGCGGAAGTGGAGCAGGTAGGGCCAACCCCACTTGCGGCGCTCCAGAACATCCCTGCGGCAAACCCAGGGCACCAGCCCAAAGCACAGCTGCTGGCTGGCTGTCTTCTAAGCAGACCCACGTTCAGCTTCCTGTTCTCCAGATCTTATACATGTTGCAGGGCACCCATAGAGCACACCTGCAGCCCTGCAACATGTATAATAAAATGCAACACCCATTTTATCAGTGTTAGAATGTCTGTATGAAAAAGGCCATAGTTGCAGGCACCAGCCTAGAGCATCGGGAGATCCGCCTGCAACTCTATGGTGTGGGGGGGGGATGCCAACAGGTGGACTGTGGGCTGGGACAACCACTGGGACCCAGGTGAGGCTGCAAGTGGGCGGACGAGGGAGTGCACCCCCAGAGCAGCTCTGGGGGCAGGCATCCTTCACATCCATCTGTTTACACCCTTTATGCAACTTATCAACAACAAAAAGAGACAAAAATGGACAGACAGGCCTTCTCACTGCCAGAAGAGAGGGTAGTGCTACAATGGCAATTATTGCACAAATACTCCTATTTATTCATAGATAGCATTATTTATATTAAGTCCAGTAACAGCAAGTTTCTTGTGCTTTCAAATGAATCATTTGTCCAGTACCTAAAGGAAATTTCCTTCCATCACTCCCTTATTTTAAAAAATAGACATGTTGGGTGGTGCTTAATGTCAGGGCGCTATTAACTGCAGGGAATTTAAGGGCTGCATCTTGGAATTTGTGGGGCTTTCCAAAATTGGGGCAATTGATTGGCAATGCCAGGAAGGGAAAGGCCAGGCCCAGGGCTGCTGCAGACAGAAATGAATATGCAGTGAGGAGCTCCCAAAACAGCATCAGCTTTAGGACAACATCAAACAATCTGGCTCTGTTTATCGTAGGCAATGGCATCTTTAAGGTGGGAGATGAGATACATAGTTATGTTTAACTTCACTTTAAGAAAGAAAAGTGATACACTGAAAAGTAATCCAACAGTTTTAACATAGGAAAGTATCCAAATATTAATATGATCTGGATTTCCAGCATAAAAACATCCAAACCTCACAGCATAATTAATCCCAGAGCTGGAGAAGGAAAGATCAAGTCATGAAATAATGCAAAATTGTCATGCCCGAAGTCCACCAACTTGTAGAGAAAAATCAGGAATTCTTGCCTTATTTTAAACCCATTTTAGAATGGAACCTTAATTATGGAGTCACTCTCAACAAGGGCTGAAACGAGAATCAGTATCACGTGATATTTCAGCCAGGACCAATATGAAATTTCACAAGGGTATCTGGGGGAAAAAAATTTATTTTTATTTTTATTTTTAAAATCACTGTGCGTTTGCTAAATAGCTGCCAGGGCCTTTCTCATTTGCAAGAACAAGCCAAGAATCCAGATTCTCATAAAGAAAAGCAAGAATTGAGAATCTAGTTTCAGTCCTACTCTCAAGCCATAGTACCATAATGTAGTATAATTCTGGTTAATCATTAGGCTCAGGGGCCATGAAAAGCTGTCAGGTAACAGGGCACTTGGATAAAAGAAAGTTGGGGGTTAGCACTGATATAATGCCCACCCAGAACCCACACAAGATGCTTTAAATATTAGCTAGTTTACTCCCAGTCCTCCCTCTACCTCTTCCCTGTCAATTGCCATTGACGGGGTCTCCATCCTCCCTGTCCCCCAAGCTCGCAGCTTAGGCGTCATCTTCGACTCGCACTTCACTTTCAAACCCTACATTGACTCTGTTGATAAATCCTGCCGCTTGTCCCTCCACAACATTGCTAAGATCCACCATTTTCTGTCTGTCTCCTCTGCCAAAACTCTCATCCACGCCCTAGTCATCTCACGCCTTGACTATTGTAACCTCCTTCTCACTGGCCTTCCCTGCTCCCACCTTTCTTCCCTTATCTCTGTTCAAAACTCTGCTGCCAGGATCATCCACCTAGCCC